>JAMGYT010000015.1:1200000-1772596 GCA_024713595.1 Morchella rufobrunnea
AGTCCATGTATTCTACCTCACAGGGGAGTACCGGAAGGTCATACCTTCAAGCATACTTCAGCCTTTCTTCTTTCTTCCAGAATATCCCCTGAGATACCCTTCAGTTCCACAGCTTTGTTTTTGGACCCGAGAGCTGTCTTAGGAGCGGAGGGGCTGGAAGCTTCCTTCCTTCCCTTGGGTTGCCGGCCTCTATGATTGCTGTATTCCTTCTGGGTCCTGGCCGGAGCTTTCTCAGCTGCCACCTGGTACCGCTCATGCCTGTGCCCCAGCTCTCTCAAAGCTGTGATCCTTTCCATCAAGGTCCTAGGTTTGGGATTGAAGAGTGCCTAACTTAAACCTAGTTCCAGTAGGAGGGAGCCCTGGATCTTGTCATCCATCAGCTGTTCTTCATAGCCAGTCTTCTACATCAACTGAATCATAGTATTCAGGAAGGAGTCTATTCCTTCCTTCTTGGTGTGGGTAAGGAGCTTCTACTGGGCTACTGCTTCATCTCTAGAGATGGCCTCACCAAAGGCAGCTCTGAAAGCTTCCACAAAGGAACCCCACAACTTCCAACGCTCATCTAGCTTTGCAAGCCTCTCTATCACGGCGTAGCACGAAGGCACATGCAAGCGTGAAGGAAAAGGGTTTAGTTGGGTTTCCTTTGTCAGAAAGGTTCTATGGGTTTCCGTTCGGTTCTGGGATTACAGGGATTAATGAGTCACTCGCTTTGTAACGCATCTCTTATGTTCTTCTATTGGATTCTATGGATGAGTAAGCGAAGGAAGTGCTGGGATATATATAGAGGCCTCGCCTCCTCCTGTATTAGTTCTCTTCCTTTCCTTTTCTTCACGCAACCTTCTTTGTCATTTAGCAATACTACTGTTTCGGTACTCCGGTACTTCCATTTAACTCCGAACTACTTGCACCTGGTGAACCAAGGCCCCATAGTCCTCGAATACTAAAGGTATCGAACCCGCCCCTCGGTTCGTACCCGTGAACTACTCTAGCCCCGGTCGTGTACCTTGGCTCCTCGCCTCTTAGAACACCCTGTAAGACACTACGTAAGGCCTTAGATCCATCCGTGATACTAAGGTTGCGTCTCCAATGCCAACCTACACGACTCCACGTTACCATAGGACCATAGACCACCATGTCGCAAACCAGACTCATGACGAAGATACCCATGAAGCACCCCTAGCAGACATCAACAATTTCCTGACAACCTTCCCTAACTTCGGAAGATCGTCCCCACACAGGCCCTCCACACCCTAATGATTCGGGCACAAAGAAGTCTGGAATGGTATGAAGGCGAACTAAAAGAAACCATCGCAGACGGGGAGGATGCACGAAGGATCTTCGAGGAAGACATGGCCCCACTAGACTCTGACCTGGAAGAGGCCAGAGAGGAGCTGACCACTACCAAGACAGTTCTCACCAGGGCGCTAGAAGATCTCGCAGCAGCTCGGATCCCCGCTCCTCAGGAACCTGCAATCCCCCCTCCAGAAATCCCCCGCCGCCAGAACCGGTTCCTCACCGGTCGCAACCGTGCAAACACCCCCCATGCAACCTCAACCAAATCCGAAAACTTCCAGACCCAGAGAAGTTCAAAGGCGGCAGGCGAGCCCTTCCTCTTCCAGCACCAACTCCGTCTCAAGCTTAGTCGGCAATGCGGACCGCTTCCCAGACCTGCAAGACCAACTGATCTATGCTATCTCACGACTAGAAAGGCCAGCGGCGGATCAATTCCTCCCCTACCTCACCCACACTGGCGTCAACCTCCCATCCATGGAGAGGTTCTTTGAAATATTGGACATAGCATTTGGAGACCCAGACCGTGTGGGCACAGCCCGTCGCAACTTGGGGAGAATCCAACAAGGCAAGCGTGCCTTCTCAGAATACTTCGCTGAGTTCCAGAGATACGCAGCGGAAGCAGGCTACAACGAAGCAGGAAACATCGAGGCCTTGGAAACTGGACTCAATGAGGAACTCAACAGGGCCATGGTCCATGAAGTAACCCCAGAAACTGTCGAAGAATTTGCCCGGGTGCTCCAACGCCTGGACAGCAAAACACAAAAGGTCAATGCCCGATACCGCGCCCCTGCCACAACCTCCCGCTTTACCCCCCTCACATCTGTCCCCGCGGCACCCCCAACCGAACCTTTGCTCCTGCTGCCCCAGCACTGCGTACCCCGGCCCCTCAGGCGCTGCGGGCTCCTCCAGCAGGACACCCTCACAAAGACCAGGAGGTGTCGCACCCATGGACCTCTCTGCAGGTCGCCGACACCCAGACCCTTGAACGAGATGCCCACCGAGGCCGGTGTTACTATAGCGGTGGAGTGGGACACTTGGTAAAGGAATGCCCCCAAGCACCACCCCCTCGGAATGCCGCTCCCAGGATGAGAGGAGCATTGATTAGAACTAGGAATACGGAGCAGGAAGACTCTGAGGTGGAAGAAGAGACCTCCGGCGATGAGGCGTTAAGATTTATCCCTGGCTTGAGTGGCTCAGCCGGGGATGTTTTAAGGATTTTTTCTAAACTTTCTGTTTCTGCATTTTCAGTTTTGGAGAAGGATATGGATGGGAATCAATTAGTCGTAACGTGTTCAATTTCTCAAAATAAAGATTCTTTTATCCCATCATATGCCCTCATTGATACTGGAGCGTCCGGTTACGGATTCATAGATAAATCCTTCGTAAGCCACCACAAATTAATTCCCACTCCCCTTAAAATACCCCGACAAATCGACGTTATCGATGGTAGACCCATAGAATCAGGAAAGGTCACAGACACCGTCACACTAAGCCTGGATATCCATGGGCACCAAGAACAACTCCCCCTTTTTGTAACCCAACTCGGGCACTACCCTATCGTAATGGGAATACCATGGATGCGAAGACACCAAGTTACCATTCGACCAGGCACCAACGAGCTATGCTTCGACTCCATTTGCCTAAAACACTGCTGCCTCGAGAAAAACCCGTTACAGTTAGAGGGATCTCCATAGAACCCCCACCAAACCAATCACCCACATTTCAACTGTCAGCTTCAAAACATTAATCAAAGAAAAAACAACGCAGAGGAATTCATCTCTACTCCACCACTCTGAAGGCACTAGACGACATCCTAACAACAACAAAGGGCAACCCCCTCGACCTAGTACCACTTGATCACCAACAATTCCTACACCTACTCGACAAGAACAATGCGTCGGCACTTCCCCCTCACCGAACAAATTACGACCTCCCTATCAACCTACAAGAAGGCAAAACAGCACCATTCGGCCCCATGTATGGGATGACTAGGGAAGAACTTCAAGCCCTACGAGACTATCTGGCCGAATACCTCGCTAAAGGAAGGATCCGCCACAGCGTTCCCCAGCCGGTACCCGGTACTCTTTGTCAAAAGGCCGATGGATCATTACGCCTGTGTGTGGATTATCGAAGGCTAAATAGGGTAACAATCAAAAACAGGCACCCCTTACCACTGACCCCAGAAACCTTCGGGTATGTCATCGGCCAAGTATTTCACCAAACTAGACCTACGCGATGGATACCACCAACTCAGGATCAAGGAGGGGGACGAGTGGAAAACAGCCTTTCGGACAAGATATGGTCACTTTGAATATTTAGTCATGCCGTTTGGATTAACCAACGCACCCGGAGCCTTCCAACATTGGGTCAACGATATGCTAAGACCGTACCTGGACCACTTCGCAACAGCATACCTGGATGACATCCTAATTTACTCCAACACCTTGGAAGAACATAAGGAACATGTCAACAAGGTGTTACAAATCCTGAGCGATAATCAGGTACACCTCAAGCCGGAGAAGTGCGAATGGCACGTCCCACTAAAAACAAAATACCTAGGATTTGTCCTAACCCCTGAAGGCACCAAGATGGACGACGAGAAAGTCTCCACAATACGGAATTGGGGACCCCAGGTTGCTTAAAGGACGTACAGGAATTTAGGCTTCGCAAATTTCTACAGACGCTTCATTCTAGGGTATTCAAGAGTGGTCTCCCCTGACAGCATTAACAAAAAGAACGTTAGATGGGTATGGTCAGACAAGGCGAAGCAGCGTTCCAAAAACTCAAGAAGGCATTTACAACAGCACCCATACTACGGCACTGGGACCGGACAGACCAGCGATAGTAGAAACAGACGCTTCGACTACGACGGGGCCATCTTATCACAGCGAACGAACGGCGAAGGAATACTGCACCCCGTCACAGATTTCTCCAAGAAACACTCACCAGCCGAGTGTAATTATGAAATATACGAAAAGAACTACTGGCAATCATTCGGCCTTTGAGGAATGGAGATACTTCTTGAGTCGGCACATACCCAATCAAGGTACTAACGGACCACCGCAACCTAGAATACTTCATGACGACCAAGATGCTCAACCGGCGACAAGCACGTTGGTCAGAATTCTATCCCGATTTGATTTTGTAATCCAGTACCGACCAGGGAAACAAGGGGCAAGCCGGATGCACTTACCAGAAGGTCAGGTGACCTACCAAAGGAGGGATGAACGCCTAGCACATCAAAGTCAAACGATCTTGAAGAAGAAAAATTTGGATTTTAAGGTTGTTAGCGGGTTCTTTATCAAATGAACCCGCTGAAGGAATGCCCACTGTGAAGGAATTAATGGCCAAAGCTTACCAAATTGATAGCACGCCATCCAAGATCCTTGAGATGCTAAAAAACGGGACTAAGCAGACAAAGGTAATCTCCCTCGCCGAATGCGCCGAAAACGATGAAGGGTTACTTCTATACCGTCAGAAAGTATACGTTCCCGAATATGAAGAACTCCAACTACAACTGCTTCGAGAACACCACGACAAACCATCGGCAGGACACCCTGGGAGAGCGAAAACCCTCGAACTGCTCAGTGGCGAGTATTACTGGCCCAACATGCGGAGATACACAGATCGTTACGTCATGAATTGCCACGTCTGCCGAAGAAGCAAAGCAAATCGAAGCTCACCCCAGGGAGTGCTCCGACCACTACAAGTCCCCAAGGCACCATGGACAGACATCTCAATGGACTTTGTCACAGGGCTACCAATAAGCAATGGGTATAATGCAATCCTCGCGTTGTTGACCGCCTAACAAAATGAGACACTTCATCCCCACCACAGAAGAAGCTAACGCTAGGGATGTCGCCGGATGTACATAGAAAACATCTGGAAGCTACATGGGCTACCCACAACAATAGTCTCAGACCGCGGCACACAGTTCACGCCAGACTTTTGGAAGGCATTATGCAACGACTGAAATATCCCCACGCTTACTCCACAGCCTTTCACCCTCAGACAGATGGTCAAACGGAGAGGATCAACGCCATAATGGAACAATATCTCCGTAGCTATGTGGACTACCAGCAGGATAACTGGACAGATTACCTACCCTTGGCCGAATTCGCGACAAATAATCACGTCTCCGAATCAACCAACATGTCACCGTTTCAAGCAAACTATGGACTGAACCCCAGAATGAATTTCGGCCTCCTACGGCATGGAGTCACCACCAACGAAGACCAAGCCAACACCCTAGCAAGAGATATGTCGCAAGTCTTCGACTTTTTGAAAGCAGAAATGTTCCGAGCTCAGAGAATTCAGGAGGAGTCGGCCAATGCCCACAGGGTCCCGGCACCACGCTACATGACTGGAGACAAGGTATGGCTATCAACAAAGAATCTATTAACTAAGAGACCGTCGAAGAAGTTGGATTGGAAACAAATTGGCCCCTATACCATATCGCGAGTAGTCAGCCCATATGCCTACGAGCTCCACCTCCCTACCTCAATGAAAATCCACCCAGTCTTCCACGTCTCACTACTATCATCAGCAGCTGAGAACCCGGTACCCGGCCAAAGTCAACCACCTCCACCCCCAGTTGAGATCGAAGGAGAGCAGGAATGGGAAGTAGACGCAGTCTTGGAGTCCCGCCAACGCCGTAGAAAACTGGAATACTTGGTACGATACACCGGGTACGACGAACCATCCTGGCAGCCACCAGAAGACCTAGAACACTCCCCCGAACTCGTAAAGGACTTCCACGATCGATACCCACGAAAGCCCAAACCTATCAGGAGCTAGGCCTCAGAGGGGACTCTAAGTATATATCACGGCATAGCACGGCACATGCAAGCGTGAAGGAAAAGGGTTTAGTTGGGTTTCCTTTGTCAGAAAGGTTCTATGGGTTTCCGTTCGGTTCTGGGATTACAGGGATTAATGAGTCACTCGCTTTGTAACGCATCTCTTATGTTCTTCTATTGGATTCTATGGATGAGTAAGCGAAGGAAGGATATATATAGAGCCTCGCCTCCTCCTGTATTAGTTCTCTCCCTTTCCTTTTCTCTTCACGCAACCTTCTTTGTCATTTAGCAATACTACTGTTTCGCATCTGCATTTCCACGAACTCCGAACTACTTGCACCCCGGTGAACCCGCGGGGCCCCATAGTCCTCGAATACTAAAGGTATCGAACCCGTCCCTCGGTTCGTACCCGTGAACTACTCTAGCCCCGGTCGTGTACCTTGGCTCCTCGCCTCTTAGAACACCCTGTAAGACACTACGTAAGGCCTTAGATCCATCCGTGATACTCTCAGCAATCCGGTTGGCAAAGGCTTGGTCTATTGAATTATGGTAAGCCTCATACCACTTGATTGCTGCCGTTCCCTCCATGAGATTTCCGGCATACCGGATCTTGGTCTCCTCTGCCAGGAAGGACTGGCTTTCGATGAAGAATACATTCTCACATTGCCGGAGGAAAGATTTCACCTGTTCTGTTTGTCCTTGGAACTTGGAGGGTGGAGGGGCTTTGGACTCCCGGGCCTTGGATGACTGAAGGGGATATGACTGCTCCTGAGGTTGCCGGTTGATTAAGAGAGCAAGTAGATCTCTCTGCTGCTTCTCTAGCTTCTTTTAACATACTTCCGCCAAGCTCTCCTGTCATTCCCTTCTGGCTCCGAGTCGGATCTGTCTGGATCATCTCCTAGGGCACTACTTTGGGCACCCAGAGGGGGGGGGGGAATGTTGCCTCCACTTCCACCTGAACTTGCCGGAGGTGAGGGAGGTACTTCCGGAGGTGCTGAGCCACCACCGGGTGGAGAAAGAGGGGAGGCTCCCACTTGTGGCATTACCACCGGGACAATGGGGCCTTGCTGGTGCCGACGTAAGGTGGCAAACAGGGACTCTTGCCTCCTTGGGGCCCTGCTTCCTGCTCTGGAAGATACCCGGGATGAAGGTCTGGGTGTCCCGGGCCTAGCTATCTATAGCTTCCCCTCATTGATTGCCTTTTGTATCTCCTCTATGTAGTTGGGAGGGATGATCAGGTTGGACCATTCAACCTCCATGGCATCCAGGTCTAGGTTATCCTTCTCCACAAATCTCTTCAGCTCATCCTGAAGAGAGCTGACTTGGTCCCTCATGAAGGTCAAGGCTTGCCTCATGAGTTCTGCCTCCGCTTGCTGCCGCTCCTAGATGAGTATCAGGGCTTGGGAGCCCCTGTTCAGTTCTTGCTGTATGCGGTGCTGGAGGTAGATCTGGAGTTCTCTAAAGAACTCCGGGTAGGTGACCGAGTCTGTATCTTGCCAGGCAGGCTCACAGCCAGGAACGTAGGCTTGTAGCGCTGCTTCAGGGTTCCTGACCAACTGTGTCCGGGCTGAAGCCTCTATCTGTAAGGGTTGGGGTGTCCATTCAATCTGGAGAGGCACCACTGGGGCAGGTAGGGCGGACATGTTTGGTAAGTTGAGGAAGATAATCTCTAAAGGTAACTGAAGCCTTTAAGATTATAATGTGACGGGACTTTGCCTCTACTAAACAAGAGTGTAGCAATCAAGAGCGCCGGTATAAGAAAGAGTTAGGTTTAGAGAGTAAAGATTCTTCTTGGTAGACTTAGAATAATTTTAAGTGTCTTCTTCCGCTTGATACAACTGATGATGAGGAAAACTAGAACTGGTGGGCGAAACTGGAGATGAGTACTTATACTGAAAATCGTTTGGTTTCCTCCTTCCCACCGCTCAAACTAAGTTCCGGTGAAAACTCTGTCTTGGAGCGGAAACACTTCCTCCGCTACCCCGCTCCTACTTAGTGCTAGCAGGTGTTTCCGGTCCTAGAGTAAGCACTTTCAGCCAGGATCAAGGATCACCTACAGCCGGGCCTGCATTAGAGGAGTCTCCGCTCCGGTGGTCTACCCCAGATGGCTGCAGAGCTGTAAGTCATTGTAGATTATTCCCGGGCATAACCACTGCCGCTATCTAACCGATGACGTCGTGGCTAGGCAGGAGGAGCGACCCGGGATACGCTTCGTGAAGATTCAGGGACACGGGGATGGACTTGATACCGTCGGAGATTTCGAGCTACTAGGAACTGGAGGGTCCGGCTAGAACCGATGGAGGTAGAGACCAGATATTTAAATATATTTAAACTTAACACTAACCAGTGAAAAGAAGATGTTGCGTGAAGAAGAAAAGGAAAGAGTGTGAAGAGAAGTAGGAAAGACACCAGAGATTATATACAGACTACCCTTCATGCAACCGAACCCCGAAGAAACCCATAGAAACCTCTTCGATTTATCATCACACCATCACGGAGAGAAAATACAGGGAAGAGAGAAAATGTGCAGGGAAGAAACCACGCCACAGCAACACCTTATTTATCTGAGACCCAAATAGGAAATCCTAACAACACCTTCATCATACAACTCTGTTCTGTAGGTGCCTTCTGGGTAATGATACGGGCCTAGGCTTAGCCTGTCGGCGTAGGTCCATGATACGACAGCGGGAGGGCTATCCCTGCTCAGAAGGTTACTGGAGATGTCTAGCGATCAGAGACCTTTCTCTGGCCGGTCCTCTATTCACTGACATTACCCAGACTCGTCACTCTACCCCTTCATGAATAGATCTCCTCCTTAGTAGTCAGAAGGTGGGTACTCTTGTGGCAGGTTGTGGTCCTCACCTACAGGTACTTCCCTATCACTGTAACTACTGCATTCTATCAATGACTCTGAACCTTTACCAAGCCCGGTGAGATCTAGTCTACTAACCACTGGCATGGTTCTGTTAGACAGAGTCATTAATAGAATCCAGTAGTTACAGTGATAGGAAAGTACCTGTAGCTGAAGATCACAACCTACTGCAAGTGTACCGACCACTGGCTACGAAGTAGGAGATCTATTCATGAAAGGTCAGACCGACGAGTCTAAGCCTTGTCAGTGAATAGTGGACCGGCTAGAGAAAGGTCTCTAAGCGCTGAGCATCTCCATTAACCTTTAGAGCAAAGATAGTCCAGCCGCAGGTGGCAATGGCTATGCCCGGGAATAATCTACAATGAGTTACAGCTCTGCAGCCATTTAAGGTAAATCATTGGAGCCGAAACTCCTTTAAGCCAGGTCTAGAGCGGTGTGACAGCCAGGCTGCAAGTGATACTTGGCCCTGGCTAAAGGTGCTTACTCTAAGACTGGAAACACCCGCTAGCGCTTAGGGAGAAGCGGGGTAGCGGAGGAAGTATTTCCACTCCAAGAATCAGTTTTTATCGGAACTTATTTTGAGCGGTGGAAGGCAGAAATGAGAGAGATCTGGAGTATAAGAACTCATCTCCAGTTCCGCCCACCAGTTCTAGTTTTTTCTCAACATCAGTTGTATCAAGCGAAAGAAGACCCTTAAGATTATTCTAAGTCTACTAAGAAGAATCTTTACTCTCTAAACCTAACTCTTTCTTCTACCGGCCCTCTTGCTTCCTACACTCTTGTTTAGTAGAGGCAGAGCCCTGTCACACTTACTTTCCTTTCTTCCTCATGCAATCTTCTTGTTGTATTGAGGTTCTTTTTGTTTGGATTTTATTTTTCTACAGGTTATTTCTTTTGTTACGCGCTGAACTGAAGGGATAGAGGTGCGCTAGAGATAGCGGAATTATGGGAGCGGGCTCAGGGTCAGATGTCGGAGTCCTAACGACAAAGCACCGAGGGACACAACACAACGGAACGTATTCGGAATGGTCGGACTGTAACCGACGAAGAGATTCTTAAGGAGATCGAGTTTGATACCAATCGAGAAAGTTTCTGAAACTCAGGCACATTACGCGAAGCGAACGATACTTGGGAGGTTTAACGTGGTATATTCTAACATCCAAAGCCAAAGGAAATAATCTGTACAAAAATAAAATCCAAACGAAAAGAACACCAATACAACAGAAAGATTGCGCGAGAAAGAAAGGAAAAGAAGACAAAGGGAAGGTGGAGTCATATATATAGAAAGTGAGGCCGAGACACCGAGACCCAATTTGTAATCCGCACGATGGAAACTCACGGAAGCACGTCAAGGAAAATTATAGGGAAGAGGAATGATCCTCACACAAAAACCCGAAAAAAAACTCAAACAGGAAGCGATAACTCAAAAGCCAATGCACCAAAAGCCCAAAACGATATCCTTCCTCCGCAGTCCAAATCAAGGCATGAAACGCCGTTAGATCTTTTGGCTTTGAGTGTTAAAAATATATTACGATTAAATCCTTCAAGTATCGTTCCCTTCATGTAACTTGTTCGAGTTCCAAGAATCCTCCCGATCGGTATCAAGCCCGGTCCTTCCTAGAACCTCTCTGTCAGTCATAGCCTGACTCCCTTGAATACGTTCTATCGTGTTGTGTCTCTCGGTACCTCGTGCCAGCGTTCTCCTGATCTTCTGGCTTGGCGTGTAACAAGGCTGGATGACAGTGATGATGGTCATAATTTGGAGCGGAGATACAGTAGGAAGAGGTGCAGAGATGGTGGTGGAGAGATCAAAATGTACCAGTGAAGCGGTGAAGGTGGAGAAGTGAAGGTGTGGAGGTGAAGTTAGAAGATGAAGGCATTCGTGTCTGATATTTGGCAAAGCCCTAGCCCTAGCCCTCAAAACCTTATCGATTTTCCTAATACTTATTTCGACCTACATGCCTATATCCAAAAGACCCCTAACCAAGCATTATTCAGCACTGATTATTAACAAATATCAGGGTTATTGTCAAATCAGGCTCAATTAAGCCCTGATTTCGATATAGGCGCTAATTCAGGTATTAATCAGCCCTCTAACTCCCAATAACCCTTATTTGGAACGGGGTTCGGGCGGTATAGTAGTTGTTTAGTGCCATAACTGTGAGGTTGCATGCACATCCTCCGTTTCCCTGCTCAACGAGATCCCTCCTTACCAAGACTTGAGGCACTCCACCACGTAAAAACTAGCTACCGAGCATACAGCCAATCAATATTTGTGTATGAATCTCGCTGAATGGGGGTCTCGCTGAGTAGGGATCTCGCTGAGCAGGGAAACGGAGTAATGAAAACAAAAACAAAAATCGATGTGGAAAAAGAAACGCTTGTTTGAACGCCAAGCCGAGTGATAACTTGTGAAGGCTTTGAGAATTAAGCCTTTTGTTTTTGTTCAATTCATGATATTGGGCTTTAAAATGATTTGGCTTCAACCCACCATTAGTCCCATACTAAGGCCTGCAAGTACCAAATGGACAATTATAGCATAGGAAGAAGAACATAAAATATTTCAAAGAATAAATAGCGAAGGGCATCCTATTGAGGAACTAGGAAAGCCAATGCAACATCATTTTGTCATTGTCGAAGAAGAATACATGTCGCAATAGAAAAAGAAATACCATCATACAATCGCTTAAAAACATTAAGACTATCAATCATCTCCTTCTCTGTGGACACTACTATTGCAAACGTTCGTTACCGATAATCTAGTTCAGGTACATAAGACCGGCGAAGATACACATAACTAAAGCCAGAGGTGAGGCAAGCTGGGCACCACTATTGACATTAGCAGCCACAACGGTAGCCTCTGGAGTGGCGGAAGAAGCAGCATGGGTAGTGCTGAGAATGACGGAGGAGTTAGATGATCCAATAACTGTGGAAGAGGCGTTTGCTGTGGTAGCGGTAGCACTGGCTGAAACTGTGGTAGATGCAGTAGTGGAGGTAATAAGGGTAGTCGAGGAAGTGGTGGAAGTAGAAGACTTTGAAGAGGTCGAGGTAGAAGAAGTAGAGACGGAGGAGGAGGAAGAGGTCACGTCGGACTCGATATTGAACATGGGAGAGTAGTTGTCCTTGTCCCCAGCGGCGATTTGGATGGAATAGTCCTTGCCAGCCGGGGTCTTAGAAGGGACGGACCAGGTGAAAGCACCAGTGTTGGGAATACCGGCTATTGGGCGTGTTAATAACAGTAGGAATAAACCAACGGTCTATTTGAGAATTTGATAGCAAAAGTGTGATTAAAACTTACTCGCGATGTTTAAAACTTCATCCAAATCGGTGTCTTCGCCCTTCCTCAAGATAAGATCGCAAGAAGTACCAGAGGTAACAGTCCTGAAATTTAAGAAATCAGCGAAATTTTCACGATAACAATATATGATCGGGTCAAACAAATATTTGGACGCACCAAGTGATGGTAACATCAGAACCGGCCTTGATACTGCCGCCAAGAGGGTAGGTAATTGGGTTCTCGCCCGAGGAAGTGGTAGTTGCAGCGGCAACAAGAGAAGTCAAGGCAGAGATCGCCAGCATGAGGGTAGAGGTGAAACGCATCTCGCTGATATTTTTCGATATACTCCTGTGAATTAATTATAAAGAGCGGTTACTAAAGAGAGAGGGTGCTACGTGAATAAGGATTGATCACGAGAAAACAAATGAGTGACTTGCAAAGAGCGACAGAATTGTTGAAAGAAGGGACGCCTGGAGGCAAGTGAGACGGATATCAAGATAGAAGTAGGAGAGGGAAAGAGAAGGAAGAAAAGGGGGCCGGGCGCTGAGGCAGGTTTTATTATGGCGAAAGATGGCGGGTGTAGCCAATGTTACTAGCTGTGAATGAGTTGACAGGGCATTAAATAATTGAACATGGGTTTGTTGCAATATGTGACTAGGTCGGGGACAAATTTGATTAACTGGGGTATGCAATTCCACGCATATTGGTAACTCTATGTCCCTACTGTACCTACACGTAGACACATAGATGATGACCTGAAGTATTATATCACGCATGCAGCAATTGTGTTTAATATTTGTAGTTCTCTCTATGTATGTATGTACACTCTAGTCTGACATATACGAAGTACTTTCATCTTACCGAACGACATATCATAAAGGCCTTGTTCTTCAAGTTGGGTATCGTAGACAGCAACTGTATGTTTCCGGCAGGTGGAATGCATTCACCTCCAGCTTTACTTTTTTCTCATCACCCCACGTAAACTAAAATCCAGGGAGTTGAGTGCCTGCCAAGCAAGAAAATACCTTCCCATCTGGCTAAGCCAGAAGCATGAAATTAGTTTGGTCTCGTAGCTTCCTCATCTGGATCACCACTTACCGTAAAATCCTAGAGAACGCTAGAAACTGCATATTTGTGTGCATGTCCTGAATGGGTGTTGGAGGAATGAGAGCTCATACTGCAAGGTACAAATTGGCAGACACGCTGTTCCCGTTCTCATCCCAGGTCAGGTGCACCACAGCAGAATGATTGGCCAAGGCATTAGACCCCAGTTCTCCTTCCGGTAAAGGGTCGGTTGCCGTCCACCCGATCTCCCTTGCGTAATTAAAACGGCATCACTCGCTTCAGAACACTATGGCGCAGCATGCGGGGAAGAGAGATGTTATGCATGCAGTTGAAGCATCTTCAAACACGACGACTGACAGGTCTCGCTAAAATTTGAGACACAATATCTCCCAGCTGTTGTCGGCCTGACGGAAGGGGTGAATACCTTAATCATACGTTTGGTTGATATAAGTAACTAAGATAAAAATTTCTCGATTAATAGGATTAATAGGGGGTATATATCATTGTCTTAGGAAGAGTTGAAGAAGAAAATGAGAGGGGAAACGCCTGTTACCAAACCTTGGCTGGACAAATCTATCCCTTGGACGGATGAAGGTGGTCAAATTCGCGACCTGGACCATGCGTATGGTATTGCTTCTTTTGGAGGTCAAGTGATATCAGATTTGGATCGGCAGCAGCTACTAGTACTCGTGCTGGGGAATTGAAGCCGTTTAGACATAAATCATCTACTATAGTTTATTGAGCGGCGTCAAGCCAGCCATATGAATGTTATTCACCTCCTAAGGTCCAGTGATATTCAATAAAACAAGAACCACAGGGAACGAAAGTGCATACATGACAAGCAAAATAAGATATAGGTGCTTGCTTCCTTTTAGCTTCTTCCCTGCTCAATCTCAAGCGACAATATTCACATTCTTTTCTTTTTATCAAACGTACTTTTACATGATCTGAGGCCTGAACAATTCTAATAGGAGGAGGTAGATCTACAACCCCATATAGTTTACTATGCCTAATACCAGTAGCCCTTCTCTCATAGTCTTTTGAGTTGTTTTTCGCCCGTACTTTGGTAATAATTGGCTTGCAACTAAAAGGCAAAATTTTTTGTGTGATACTACTGGTTTGGAAAGTAAGTTGACTGTAACGAGGAGGTAGAATAGGAAGGAATTGACTTGTGTAACATTCAGAATCAAGAAAAGAAAGGAAGCCAATGCCGTCTAGCGATTGATTGGGTAAAGAAATACCTTTGGTACGGGCCTGCTATGTTGACTCCTCCTTTATAGAAGTTGTGATCGTCAATAAGAATTGAAATAGGAACTGCCAAAATATGATTGTCACCAAATTCTGCCTCTATAAAAGAACTACTAGTACTAGTCATTCTTAGTCGTTTTCGAGTCTTAGCTACCTTTTCATTAATATCGTAACTAGTCAATAGAGCATGAACGTGATTGTTGTTTTGCCACTGCATTGCCAAAGAACTAGTCTCCTGTTTCCCTGAACTGAACTATCAGAGATTAAATTTCATGGTATGTTTTTTCTAGTATCATTATATTATTTTGGGAATCTCAGTTTCTGTTCCATATGATCGTATTTCTTGTAAAGTGTTATATATGATTCTATGATACTGTCATGGACCGACTCCGTCAATCTCGGCCTGGATTGGTTCCATTACAAGGTAAGTAGTTGCAAAGCAGGAATGTGTGAATAGTATTGTACTGGGGTCTCCTATTTCAGTTGCAGTTGCATGAAGTATTGCTGCTGTAACAGGACTCTACCTCTACGAAACAAGAGTGTAGGAAGTAAGAGGGCTGGTAGAAGATAGAAGTTAGGTTTAGAGAGAAAAGATTCTTCCGGTAGACTTAGAATAATCTTAAGAGTCTTCTTCCACTTGTTACAACTGATGATGAGAAAAACAAGAACTGGTGGGCGGAAAAGGAGATGAGTACATTTACTCCAAATCTCTCGGCTTTCCTGCCTTCCACTACTCACACTAAGTTCCGGTGAAAACTCTGACTTGGAGCGGAAACAATTCCTCCACTACTCCGCTTCTCACTAATATAACGGCGTGCCAAGACTTCGCGTTACGTTACTAGGTTTACCGCTGCACGAGAAGGTGTCAGCGACTCGGTTAAGCATTATCGGGTTTTCATTTGTAATCAGGTTTCCTTTGGGTTTTATGGGTTTCCATCACACGGATTAGTAATCGGTTCTCGGCGATGGATATATATATGGGCCTGTCCTCTCCTTGTCTCTCTCTTTCCTTTCTTCTCTACGCAATCTTCCTGTTCTCTAGGGTGTTATATTATTTGTCTTTAGTTCTCTACGGTTATTATAGTTGTGTTACTAGTTTGGAATATATATCGTTCGCGTTATTATAGTTCCTCCCTACGTCCCTCGAACCATAGTCGTTCGGAACTCATACTAGTAGTTCCTCACGTTCCATAGATCCTGAACCTCGGTTGTGCTCCTTGGTTCCCTTCGTCCATAGACCATAGCCCATGACCGCAGCGCGAGTACTCTACTGGTATCTTCGAGTCCATTACTTCGTACGCGAAATCATCTATCTCCTCGTTCCCGAACTATAGAGAGCTTCCCCGCTCTTCGCCAAGTAACGCCAAGACCTCCGTAACACTAAGGTTGCGTCCCCCAACACCAACCAACACAACACCTCGCTTAGCTCCTGCCTTGCTCGGTCGCAACCATGACCGACCCAGTCCCCTTCGCGCTGCTCAAGCGCCTCTCAGAATTCCTGGCCACTTACGGCCCCCTCCCGGCTGACGAAGATGTCGGTCACGAAATCACCGAGGCTCACAGCCTCATCACTGAATGCTTGGAGGTCCTAACCTCCCTCCCCGATCCAGAAGAAGCCCCCAGTCCCCCGGCACCTACAGTGTGCAACCATGAGGAGGTCATTGAAGACCTCAACTCCCAACTCGAAGCCGCCATGGCTGAGAACCAAGACTTCTGGCGAAGAATGTCGGAGGCAAACGACGAGACTACGCGGGTCATTGAGGACCTGGACCAACAGATCGAGGCCCTCGAGGAGGACCTCACCCAAGCACAATTCTCCCTGGCTCTACATCGAGAGCAATTAGCGTTCTCTGATAAGGACCTCCACCAAGCCGAGCTGGAAATCCAGCAGGTCATCACAAAGGGCAATGCCCACATTGCTGACCTCACCAGCCGCCTCAACTCTGTTCCCCGTTATGCCCCTGTCGCTGCCCCCTCTCCCCGTACTCCCACTGCCCAGAACAAGCCCCGCTACCTTGCCCCCCGTTCCCAGGATCACTGCACCAAGGATAATTGGAGGAGACCAGTTGAACCTAGCCCCCAGACTTCCGAGCCGGCTTTAAAAGCCATGCCTCTTTGGTAAACACTGGCAAACCAAAGGGGCTAACGCCACCCACACCAAGTCTCACCGTCTCCGCTGTCTCCGGGTCTGAGGACAAGATGTCCAAAGATCAATTGGTTACCACCTGCTCTGTCTCCCAGAACCCGGCCTCCTTCATGCCAGCCTGGGCCCTCATTGATACGGGGGCATCGAGTTATGCATTCATCGACCAAGACTTCTGCGCCCGGCATAACATCACCACGGTTCCCCTGAAGAAGCAACGCCTGCTTGAAGTCATTGATGGCAGGCTGGTATCATCAGGAAGCATCACGCATATCGCCAAGCTCTGTCTGGACATCCACGGACATCGCGAGGAAGCACCCTTCTTTGTTACAAAGTTGGGCCACTATCCGATCGTTATGGGAATTCCCTGGATGCGCCATCATGATGTCACCCTCCGGCCCAAGAGAAATCATGTGGTCTTCGACTCCATGCACTGCCTCCGTAACTGCCTCCCCTCCCTGAACCCGGTCACTGCACAAGGAATCTCGATCATCCCGCCAGACAGCCCGATTATCCATATAGGGTGGCCCCCTTCAAGAGATTGGCCCGCTATCGTGGCTCCCGGTTGTTCTGTGCATCCATCCAGGCTATAGACGATGTGTTGGACAAGACAAAGGCCCTCGACCCAAGTGCCATAGTCCCCGCTGACCTCCACCGGTTCCTGCCCATGTTTTCCGAGTCAAATGCTTCTGTCCTTGGCCCCCACCGTCCTGATGACCTTGATATCAAGCTTCAGGAAGGTAAGGAACCTCCCATTGGCCCCCTGTACAATATGACCTGAGATGAACTACAGGCACTCATGAATACATTTCGGAGAACCTGACCAAAGGTTTTATTCGCCACTCCAAGTCCCCGCCGGTGCCCCAGTCCTGTTTGTCAAGAAATCGGATGGCTCTTTACGTCTCTGTGTCGACTACCGCAAGTTGAACGAGATCACAGTCAAGGATAGACACCCACTCCCCCTGTTCCCCGAAACCCTGAACCAGGTAGGTAAGGCTAAGTATTATACGAAGCTGGACCTAAGGTGGGGTTACCATCAGATCAGAGTCAAGGAAGGTGACGAATGGAAAACGGCCTTCAGAACCCGCCTAGGACACTACGAATACCAGGTCATGCCCTTCGGTCTCACCAATGCCCCCGCCACGTTTTAGAGATGGATCAACAACATTCTTCGGCCCTACCTCGACGACTTCGCTACAGCCTACCTCGACGACATCCTGATCTACTCCAATAACATTGAACAACACAAGGAACATTTCCAAAAGGTCTTGGGAATCCTGCAGAAAAACGGCGTCCACCTGAGGCCTGAGAAGTGCAAATTCTACGTCCAGGAAACCAAGTATCTCGGAATGATCCTGGGCCCAGAAGGCATCAAGATGGACCCCAAGAAGGTTCAGGTCGTCCAGGAATGGGAAACCCCTCAGGACGTCAAGGACATCCAGACCTTCCTGGGCTTTGCGAACTTTTACCGTCGTTTCATACGAGGGTACTCCAAGGTTGTCTCTCCTCTCACGGTATTAACCAAGAAGGGCATACAGTGGAAATGGTCCCCCCAGGCAAATCAGGCTTTCGAAAACCTCAAAACAGCCTTCATCTCGGCCCCCATCCTCAGGCACTTCGACCCCGATAGGGAAATCATAGTAGAAACCGACGCCTCCGATTGTGACGGGGCTCTGCCTCTACTAAACAGAAGTGTAGGAAGCAAGAGGGCCGGTAGAAGAAAGAGTTAGGTTTAGAGAGAAAAGATTCTTCTTGGTAGACTTAGAATAATCTTAAGGGTCTTCTTCCGTTTGTTACAACTGATGATCAGGAAAAATTAGAACTAGTGGGCGAAAATGGAGATGAGTACTTATACTCCAAATCTCTCGATTTTCCTGCCTTCCACTGCTCAAGCCAAGTTCCGGTGAAAACTCTGTTTTTGGACCGGAGAACAATTCCTCCGCTACCCCGCTTCTCCCTAAGCGCTAGCGGGTGTTTCCTATAACAGAGCCATACCAACGGTCAGGAGACTAGTTCTCGCCGGGCCTGTTATAGGCTCAGAGTCATTGATAGAATCCAGTAGTTACAGTGATAGGGAAGTACCTGTAGGTGAGGACCGCTACCTGCCGCAAGTGTACCCACCTTCTGGCTACTAAGGAGGAGATCTATTTATGAAGGGGCAGACTGACGAGTCTGAGTCCTGTCAGTGAATAGAGGACCGGCTAGAGAAAGGTCTCTAAGTGCTGGACATCTCCAGTAACCTTCAGAGCAAAGATAGGCGGCGGTGGCTATGCCCGGGAATAGATCTACAATGAATTACAGCTCTGCAGCCATCAAGGGTAGACCACCGGAGCGGAGACTCCTCTAGTGCAGGACCGGAGCTGTGTGACAGCCAGGCTGCAGGTGATCCTTGACCTTGGCTAAGGGTGCATTACTCTAGGACCGAAAACACCCACTAGCGCTTAGAGAGAAGCGGGGTAGCGGAGGAATTGTTCTCCGGTCCAAAACAGAGTTTTCACCGGAACTTGGCTTGAGCAGTGGAAGGTAGGAAATCGAGAGATTTGGAGTATAAGTACTCATCTCCATTTTCGCCCACTACTTCTAACGTTCCTCATCATCAGTTGTAAGAAACGGAAGAAGACCCTTAAGATTATTCTAAGTCTACCAAGAAGAATCTTTTCTCTCTAAACCTAACTCTTTCTTCTACCGGCCCTCTTGCTTCCTACGCTTCTGTTTAGTAGAGGTTATTTCGGGTTCGCACCAAACTACGAGAGTAGTCTTGTACCGAGCTCAGAGTTCGAAACGCTATCTACCAGGTAGAAAGGAACGAGGTCACTTCAGTCGATACTCAACTAGGAGTCTCCGCGGTTCGATATTCAACCAACGAGTATAAACGTTACAGTTGCTAGAGTTCAAAGAGTTCGAAGAATGGTTCAGGTAGAGATCAAGAATCACCAAAGATAATCAAGCGTAAGGGATATAGAGGTAAAGACTCGTAGGTAGATCTTTTATATCGTTAAGACTCGTTCTTCCTTCACAACGATTTTTGTAGAAGTCGGAGAATGACAGCATATTTATATCCCGCGTGTGTGTCTCGCGGACTAAAACTAATCATTACAACGAGACCCTGAGAAACGCCAAGATCATGCCAACCGAACGCCAACGCCAAATACATGATACAAATAATCAAACGCCTAAGTTCAAAACATTCTTAACCATCCTGAACACTAAGAAAACCCTCACTCATCTCAAGACTACTGCATGCACTCAGCCTTCATCAGCCGTCATGGGAACTCGGAGTTAGCCTTACCTGATAACCCCTTGGTGCCAGGCCTCGACTTCGCTCGTCAACTCTTTCCTCGCTGCTGTCCTACACTGAGGAGCATAGCTCAACGTTAGGAGTACTGGCGAGGTATAAGGTACCGGAGGACTAGGGTAGTCTTTACCTTTCCCTGGGAGCCACCAGTGTAAGCCTTCTCAATTGATTCGCCATTTGATCAGTTATGGTCCGATTCCAAAGTGCAACAGAGTGATGATAGAGAGTCCTAGTATCTTGTCTTCGGGTTCCCTCTACTTATCACATCGTATACCCGTAACAGAGGCAGAGCCCCATTACATTATAATCTTAAAGGCTTCAGTTACCTTTAGAGATTATCTTCCTCAACTGGTCTATAAGCCTATGTCAGGAGAGAGGCTCTTTTACTGGTACCTAAGAGCCCATTACTTCGTCAGAGAAGTCATCTACTCTCTAGCTCCTGAGCTATAGGTACCAAACCCTCCCAAAAGACCAGACATGTCCGCCCTACCTGCCCCAGTGGTGCCTCTCCAGATCGAATGGACACCCCAACCTCTACAGATAGAGGCCTCGGCCCGGACACAATTGGTCAAGAACCCTAGGGCAGCGCTACAAGCCTACATTCCTGGCTGTGAGCCTGCCTGGCAAGACACAGACTCGATCACCTACCCGGAGTTCTTTAGAGAACTCCAGATCTACCTCCAGCACCGCTTACAGCAAGAGTTGAACAGGGGCTCCCAAGCCCTGATACTCATCCAGGAGCGGCAACAAGCGGATGCAGAACTCATGAGGCAAGCTTTGTCCTTCATGAGGGACCAAGTCAGCTCTCTTCAGGACGAGCTGAAGAGATTTGTGGAGAAGGATGACCTGGACCCGGATGTCATGGAGATTGAGTGGTCCAACCCGGTCATCGCCCCCAACTACCTGGAAGAGATCCAGAAGGCCATCAACGAGGGAAAGCTACAGATAGCTAGGCCGGGACACCCAGACCATCATCCCGGGTATCCTCCAGAGCAGGAAGCAGGGTCCCAAGAAGGCAGCATTCACTATTTGCTACCTTCCCCTGGCACCAACAAGGCCCCATTGTCCCGGTGGTAATGCCACAAGTGGGAGCCTCCCCCCTTCCTCCTCCCGGCAGAAGGAGACCATTCTCTGGCCTAGGAATCAACTGGGATAGTGACCTTGAGGATGAGCCTCTTTCTCCGGCTCCTCCTCCGACAGAAATCCCCGGTGGTGGTTCGGCACCTCCGGAAGTACCTCCCCCACCTCCAGCAAATTCAGGTGGAAGCGGAGGTAACATTCCTCCTCCCCCTCCGGGAGCCCAAAATGGTGCCCCTGGAGATGACCCAGACAGCTCAGACTCGGAGCCAGAAGGGAATGACAGGAGAGCCTGGCGGAGGTATGTCAAGAAGAAGTTAGAGAAGCAGAGAGATCTGCTTGCTCTCTTGATCAACCGGCAACCCCAGGAGCAGCCACACCCTCTCCAGTCATCCAAGGCCCGGGAGCCTAAGGCTCCTCCACCCTCCAAGTTCCAAGGCCATGCGGAACAGGTGGAAACCTTCCTCCGGCAATGTGAGAATGTGTTCTCCATTGAAAGCCAGTCCTTCCTGGCTGATGAGACAAAGATCCGGTATGCCGGGAATCTCATGGAAGGAACGGCAGCGATCAAGTGGTATGAGGCTTACCATAACTCAATCGACCAAGCCTCTGCCAACCGAATTGCTGGGAGGCCTGTAAGGCTAGATAAGCGCTGGAAGAAGTGGGATTCTTTTGTGGAAGCCTTCAGAGCTGCCTTTGGTGAAGTCATCTCTAGGGATGAAGCGGTAGCCTAATGGAATCTCCTTACCCACACCAAGAAGGAAGGAATAGACTCCTTCCTGAATACTATTATTCAGTTGATGTGGAAGACCGGCTATGAAGGACAGCTGGTGGATGATAAGATCCAAGGTTCCCTCCTACCGGAACTAGGTTTAAGTTGGGCACTCTTCAATCCCAAACCTAGGACCTTGATGGAAAGGATCACAGCTCTGAGAGAGCTGGGGCACACTCATGAACGGTACCAGGCAGCAGCTGAAAAGGCTCCGGCCAGGACCCAGAAAGAATCCAGCAATCCTAGAGGCCGACAGCCAAAGGGAAGGAAGGAAGCCTCTAGCTCCTCCGCTCCTAAGGCAGCTACGGGGTCCAAGGATAAAGCTGTGGAACTAAAGGGTATCCCGGGAGATATTCTGGAAGAAAGAAGAAAGGCTGAAGTATGCTTGAAGGTAAGACCTTCCGGTACTCCCTTGTGAGGTAGAGTACATGGACTGACTTGTCGAATAGTGCGGCAAGTTCAGACACAAATGGACCACCTGTTGGTCCAAGGAACCTACTACTGTCCGAGTGGCAGCAGTGAAAGTACAGAGAAAGCTGAAAAGAGGATCTGGCTCCGGAGATAATACCCAGGAACCATCTGAAAAGAAAGCTAAGGTTGCTGCTGTAGTGGCAGAACAACCATTCAATGTACTTCCTGAGTTTCCTGAGGATTTTACCTTTGAACCCGGATTAGGGTCAGATGAGGATATTATCTGGTAGTGTCTGTTTTAAGAGTCTATGTATACTAGAATTTCTTCCTGTTTGAGTTGTTACCTCGTTTCTTTAGGATAGGAATAAATCTGTGGTTATCTTATGACTATGGTCTTGGAATTGCAGAAAGGATAATGAAAGGCTAAGATTGCTAAATAGCATCGGCCCTTACTACTGAAAGGTATAAAAGGACAAGGAGCTGCCGCATCTAAGACCTCATTATCGAGAACCAGAATAAGAAGAACCCACTACATCTATTTGCCTCATATCTATTTGCTTTACACTATGTTGAGAGCACAGAACCTAAAGAGAACGAGAGGAACCACTCCTGAGAAAACCTCCAAGAGGAAAAGGGAAGAAGCAAGTCTTCCGCCCCTACCAGTACATGGTAAGAGACCTGTGCTAGAGGCCAAATTGTCCTGGACAATTGAGGGAAAGGTTGAAGGCTGCCAAGGGAAATTCCTTCTGGACACCAGGTGTACAGGACCTATCCTGAACTCAGAATTTGTCAGAAAGAATGGAATACCCTTAGTGCGGAGGGATCAACCACTGACAATGTATGATGCTCAAGGAGATGTCATGGGAAGTGGAGAGAGTACTATATTCACCCAGTCCACATGAGCATGGGAGATCATAAAGAGACACTCCGACGGGAGGTAGCCTCTTTGAAGCTGGAATCTCCGGTTATCTGCCAATTGCTTGGGCAAGGAAGCATAACCCGACATTAATTGGGAACTCAATACCATAAGCTGGAGAACTACTGCAAACAGAACTGTCTCCCAGCGGCCATTACCGTGGAACCCATCTCAATCTATCAAATGTTAGAAGAGGAAGAGGTGTACCACTTAGTAGCGGCTATTTGGCATGGTGAGAATGGTGTGAATGTGGAAATCAGAATTCCTGCACAGCATCGGCAATGGGCACATGTAATCAGCAGAGAGAAGGCAGAGGAGTTACCTCCGCATTCTGCTAATGATCTGAAGATCAAGATCCTGCCTGATTCTACAATCCCATTTGGACCGCTATACCCATGTTTCGCTCCAGAGTTAAAGGCCCTCAAGGAGTACCTGACCAAGGAATTGGCAGCAGGCAAAATCTCCAGATCCAGCAGCCCAGCAGCGGCACCCATTCTGTTCATACCAAAGAAGGATGACAAACTTAGAATCTGCGTGGATTACAGAGGCTTGAATAAGGTTACTGTCAAGGACAAATACCCGCTACCCATCATGAGTGAACTCAGGGATAGGTTATTCAAAGCCCGGATCTTCACAAAGATAGATCTCAAGAATGGCTTCAATTTGATCAGGATAGCAGAAGGTGATGAATGGAAGACTGCCTTTCGAACCCGCTATGGCCTGTATCAGTACAATGTGATGCCATTTGGTCTATGCAATGCCCCTTCTGCCTTTCAGGCTATGATGAATGATGTGCTAAAGGATCTACTGGATGAAGGAGTGATTGTCTATATCGATGACATCCTCATCTACTCGGAGACTATGGAAGAACATGTTGATCTTGTCAATAAGGTCTTGCAGCGGCTATCAGAGAATAAGCTATGTGCATCCATTGACAAGACCTCTTTCCATGCCCGGGAGGTAGAATACCTCAGCTACCACATCTCAGAAATGGGAGTATCAATGTCAGAAGAGAAAGTAGAGGCAGTTAGAGATTGGCCGGAACCCAAAGATGTCAAGGGGATCCAAGCCTTCCTAGGATTTGCCAACTTCTACCGACGCTTTATTGAAGGCTTCAGTAGAATATGCAAACCCCTAACTGACCTCTTACAAAATGACAAGAAATGGCAATGGACCGCAGCTTGTGTACAGGCCTTTCTAGAGTTGAAAGACCGGTTTACTAGCGCTCCAGTGCTTGCTCATTTTGACCCTACTAGGAGAACTGTGGTTGAAACTGATGCCAGTGACTTTGCCAAGGGAGCTGTGCTCTCTCAGTATGGAGATGATGGGAAACTACATCCGGTAGCTTTCTATTCTAAGAAATTCTCTCCTGCTGAGATCAACTATGACATTCATGATAAGGAAATGAGAGCTATTGTAGCCTCTTTCCGGGAATGAGAGCACATGCTGAAATCTTGTGAGCAGGAGGTCACGGTTTTCACAGACCACAAAAACTTGGAATACTTCAATTCTACCAAGGTTCTCACTAGGCAGCAAGCTAGATGGTCTGAAGATCTAGCAGGCTACAATTTCAAAGTTGTCTACAGACCGGGAGAGAGAAATGGCAAACCTGATGTGCTATCTAGGCGCTGGGATCATCGCCCTGGAGAGGGGAGTGAACCACTGCAGCCGGAGCCACAGATGTTTTTCAGGCCAGGTCAATTGGTTCTAAACACTGCTAGATTAGCGGCAGTTAAAGTCAACCAGTTGCAGTCTTCTTTCATGGACCGCTTATTAGAGGCAGTCAAGTTGGATAAAGATTGGCAGTTAGTGCACCGCTCTCTGGTTGAAGGGAAACCAAATTTGGACCAGAACTTGTCTGTCAAGGACGGCCTTATCTTCTACAAAAATAGATGGTACATACCTAATGACAAGAAGCTCCGGATGGATATCCTGACCGATACCCATGACTCTAAAGTGGCTGGACATTATGGTCAATTTAAGACACTAGAGCGGGTAAAGAATAACTTCTTTTGGCCTAAAATGGGCCAAGATGTGGAAGAGTATGTCCGTTCCTGTGACAGTTGTCAGAGGAACAAAACATCTCGACACAAGAAGTTTGGTATGCTCCAACCATTGGAGATACCCTATCGGCCATGGACTTCCATCTCTATGGACTTCATTGTGGGATTACCGGAGTCTAAGGGATTTACTAAGATCTGGGTAATAGTGGACCGCTTTTCTAAGATGGCCCATTACATCCCGCTCCCTACACTGAATAAGACAGAAGATTTGGCTAGGTTGTTCTTGAAGGAAGTTTGGAGACTCCATGGGTTACCTGATGACATAGTCTCGGACAGAGATAGCAAGTTTCTCTCATTATTGACAGTCTCTCATGAGCCTCCTCAATGTGAAGCTGGAAATGTCTACTTCTTTTCACCCCCAAACAGACGGCCAAACAGAAAGAGTTAACCAGACCCTGGAACATTACTTGCGGAGTTATTGTTCATATCAACAGGATGACTGGGCAGAGCTCTTGCCTATGGCAGAGTATGCTTACAACTCGGCGGTCTCTGAGTCTACCAAAGTATCGGCATTTTATGCCAACTATGGTTATGAACCCAGGACCAATTGGCCGGCCCCCAGGGAAGGTGTGGAAGTTAGCAATCCACCAAGTGAGGTCATGATATCTCAATGGGAATCTATCTGGCATGCAAGAAAACTTAGGCAAGGCTAGGATGAGGATGGGCCGGTGGTATGATAAACATGCACTGGCACCTCCGGAGATCAAGCCTGAGATGAAGTAATCGCTAGACCGGCGCAATGTGCAAACAAAGCGGCCGATGGGAAAGCTAGATCAGAAGAAGATGGGACCCTTCAAGGTCATTGAAGCTATAGGCACCTGTGCCTACAAGCTGTCCCTTCCTCCTCAGATGGCTATACACCCGGTCTTCCATGTCTCTCTCTTAGAGCCTTACAGAGCGCCAGTAGACCCGGAGAGAAGAGTTCCCCCCCTGGAACCAGAAGAGATTGCAGGAGAAGAGAACTGGGTAGTCCGAGAGGTAGCAGATAGCCGGGTCAATAGGTTCAGGAGAAGAGTGGAATACCTAGTATTATGGGAAGGGTATGAGAATGAGGACGCTACCTGGGAACCCTTTGAACATCTTAGGCAGAGTGCTGAAGAAGCCCTCCAAGATTTTCACATGAGGTATCCTAAGAAACCCCGGGACAAAAGGGTTTCGATGTAGTTTCTCTAGATTCACTACTTGTACATAGTCATGGGAATTTCCTTGAAAGAATTGGGTTGAATAGAATTTGTTGTTACTGAATCTTGGTGACCAAGATCCTGAGAGAGGGGAGTAGTATAACAGAGCCATACCAACGGTCAGGAGACTAGTTCTCGCCGGGCCTGTTATAGGCTCAGAGTCATTGATAGAATCCAGTAGTTACAGTGATAGGGAAGTACCTGTAGGTGAGGACCGCTACCTGCCGCAAGTGTACCCACCTTCTTATTTCGGGTTCGCACCAAACTACGAGAGTAGTCTTGTACCGAGCTCAGAGTTCGAAACGCTATCTACCAGGTAGAAAGGAACGAGGTCACTTCAGTCGATACTCAACTAGGAGTCTCCGTGGTTCGATGTTCAACCAACGAGTAAAAACGTTACAGTTGCTAGAGTTTCAAAGAGTTCGAAGAATGGTTCAGGTAGAGATCAAGAATCACCAAAGATAATCAAGCGTAAGGGATATAGAGGTAAAAGACTCGTAGGTAGATATTTTATATCGTTAAGACTCGTTCTTCCTTCACAATGATTTTAGTAGAAGTCGGAGAATGACAGCATATTTATATCCCGCGTGTCTCGCGGACTAGAACTAATCATTACAACAAGTATGTGGGAACCCTCAAGACCCTGAGAAACGCCAAGACCATGCCAACCGAATCGCCAAGGAAACCAACGCCAAATACATGATACAAATAATCAAACGCCTAAGTTCCGAAACATTCCTAACCATCCTTGAACACTAAGAAAAACCCCCCCACTCATCTTGCACTACTGCATGCACTCAGCCTTCATCAGCGATCATGGGAGCTCGGGAGTTAGCCTACCTGATAACCCCTCGGTGCCAGGCCTCGACTTCGCTCGTCAACTCTTTCCCTGCGTCCCTGTCCTACACTAAGGAGCATAGCTCAACGTTAGGAGTACTGGCGAGGTATAAGGTACCGGAGGGCTAGGGTAGTCTTTCCTTTCCCTGGGAGCCACCAGTGTAAGCCTTCTCAATCCATTCGCCATCTGATCAGTTATGGTCCGATTCCA
This sequence comes from Morchella rufobrunnea, assembly GCA_024713595.1. Classification (NCBI taxonomy): domain Eukaryota; kingdom Fungi; phylum Ascomycota; class Pezizomycetes; order Pezizales; family Morchellaceae; genus Morchella; species Morchella rufobrunnea. The sequence continues at coordinate 1,227,458 of JAMGYT010000015.1, forward strand.
AAGTGCAACAGAGTGATGATAGAGAGTCCTAGTGTCTTGTCTTCGGGTTCCCTCTACTTATCACATTGTATACCCGTAACACTTCTGGCCACTAAGGAGGAGATCTATTCATGAAGGGGCAGACTGACGAGTCTGAGTCCTGTCAGTGAATAGAGGACCGGCTAGAGAAAGGATCTCTAAGCGCCGGACATCTCCAGTAACCTTCAGAGCAAAGATAGCCCTGCCGCAGGCGGCGGTGGCTATGCCCGGGAATAGATCTACAATGAATTACAGCTCTGCAGCCATCAAGGGTAGGTCACCGGAGCGGAGACTCCTGTAGTGCAGGACCGGAACTGTGTGACAGCCAGGCTGCAGGTGATCCTTGACCTTGGCTAAGGGTGCATTACTCTAGGACCGAAAACACCCGCTAGCGCTTAGAGAGAAGCGGGGTAGCGGAGGAATTGTTCTCCGGTCCAAAACAGAGTTTTTCACCGGAACTTGGCTTGAGCAGTGGAAGGTAGGAAATCGAGAGATTTGGAGTATAAGTACTCATCTCCATTTTCGCCCACTAGTTCTAGTTTTCCTCATCATCAGTTGTAACAAACGAAGAAGACCCTTAAGATTATTCTAAGTCTACCAAGAAGAATCTTTACTCTCTAAACCTAACTCTTTCTTCTACCGGCCCTCTTGCTTCCTACACTTCTGTTTAGTGAAGGCAGAGCCCCGTCACATCTAAAGCCTCTCTCCAGACCACCACCACCAAACTCACATTCTGCCAACAGTCCCTTGCCGCCTCCGACCTCCCCTCGAGAAAGTCGAGAGTGAACTCAACTTTGTCCTTGCTGCGGCCACCTCGGCCCAATATGAAATCTCCCGTCTCTCTGCCACCCTCCACTCTGCCAACACCCACGCCCAACAGCTTCATCGGTCTTTCCAGGCCCACATGAACTTGGCTGGCCAGTGGTACCAGTTTGGCTCCAACCTCCATGCCCGTTTCTGTCCCCGTGCCTATTTCGGGTTCGCACCAAACGTCGAGAGTTGTCTCGTACCGAGCTCAGAGTTCGAAACGCTATCCACCAGGTAGAAAGGAACTAGGTCACTTCAGTCAGTATTTAACTATGAGTCTCCGTGGTTCGGTGTTCGGCCAACGAGTATAAACGTTTACAGTTGCTAGAGTTTAAGAGTTTCAAAGAATGGCTCAGGTGGAGGTCAAGAACCACCAAAGATATTTCAAGCACAAGTAAAATAGAAGTAAAGACTCGTAGATAGATTTTATATCGTTAAGACTCGTTCTTCGCTGATGATGATTTTAGTAGAAGTCAGAGAATGACAGCATATTTATCTCTCGCGTGTGTGTCTCGCGGACTAGAACTAAACATTACAACAAGTATGTGGGAACCCCCGAAGAGCCTGAATAACGCCAAGACAATGCCAACCGAACGCTAAAGAAACCAATCGCCAAATACATGATACAAATAATCAAACGACTAAGTTCCGAAACATTCCTAACAATCCTTGACACTAAGAAAACCCCTCACTTATTTCGCACTACTGCATGCACTCAGCCTTCATCAGCAGTCATGGGAATTCGGGAGTTTTTTAGCCTACCTGATAACGGCTCGGTACCGGGCCTCGACTTCTCCCGTCAACTCTTTCCCTGCGTCGCTGTCCTACCCTAAGGAGCACGGCTCGCGCTAGGAGTACTGGCGAGGTATAAGGTACCAGAGGACTCGGGTAGTCTTACCTTTCCCTGGGAGCCACCAGTGTGAGCCTTCTCGATTCATTCGCCATTCGTTCAGTTCTGGTCCGATTGACTTCAAACTTTCACTGCTGCCCCTTCATATACCCACCGGTGTCAAGTCTGGCCCCTGCGGCAGTTTGACGCTCCGGGGATTATTTCCGGGGTCGAAAACAGGTTTTTTAACTAGGGAAATGGCAACTCTACACCACCCGCCATACTGGCCAAACCGGGCCTCTCAGGCGCAAGGTGCGAGTACCTAAAGCTTTCCAAAGTGCAACAGAGTGATGATAGAGAGTCCTAGTATTGGCTTCGGGTTCCCTCTACTTATCACATCGTATACCCGTGACAGCTTACCCCCCTTTCAGGGTGGTCTGTCCTCAGAGCATCTTCCGACCGACTGTGGTTCCGTTAAACCTTCTCCACATATCACCAATGGTGACTGTGGAGGGGAAGGACTTAGCCCCGAAGGGTACCTCTACAGTCTTAGGCGTTGGTCCTTAACGACCTTGGGGTTGTTCCTGTGAAAGTCTCGGACTAGCGACAGTACCTCCTCATCCATTGCATCGACGACTTGGTATGTGCTTTCGCCAACAGGATAACCCCGCCATTTCACCAGGTATTCAACAGCCCCTCCCCTGCTCTTCCTACTGGCTATGATATGCTCAACTTCATATAGTTTCTCGCCTTCTACATCGACCTCATCAGGTGTAGGCGGCCTCTGTTCACGACCAGGTATAGTGCTGACTCGGTAGGGTTCCAATAATTCCATGTGGAACACGTTGTGGATCTTCATTTGAGGAGGAGGATCGAGTTCGCATGCACGTTTACCGGCTAGTCGTTTGATTGTGAAAGGCCCAATCTTTTTGTGGTCGAGTTTCTTTGTTGATCGGCGAGTCTTGATGTTGGTCGCGTTGAGCATGACACGGTCCCCTATCTTGAAGTTCGGAGGTGTCTCTCTTTTCTTATCATAGTATTTTCCCATTCTTTCCCTTGCGATGGTCAATTTTTGGCGAGCAGCGTCGTGGACGCCTCGTATGAAGTGGACATAGAGATCGCTCGTGGGGTTAACTACTTCGGCTTCCGTGGGCCAACTCGTTCGGGGATTGTAACCGTAATTGGTATAGAAAGGAGATTGCCCCATTGCAAATGTAACCGAGTTGTTGTAGGCGTATTCAGCCAGAGGAAGTAGTTCAGCCCAGTCGTCTTGCTCGTAGTTGCAGAATGCCTGGAGGTAGTGTTCCAGTGTTTGGTTGACGTGCTCAGTTTGACCATCAGTTTGAGGGTGGAAAGCGGTACTCATACGTAACCTGGTATCTAGAAGTTCCATCAGCGATGCCCAAAAACTTGGCGTGAATTTGGCATCGCGATCCGAAACTATATCCAGAGGTAACCCATGTATTCGCCAGATTTGAGACAGAAAAGTTTTTGCCAAATCTTGAGAGGTGGCCTCGCCTAGGAGGGGAATAAAGTGTGCCATCTTTGAGAACCTATCAAGCACTACCCATATCTGCGTGTATCCCTTGGACTCAGGTAACTGAACGATGAAATCCATTGAGATGGATGACCATACTGTGTGCGGGGTGCTTAATGGAAGTAGCTCCCCGTACTTGCGATGTCGAGTTGGTTTATTTCTTTGACAGTCGTCGCAACTTCGTACGTAGTCGTCAATCCACTCGTTCATCCTTGGCCAATAGAAGTTGCGTGTAATCAGCTCCAATATTTTGTCTTGACCAAAATGTCCGGCTACCTTCGAATCGTGTTCTGATTCAGCGATTCGGATTCTTAACGCATTGCTGTTGGGTACGTATAGGCGGTTCTTGTAGAAAAGCAACCCCTCCTTAACGGAAAACTCCTTCAGCTCCTTAGCTTCTCCTCTTCTCTTCAACTCATTCCATTCTGAATCCCTCAGCGACGCTTCTTTTACTAGGTCAAGGAAATCCTTAGACCAGTCAACAATTTCCTTTACGGCGAGCGAAGCCGAAGAGACAACAAAATTTTCCACCCCCACCAACTGTCCAGGTTTAAATAACCTCTCAACTGCCTGCGCGCCCCCCACTTCATGTCGGTACTGCGGACGTTTTGACAGTGCATCGGCTTTCCCTTTCTGAGTTCCCGGTCGATAGGTGATCTTGAAATTGAACTCCGCCAGCAATTGGGCCCATCGTGCTTGTCTCCTGTTCAGAACCTTAGTGGCATCAAAGTACTGCAGGTTCTGGTGATTTGTGTAGCCAAGGACGGTGAATTTAGGTCCCTCGAGGTAATGTCGCCATTGTTTAAACGCTGCGACTATACCGAGCATCTCCTTATCCCAGACATCGTAATTGAGTTCGGCTGGGTTAAGTTTGCGGGAGTACAAGGCCACGGGATGGATCTTGCCGTCAATAGGTTGGGAAAGCACTGCACCAATTGCAAAGTCACTTGCATCCGTTTCCACGATAATCTGCCTTTCCGGTAAAAAGTGAACCAAGATAAGAGCAGACGTGAGGAGGATCTTGAGCTTCAAAAAAGCTGCTTCAGCGGCACTAGTCCAGGAGAAGTTTTTAGCATCGCCACATAGACAGTCAGTGATGGGTTTACAGACCCCGGAGTAGTTCTGAATGAACCTCCGATAAAGATTGGCGAATCCCATAAAAACTTAGATGTCTTTGACGGTCCTCGGGGTTTCCCACTTCAAGACTTCGTCCACCTTATCCGTCGACGTGGTAACTCCTTCAGGACTCAAAACGAAACCAAGGAATTTGATTGTCTCCTGGTGGAAGAAAGATTTCTTTGGGTTGGCCACCAGGTTGTTTTCGATGATCTTGTCGAGGACTTTATTGACGAGCTGCTCGTGCTCTTCCTCGGTTTTGCTGTAGATCAAGATATCGTCTAGGTATACTACTACCCCTTGGTCCAGGAATTCTCTGAAGACGTCATTCATCATGTCCTGAAAAGTTGCCGGTGCGTTGATTAGCCCAAAGGGCATGACCAGGTACTCGTAGTGTCCGTAACGTGTCCGGAACGCTGTTTTCCACTCATCACCCTGCTTGATTCGGATAAGGTTATAACCCTCCTTGAGGTCAATCTTGGAAAAAATCTTCGCACCAGCAATACGGTCTCTCAATTTCTCGCCCAAAGGAAGAGTGTACCGATTTTTGATGATGACGCGATCAAGACCACGGTAGTCTACGCAAAGTCGGAGACTACCGTCCTTCTTTCTCACAAATAGGATGGGGGCACCTGCCGGGGTATAACAGAGCCATACCAACGGTCAAGAGACTAGTTCTCACCGGGCCTGTTATAGGCTCAGAGTCATTGATAGAATCCAGTAGTTACAGTGATAGGGAAGTACCTGTAGGAGAGGACCGCAACCTGCCGCAAGTGTATTTACCTTCTGGCTACTAAGGAGGAGATCTATTGATGAAGGGCCAGACTGACGAGTCTGAGTCCTGTCAGTGGATAGAGGACCGGCTAGAGAAAAGGTTTCTAAGCGCCGGGCATCTCCATTAACCTTCAGAGCGAAGATAGGCCCCACGCGGCGGTGGCTATGCCCGGGAATAGATCTACAATGAATTACAGCTCTGCAGCCATCAAGGGTAGACCACCGAAGCGGAGACTCCTCTAATGCAGGACCGGAGCTGTGTGACAGCCAGGCTGCAGGTGATCCTTGACCCTGGCCAAGGATGCATTACTCTAGGACCGGAAACACCCGCTAGCGCTTAGGGAGAAGCGGGGTAGCGGAGGAATTGTTCTCCGGTCCAGAACAAAGTTTTCACCGGAGCTTGGCTTGAGCAGTGGAAGGCAGGAAAATCGAGAGATTTGGAGTATAAGTACTCATCTCCATTTTCGCCCACTAGTTCTAGTTTTCCTCATCATCAGTTGTAACAAACGAAGAAGACCCTTAAGATTATTCTAAGTCTACCAAGAAGAATCTTTACTCTCTAAACCTAACTCTTTCTTCTACCGGCCCTCTTGCTTCCTACACTCCTGTTTAGTAGAGGCAGAGCCCCGTCACACGGGGATTTGCTAGGTCGGATCTTCCCTAGCTTGAGTATTTTGTCGAGGTACTCACGGAGAACTTTCAACTCAACCTCGGAGAGGGAGTAAATTGGTCCCCATGGGGGTTGTTGACCGGGTTCAAGATCGATGGCATGCTCTGAGTAGCGACTGGGAGGTAATTTGTCGGCTTTGGACTGGAGGAAGGCTTTGAGTTTTGGCCAATATTTCTCCGAAATTGTTGCCCGTAAGTCAACCTTGCCAGTGAGGGCGCAGATTGTGCCGATAAAAAGCGCCTCAGGATCGTCAAGCACATCCTCATCGAGAACCACTGAAATTTCTTTCTGGTCAGCATAGCACCTGCTCTTACAAAGATCCCCATTGAAGGTTACTTCCCCATTTGGGGCAATAGCCGGCTTATGCTCTTGTAGCCACCATGCTGGAAGGATCGCATCGATGCCTTGTGGAAGTGGTGCTATCTCGAAAGAGAGCTCGGACTTATGCCCCCCAGAAAGGATATTCAACATTACAGTAAAGGCTTGTCCCGCGCCTGCCATAACTTCACCAGTAAAACCCAAAACATTGGCGGGGACATCTCTTTGCACCTTTGGGACAGAGAAAGCAGCAACAAAAGAAGAACTAATAACAGGGCCCGTTGCCCCAGTGTCCAATAAAACCCGACAAGGAAATATGAAATCTAAAAACCCAATATGAAATTTAACTATAAGACGTGGCCCATGAATAGGCTCGTCTGAAATTCGTTGTTTTTTCTGCAGAGAGGACGCCCCCTCATCCGGTCTTTTTCTTTTTATGATTTTTTTGGATTTTTCTGTCAGTGAAAGCATGGCAATTTGGGGGAGCTCTTGACCTGACTTATCAGAGTCCCCTTCTAAAAACCCACGTCGAAATCCACTTCCGACTCTGACCCCAACTCCGGAACGTAGGCATTGCTTGTTGAAGTTTCCACCGCGGCGACTGCTGCTGGTTTCTTCTTCTTTGGTTGTGACCGGTTTTTCTTTGCTGGTGGGGGAGCTGGTGGATCCGCCGTTTCCTCGTCGTCATCTCGTCATCGTTTCTGACCCAGAGCGGAGATGGCGGCACTGGAGTTGGGGCTTTGTCTGCACCATTTCCATAGGTGACCCCTTCTGCCACAGCGGGCACATTCTCCCTTGGTTTTTCTCTGGTCCAGGACGGACTTGGGGATGCCTTTGGTGGCTTCCTCGTAGTCAGAGTGTAATGGTTTATTGCCCTGACTAGAGCGTACTCCTCCTTGGGTATTCGACCCTCCTCCAGGTCGACTCGACTCTGCTCTCTCTCGTTCCTGGGCCCGACCCTTGATCTGGAACTGAGGCTTCTTCTTCTCCGGAAGGTCTCTCCTTGCCGGTACCCCACTCGACACCTTCCCAAGCAGCCTCTTCTGTTCCAGGAAGCTCTTATGAGCCTTCCCAGCCCTTTCCAGCTGTGCTAGGAAGTGGGCATCGTCATCCGCTGGCTCAAACTTGCAGTGTCGTTCCCAGATTTCCTCCGGGAGTCCAGTGTTACGAGTATACGATGTGATAAGTAGAGGGAACCCGAAGACAATATACTAAGATTTTCTATCATCACTCTGTTGAACTTTGGAAAAGATTTAGGCACTCGCATGCCGCGCCTGAGAGGCCCGGTTTGGCCAGTATGGCGAGTGGTGTGGAATTGCCGTTTCCCTCGTTAAAAAGCCCGTTTTCGACCCCAGAAATGACCCCCGGAGCGTCAAACTGCCGCAGGGGCCAGTTTTGATACCTGTGGGTATATGAAGGGGCAGCAGTGAAAGTTTGGAGTCAATCGGACCAGAACTGAACGAATGGCGAATGAATCGAGAAGGCTCACACTGGTGGCTCCCAGGGAAAGGTAAGACTACCCGAGTCCTCTGGTACCTTATACCTCGCCAGTACTCCTAACGCGAGCCGTGCTCCTTAGGGTAGGACAGCGACGCAGGGAAAGAGTTGACGAGCGAAGTCGAGGCCCGGTACCGAACCGTTATCAGGTAGGCTAAAAAAACTCCCGAGTTCCCATGACTGCTGATGAAGGCTGAGTGCATGCAGTAGTGCGATATAAGTGAGGGGTTTTCTCAGTGTCAAGGATTGTTAGGAATGTTTCGGAACTTAGGTGTTTGATTATTTGTATCATGTATTTGGCGATTGGTTTCTTTAGCGTTCGGTTGGCATTGTCTTGGCGTTATTCAGGCTCTTCGGGGGTTCCCACATACTTGTTGTAATGTTTAGTTCTAGTCCGCGAGACACACACGCGGGATATAAATATGCTGTCATTCTCCGACTTCTACTGAAATCATTATCAGCGAAGAACGAGTCTTAACGATATAAAAACCTATCTACGACTCTTTACTTCTATATTACTCGTGCACGAAATATCTTTGGTGATTCTGGATCTCTACCTGAACCATTCTTCGAACTCTTGGACTCTAACAACTATAACGTTTATACTCGTTGGCCGAACATCGAACCATGGAGACTCATAGTCAAGTATCGACTGAAGTGACCTCGTTCCTTTCTACCTGGTAGATAGCGTTTCGAACTCTGAGCTCGGTACAAGGCTACTCTGGTAGTTTGGTGCGAACCTGATACAGGGAGCCGCTACCCTTTTTCCTGTATTGATTGGGGGTGGCTGGAATGCTCTACCGGCTTCTCCTTCCTCATCCTCGAACTGGGTGAGGGGGCATCCACGGCCCGATCGGTTGGGAGCGGCAGAGCGTTGGCTGGCCATGAACTGGGTGATTTGCTTTCGCATTTCAGCCATCTGTTCCTAGTGGTGCCTTTCCTGCCTGGCATTTTTTCTCTCCTGCGCCGCTTGTTTGGCCATGAGCTTGCCCACGGAGTGCTCCGCTTGCTGGCAAAGCAGGTCGATTTCTCGCTGGTTGGCTGTCAGCTGGTTTTGAGTTTGGAGGTGGGCTCTTTCGAGGGTCTCCCGGTCCATGTTGGCCAATTCTTGGGCCCTTCTTGCCTCGGACTCTTGGGCGTCGGCCAGCTGCTGGAACATTTCTTCCAAGCGGCTGAGGTTGGCCTTGGTTGACGCAGTGGCCGTACTCGTCATACGTTTGTCGATCTGGAGTCGCTCCTGAGTTGCTTGGAGTGACTCCCATATGGTTCTGCCAGTAGCGGATAATCCAGCCATTTGGTCTTGATGTTCCCGCAGGAACTGATCCACCCTATCGGCTATCACAGATGGATCTAAGGCCTTTCTCTGTATCTATGGAGTGTTCCAGGCGGCGAAGAGCCAAGGTACACGACCGAGGCGAGGACCGTTCACGTATACGAACCGGAGGATGGGTCCAATACCTTTTGGATTCGGGGACTGTGGGGACCCCTCGATTTCACAGGGGTGGAAAGTAGTTCGAAGTTCGTAGGCGTAGCGAAGTACCGAAACAATAGTATTTCTTAATGACAAAGAAGGTTGCGTGAAGAGAAAAGGAAAGGAAGAGAAACTAATACAGGTGGGAGGCGAGGCCTCAATATATATCCCAGTACTTCCTTCACTTACTCATCCATAGAATCTACTAGGAGAACATAAGACATGCATTACAAAGCGAGTGACTCCTTAATCCCTGTGATCCCAGAACCGAACAGAAACTCATAGAACCTTTACTGACAAATGGAAACTCAACTAAACCCTTTTCCTTCACGCTTGCATGTGTCTTCGTGCTACGCCGTGATATCGGCTGTTGAAGGAGCAGCAGGGCGCTTGCTGCCTCTTCTCGTTGCTAGGGGGTCTGGGGTTTCTGCCCGGCTGAAAGCTGGGGATTCTCCCATGTCGGAGTACTCCCGTTCGATTTGTCCTAATAGTCTGGACATCGTGTATGTGTATGTGTGTGTGTGTGTGTGTGTGTGCCTATAATTCTGAGGCGAGAGCGTAGATGGCTTCTCTGACGAAGTAGTGTGCTCTTAGGTATCAGTAGAAGATTCTCTCCCCTGTCATAGACTATCGGAATGTAATTCTTGGAAACTCCAGGTGAACTTGGAGTTAATGATATATATTTCAAAGCTATTTTCTATCGCCTGAGGGGGGCTATAAATCATAAACAGAACTATTCTCTAGATAATACAATGAGTTACCCAAGAACAAAGTAACTTGTAAAATCGAGCGTCGCGGCAATAACATTGTTCTTACAAGTATATCCTTGTGACGGGGCTCTGCCTCTACTAAGCAAGAGTGTAGGAAGCAAGAGGGCCGGTAGAAGAAAGAGTTAGGTTTAGAGAGTAAAGATTCTTCTTGGTAGGCTTAGAATAATTTTAAGAGTCTTCTTGCGCTTGTTACAACTGATGATGAGGATAACTAGAACTAGTGGGTGGAAATGGAGATGAGTACCTATACTCCAAATCTCTCGGTTTTCCTGCCTTCCACTGCTCAAACTAAGTTCCGGTGAAAACTCTGCCTTGGATCGGAAACAATTCCTCCGCTACCCCGCTTCTCCTAAGCACTAGCGGGTGTTTCCGATCCTAGAGTAATACACCCTTGACCAGGGTCAAGGATCACCTGCAGCCTGACTGTCACACAGCTCCGGGCCTGCATTAAAGGAATCTCCGCTCCGGTGGTCTACCCTTGATGGCTGCAGAGCTGTTACTCATTGTAGATTATTCCTGGGCATAACAACTGCTGCCTGCGGCAAGGCTATCTTTGCTTTGAAGGTTAATGGAGATGCGCGACACTTAGAGACCTTTCTCTAGCCGGTTCTTTATTCACTGACAGGACCCAGGCTCGTCAGTCTGCCCCTTCATGAGTACATCTCCTCATTAGTAGTCAGAAGGAAAGTATACTTACGGCAAGTTGCGGTCCTCACTTACAGGTACTTCCCTATCACTGTAACTACTGGATTCTATCAATGACTCTGAACCTACAATCGGCCCGGTGAGATCTAGTCTCCTCACTGCTGGTATGGTCCTGTTATAGTTGGGTAACGGCATGTGTTTAGATTTAGGTTTTTGGGGTCGGTCCGTGATAATCTTGCAGCAACACTATAGGGTAGCAACTAAGACAACCAAGACAACCAACGATACAACATCCTTTTTATTTATACTGATATGGAAACAAAATATCAAGAGGTTTTGATATATTTACACTTGAAAAATCAAATTACATTGTTAAAAATACAAACAAAAAACTAGCAGTATTTTCTTGCCTACTACATCATCTGCATATCATTTCACACTGTCAGTCTCTATTGGGGGTTGTTATTTGATGAAATTGTAATTGAAGGGTAGTCAAATTGAGGTGATGCAGGTTGCGTTGCAAAACCTGGCAACAGACTACCCCAAATACCTGCTTGGCTACCAAGTATCACCTTAAATTCTATCAACCCTATCAGAGTACTTTCCAAACCCTCATTTTTTAAAATTTCCCAAAAGGGGTTCTCAGTACTTACCCTTAACACCCAGTACCTATTCTCTCACCCAAATAATCCTTGTTCGGCATTCCTTCAACTTCGGCATACCCCCAAAAGCGAGTCTATTTAATAGAGACTTTGCGCAAATGGAGCCAGCTCCATTTTCCGAAAACCTGATTGGTGCTGATCACATCACCAGCCAACCAGATAATCAGAATATAGAGCTGGCTCCATTTGCGCAAAGTCATACGTCCAGGACATAGCTCGACTCATCTTAGAGGGTGAGTGTGTCAAGTTGAATTCTCATTGGCAGAAACCGACCTTTAGCTTGATACAACCATGGTTTAGGGTTTTGACTTGAGGCTCTCCCTCTAAAATTTATTGCCACTCAACTTTACACACACCCACCCACCAAGGCCAGACGAGCCATAGTTCATGGTCTTGATCTTGGTACTCACTACGTTGAGATAGAAAAAAAATCCCCATACTCCCGTTGTCGCCACACCCCGTGAGCGCGTATACCCTTCCAATCTAAAGTTGAACTGCAACTCTCTCACCAGCTGAGCCATTATCTCTCACTCGTTCTTTGGATCCAACATAACAGAAAATTTAAGCCAATCGTGAATTTTGAAAAATACTCTTCGCCACCCAACCAAGTAATCCATGCAACAATCAATTTTGGCCAAAACTGATCGCTGACAACTTTGTGTAGCCTGGTCACGTGATCTCGCTCTCGTCAAGTCTTCGAGGGTAAAACCTTACACCTAACTACCAGCCCTCACCACCTCCTCGTATAGGCAGCCTCTTTATCCTCCCTAGATTTTACGCAAAACTGAAGGCGACAAAACTGGACAGAGATTACTAGGGTTACATCTTGCTCAACTTCAATTTCTCAGGTCTCCCCTACTACTTTAAGTGCCATGCCAGCTTGCTCTTTGACCAAGAAACGCCGGCTGATAATTGAAACCGAACCTTCCGACGATGACAATGCACCCCCACCACCGAAATCAGCCCGGACAACTTCTCTGTCCACCCGTATCACACGCTCAACCCCCAGCACGGCTCATGATTCCTCTCTAATTCCCAATTGTGATGTTGGCCTCCACCCAGAGCCCGGACGAGTAACCCCCCGGACGGCTCAAGGTAGTTCAATCAACAACAATAACTCTGAGCATCTTCAACCAGAACAGACCCAACCCACCCCAAGGAATGGAGCCACAAAGCCCGGGTCTAGAACTCTGCAATCTTATTTTATAGCTCCTCAGCCCCCACCACTCACTGCATCAAATCTACCCATGAGGTTATCGTTATCATTGCCACATGAAGACCTCAATGATCTGATTGAGGATTGCTTCTCCGACAGCGACTCACTTCCTAGTAATGCTGGCGACATTAGGGTGTCTGGTTCGGGCATCGCTACTCAGAAGGGCCGGTCTACGTCGGACGCCAACGACGACGGTGCTGACCTGCCTGTGAGTGCTGGTCCAGTTCTGGAATACAAGCAACGAACTCATGTTCTAAGTACTCGTAGGAACAGTGTTGGAGGGGTGCAAGGCTACAAGTCATCAGATACAGCTGTTCCCGAGACTAAAACTGTTGGTATTCATGCCCTTTGTGGAGTAGTCCTCCTACCATTAATAGTGCTGATACTAAATAGAAGCTGTATTCGTTGATTCTCGCACCTGGCCAGAGCGATTTCCTCCACAATCGGCCGATGATCTTGCAGTGCACCCAAGAAAGGTTTCTGAAGTTAGATCATGGCTGAATCACGTGTTTGATGGTTTTTCTAAACAGAGATTGCTTGTATTGAAAGGCTCGGCGGGTGTCGGTAAAACCGCCACAATAAACGTCTTGTCGAAAGAGCTTGGGTTCGAAATATTAGAATGGGGGAATCCTGTCAATCCTTCCCTCAAAGATATATATCTAGGGGGTGGAGAGTTCGGTACAGGGCTAGCTGGTATCTTCGAGGAATTTATAGGCAGGGCGTCTAGGTTTGGAAGCCTAGAGTTAGCCCCAACCTCATCGGATTTTGCTCGGACGGCCTCCCAAAAGAAATCGCTTCCCGATGGAGGTGAAAAGAGAGTCGTATTGATTGAGGACTTTCCGAACACTATCTTTACATCTTCTCAAGCACCCCTGGCTTCTTTCAGGCACTCAATCAGATCATTCCTTTCATCTCCTGTACCTGTGCATGCCTCATTACCACCTCTGATACTTATAGTATCCGAAAGCACCCCCATTTCTGGATCTAGTGCTTTTACGGCTCATTGCTTGCTGTCCCCCGAAATCCTAAACCATCCGCTTGTCACTTCAATTAGCTTCAATAAAATTGCCCCTACATTTATGGTCAAAGCCCTATCCGCCACGTTAACCCGCGAATCGCACAAATCTGGACGCAAACTCTGGCCCAGCAAGCCTTTGATGGAGGCGCTGACATCTAGTGGAGACATCAGAAGCGCTATCATGAGCCTCGAATTTCTAGCCATAAATGGGGAATTGGGTGCATTTTCCGAGGCAGCATCGAAGACAAAACCCAGGCGCAGGCTCGGGGGCGGTGAGCTCACAGAGCTTGAACAGAAAACATTGACAGGTGTGACACAGAGAGAGGCAAGTTTTGGGATTTTCCATGCTATTGGGAAGATTGTCCACAACAAGAGTAAGGATCCATATCATTTAGCCTTATGAAATTCAGACTGATATGTAGGCTAGGGTACGGAGATGACCTAGAAGATGTATATGTCACACCCCCACCAAAGCCCTCCTTAAACTTTCACCCGTACAGAACCAGGGCCAGTAGAGTAGACATCAATAGTTTGATAGACGAAGCGGGTACCGACCCCCAAACTTTAATCTCTGGGCTACATGAGAATTATCTTGGGTCCTGTAACTTCCTTGGTGGTTTTACAAGCCAGACTCACTCTCTTGAAGATCTTCTCGACTGTGTAAATTGCTGCATAGGGGATCTAAGTGATAGCGATATCTTAGCATCGTCCCGACCATATTACAAGAATCATAGTGCATGGAACACGGGGAGTAGTGGTGAAGCATTCGGAGGCTTTGCTGGTGCCACAGGGATAAGACAGGACGACATCTCTTTTCAAATTGCAGTCCGAGGCCTAATACTAGCATTACCTTCGCCTGTTAAACGCGAGTTTAAGGACAACAAAATATTTTACCCTACTAGTCTCAGACTCTGGAAAACCAAAGAGGAAATTGAAGGCTTGATAGATTTAATCAATCAAAAGCTTTCTCGGCTCCCTGGATATGTTCATCCTGGGGTCCTTGGAAGTGGAAACCTTGATTTAGTTTTGGAAATATTTCCATACCTCAAGACGATCATGAGGGTCATGAGGGGACAGCAAGGGACAGCGGCTAAAAGGACATCGTTCGGTATGAAGCTATTTGAGATGGCAAGCAAATTCGGTGGGGAGCTCATGCGAGATTTAGAAAAGGTTACAGTATTTAGGGGTATTCAGAAGCCGAGCGATGACTTTCCTGATGACGAAGAGCCTACCGAAATACCGAATGAATCACAGGCTTCAGAGAAAGGCACCGGTATAGAGCATGCACCACCTTTATGGCAAATGATCGGCGAGAAGGAGCCTACCAACCAACTGGATCCTATAGCGATTGAGAGCTTGATATTGTCTGATGATGATATTGTGGATGATTGGTAATAATTACATTCTGCGATGTTACCAGATGAAAGTTTGAAATTCCGTGGGCACCCCTCAATTCATATCTTCATTATTCAGAAACCCTCTAGCCACAGTAACAGTTTCATTATATTTTTGTGAGCTGATAATAAGGCTCAGCCTTGGCAGCCACTGCGTTTCGAATAGAGATTTCTTATCTTTGTATGTTAGCCAATTTAAAGGTCAAATTCATGAATGCAATCGAGTGATATATTGTGAAGCTGCTGTGGTGGGCTTTATCGGAGTTTTCTACCCACCAAATTGGATGTTCATAACTCGCATAAGTTGGAGTGGGAGACACTCCTCGATATACATTGAATGGATGCGTATGAATCAGCGTTAATTATACCAAAGTCCCTACTCAAGTCACCCAAAAGCACCCCGGGGGTCCCTAAAGTGATCCAACGGCCCCAGTAGTCCAGCGTGATAACCATTTTCAAACTCAGAACCCAAAACCGATATCTGTTTTTTTTGTATACCGTGATTCAAGTATTCTGATTGAATCCGATCTTCATAGGTTTTCTTTGATTGCGGTTTGTTGGCATAGTTAGCGGTCATAAAGTGGTGGTTCGCATCACTTTAAGGATCTTCGGGGTACAGCAGTGTTGCATAACTTCCCAGATGTCTCGGGCATGGCAACGACCACGAACGAAACAACAAAACTGAATATCTCAACAACCACAGATGCCAATTAAGAGAAATTAAAAAGGAAGACTAAATATATATAGATCTAGATAAAAGAGAATAGAACTACCATTTTACATAACCTCTATTCAAAATTTATATAACACATGTTTAACCTTCTAGGCATACTACCAATTCAAGCATCAAAGGTGTCTGGGGAAATCCTGTTCCACTCCTCTACAGTAGCCCTCCATAGTAGTAACCCATTTACATTATGAGATATTCTTTCCTTCTTATACAATCATTTTCTCGGTCTGAACTTTCCTATATTTCATGAATTCTCAATAGGATTAGGATCTGATGAATAAAGAGGCCAGCTGAGAATTTCCATCTCGTGCTCTTTTTTATATTGCATAGCTGGAGCGAATCTATGGGTTTAAAAATTTCTTCCAGGAATAAATAATTATAAGGTTTCTTTGAACTTAATTAATAAAGGGCTGGTTACTCGATTAAAATTTCTACTAAAATTTATATTTTATTGAAATTCAATCCATCACTGATTTATTTTCTCTCATGCCTTAATTATCAAATTGAGAATAATAGACATTGTGAACCATATCAATATATAGATTAAAGCTTGATCTTTACTTGTTTAGTCTTGAATTAAATTCGCACCTTTTATATTCTAGTTCAGTCAATATCTAGTTTTACTTTAACCTTCACACCTATCATATAATTATTATCATGCCATAGTATGACTTGGAGCTTATATGTGAAGGAAGATGATTAGTCTTAAGGTTTTCATTTGTCACTACTATGCTTTTGGTTTCTATAGTATTCCGATATTGCAGGATTTAATGAATCATTCGTTTTTTATACATTCTCCCTCAATAAAAGATTTTTCTTCATCTCATAACCTGGGTGATTCAGGTGCTCAATTAGTTTACTTATATTTAGACTTATACCTCAATGCCATATAAGTATTTCGATCGTCTAAAACTAGGATATTACTCTCTATACTCATCTTAAACTTGTCCGAGCTTTGTCTGAAATCATTTAAGAATTGTTTAGGACTTCCTACACTTCTCCATTTCTTGTTTAAACTTGTTTTACTTTGCCTGAAATACCTTTTACTCGGCTGACACCCTTTTAGTACTGGCTAAATGAAATCATTTGGCAGAAGATACTTTATTTTGAGCATAATCTACTCCACTATATAATTCTATATACATGATAATCCCTATTCTACGCTCCAATTGCCTACCACCCACTTCATGCCTGTTGGTTACCTACTTATTTATAGCCAATAATTCACTCTGATTCAGAGCCAGATTTGGAGTCAGATACATCTAAGAGAAAAGACTGGAACTAGGTAGGAGGAGCGATTCAGGGTACATTTATTTGAAAATCAAAAATCTGAGAGCGGGCTTGATACAGTGGGAGACTCGGAATAATAGTGACTGGAAGGTCTGGTTTGATACCAACGAGAAGAAAACCCACAAAACAAATATATTCAAACTAAATACAAACAGAAAGAAGAGGTTGTGTGAATAGGAAAGGAAATGAGAGAAAGGGAAGACAGCAGCGATTATATATATAAAATAATTCAGATGACTCTTTCAGGCAACTGAACTCCGAAGAATTCCATAAAAATCTCACCTATTTAGTATCACACTATATCAAAGAGGAAGTACAAGGAAGAGAGGAAATATATAAGGAAGAAACCGTGCTGCAGCTTCGCCTTATGCAAATAAATTCGAAATAGGAATGCAGCGACTGATCAATATCGTTATTACTCAACCACTCAATTCCCCAACTGCCTTTTTGGTAATAGAACAGGTCTGGATCGAGACTGTCAGAATAAGTCCATGATAATTCGGTGTCTGATTAGGTATCAGTAAAAGTGTTGATTCGCTGTTTGAAGAGGTGCCTGGTATAACAGAGCTATTGATAGAATCCAGTAGTTACATTAACAAGGAGGTACCTATAGGTGAGGCCCGCAATCTACTATAAGTGTACCCACCTTCTGGCTACTAAGGAGGATATCTATTTCATGAAGGTGCAGACTGACGAGTCTGAGTCCTGTCAGTGAATAGAGGATCGGCTAGCGAAAGGTCTCTAAGCGTTGGGCATCTCCATTAATCTTCAGAGCAAAGATAGCCCTGCCGCAGGTGGCAGTGGTTATGCCCGGGAATAATCCACAATGAGTTACAGCTCTGCAGCCATCAAGGGTAGACCACCGGAGCGGAGACTCCTCTAATGCAGGCTTGGAGCTGTGTGACAGCCAGGCTGCAGTTGATACTTGACCCTGACTAAATGTGCTTCCCTAGGACCGGAAACACCTGCTAGCGCTTAGGAAGAAGCGGGGTAGTGGAGGAATTGTTTCCGCTCCAAGGTAGAGTTTTCACCGGAACTTAGTTTGAGTAGTGGAAGGCAGGAAAGCCGAGAGATTTGAAGTATAAGTACTCATTGCCAGTTTCCGCCCACTAGTTCTGATTTTCCTCATCATCAATTGTAACAAGCGGAAGAAGACCCTTAAGATTATTCTAAATATACCTAGAAGAATCTTTACTCTCTAAACCTAACTCTTTCTTCTACCGGCCCTCTTGCTTTCTACACTTTTGTTTCGTAGAAGCAGAGCCCCGTCACACCTGGAGAGGTATCGATTCGGTGGCTGAAGAAGTACTTGATTCGGTGCTTGATTCGAGCATCAAGTTCAAAGCCTATATAGATGTCAGTATAGGGGTCAGAATCTCAAAGTAGGGAGATGCGCCAATTGGAAGAAGTAGAGGCGGAGGTAATGATGGAGGTAAAGGGAGATGTAGATATGGAAATATAGGTGGAGGTGGAGACGATTCTGGAGGGATGTTAAGACCTGGAAATCATGGCAAAGCTGACATCAGGTAGGTTAGTGTTGCCACTTTAGAACACTTTGTGATGTTGAAAATGAGCCGAATATGATCTATCGCCTTTCAGATGTCCCAAATGAGTCAAAATATAATCTATTATAACAGAACCACACCAGCAGTTAGGAGACTAGATTTCACTGGGCCTCTTGTAGGCTCAGAGTCATTGATAGAATCCAGTAATTACAGTGATAGGAAAGTACCTGCAAGTGAGGACCACAACCTACTGCAAGTGTATCCACCTTCTGATGACTAAGTAAGAAATCTATTCATGAAGGGTCAGACTGACGACTCTGGATCCTGTCAGTGAATAGAGGACCGGCTAGAGGAAGGTCTCTAAATGCCGGGCATCTTCATTAATCTTTAGAGGAAAGATATCCCTGCCGCATGTGGCAGTGGCAATGCCTGGGAATAATCTATAATGAGTTACAGTTCTGCAGTCATCTAGGGTAGACTACCTGAACGGAGACTCATTTAATACAGGCCTGAAGCTGTGTGACAGCGCGGCTACAAGTGATTCTTGACCTTGGATAAGGGTGCTTACTCTAAGACTGGGAACATCTGCTAGCACTTAGTAGAAGCGGGGTAGCGGAGGAATTGTTTCCGATCCAAGGCAGAGTTTTCACCGGAGTTTAGTTTGAGGAGTGGAAGGCAGGAAAACCGAGAGATTTGGAGTATAAGTACTCATCTCCATTTCTGTCCACTAGTTCTAGTTTCTCATCACCAGTTGTAACAAGCGGAAGAACACCCTTAAGATTATTCTAAGTCTACCAAGAAGAACCTTTACTCTCTAAACCTAACTCTTTCTTCTACCGGCCCTCTTCCTTCCTATACTCTTGTTTAGTAGAGGCAGAGCCCCGTCACACCCAGTCCGATAAGCTTTCCCACAAACTGTTATCTTGTTTTCTTCATCCTCCTTGAAGTTTGTTACTCCAGGCATTATTATCTAAATTACTAGTTGGACCGTAGTGAATGGAAATAAACCAAGAATTCTGATTTAACTCTCGATTTCAACTGATAGGGCTAGTTGTATATTCTTTCCGAAATCTATTGGCTTCACGGGATCGAAGCTGGTATTCTGCGCAACGTTGTTTACACTGTTGTAATGAGATTTTAACTGAACTCATGTCATGATAAGAGAGGGGTAATGATTACATAATCCTATAGTTACTTTCACGGTTTCGATTGCTTTCTAAGTGAAATACGCTATAGGAGATCTCACTGAAAAATTTAGAAATTTTGAACTTATCAGAAAAACTTGGTAAACTCTTAGAACATGAGAGATCACGCTGAATCATCAAGAACCTCTAGAGAAATCAAGAGAGTTTGGCAGGTTTTTAGTATAGTATAAGAAATCTTGCTTAATCATCAAAGATTTACAGGGATATCAGGAGAGTATGGGAAATCTCACTTAAAAACTAAGAGACTTCAGCAATATGAACAGAGCTTTGACAGCATTTAGGAAAATATTCTATAGAAGCTGTTTCTATCGCAGAGTTTATTAGAGGTGGTATTTAAAGCTTTGGCAAACGCTAAAAGGGGCTCCAGGAATTAAAAATAGGTACTAATATAGATCTCCAAAAATATTTCAGAGACTTTCTGCAGAATCTAACAAAGCGTCTAGTGGGCCATATTGAAGGTCAAGGAGCTCCGAACGCCTTGGCAAAAGCTCAGAAGACTCTTTGATAGCCAATTGACTTCATATGAATGAAAATTAAGCAGGTGTCTCGGAAGGTATCACGGACCGTAGCCGACAAGCTAAGTCTAGGCCGTTATCGTTACCGAGAAGGCAGCCACGAAGCAGGGTTGTATGAGTAATGGGTGTTAGGGTTTCCTATTCGGTCCTCACTTGCGTTAGGTATTGATGTGGCACAGTTCTTACTTGTATATTTTCTCTCTTCCCTGTAATTTACTACTCGGAGTGGTGTGATGATAAATCGGTGGGGTTTCTATGGGTTTCTTCTGGGTTCGGTTGCATGAAGGCTCTTCTGTATATATAGTCGCTGGTATCTTTCCTTTCTCTTTTCTTCCTTCTTCACGCAATGTCTTCTTTTCGCTAGTTAGGTTTTAATTTGAATATACTTAAGTATTTTTGACTCTTCATCTTCGTCGGTAATCAGCCCGACCCTTCAGTTCCTAGTATCCCGAGTCTCCAACGGTATCAAGCCCGTTCCCGAGCCTCCGAGCCCCTGAACTCTGCAAAGCGTATTCCGAGTCGCTCCCCTGTCTAGTCACGACGTCGTCCGTTAGAGAAGGTCTCCCATATCTTCCATACCTCCGGTAAAGACTAATAGGCCTACTAATGTCTATATAGTACTCTTCTTTCTGGTTCTGCTTCTAATTCTTCTTCTATCTTTTCTAGTATTCCTGGTTCTTCCTCTTCCTCATCTTCTTCTGATTCTGCTTTTTCTAAGTTTTCTCTTCCTTTTGGGTCTCTTAGTGCTTCTTTTTCTTCTTCCGGTTATGATTGTTTTGATATTCCTGTTATTTTCAATAATCTATTCCATTTTGCAGTTGTTCAACCATCAAGACACGAGGACAACTTGGTGTAAGTGACTTCAGCTAAACTCTGACTACTTTTCACTCTTTGTTTATACTTTTAATTTCTAGTTTCTGTATCTTTTCTACTGTTGATTTATTAAATAATGATAACCCTGTGGTTTCGTGTTCTTTGTCCAATACAAAAATTCTTTAAATATAATGCATTAGTAAACACTAGAGTGTTCAGAATTGCTTTCATTAATTAAAGATTAGCATGCCACTACAGTCTTGTACAAATTCGTTTATCTCGTCTCTGTATACTATATGTTACTGATGAGAAAGAAATCACCTTTACTAAAATTACCCGCACGTTCAATTCTGACTTCAGGTTGTTGACTATTTTGAAAATATGCCTATCGGTATCACTTACATTATCAATTACTAAGTCATTATTAGAATCTCTTGGTATTACTGACTCGCACCATCAACCTCAGTCTAGGCCAATTCTATTCACAAAAACATATTTGCGAATCAGTGTAATTGTATAATAGTGTGATGATGAATCTTTTGATTTCCTATTTCAAATTTAGATACGTTGAGTGTTGCTTCAATGTGGTTTCTTCCTCGTATTTTCTCTCTTCATTGTACTTTTATATTTCAGTGTGATATCGTAGTAGTCATCGGGGTTCTATATGGTTCGGTTGTTTGGGGGAACTATTGGATTCATTACTGTATATATAACTATTGTCAGCTTTCCTTTACTCTCTTTCTTTCAAGTTTCTTCTCCAAGTAAAATCTTCTTTCTGTTATTAGTATTTTATCCAAATATATTTTTGGTTTCCTACCTCTATCGTTATCAAGCAAAGCTCTTTAGTCTCAAGTTCTGTCTTCGACGGAACCAAACCAGTACTTTTGTTTCTAGTTCTTCATGATACATACTTCAAATCACTTAACCAGGTCCAATCTTGCCCATTGGACATTTCTAAATATAACCAACATTGCATACCATATACAAAGGAGGGAGATTTGTTATTTTTTGTCTATATGCGATGTTGTTTATGTTCGGAAACATAATGATGGGGTGGGTACACCTTCTTTCCTTCCGTTACATTACTTCCCGAAGAATACCCGAGGCTGAAAGCCATCATGTGTGAGAGGCTGACACCCACTAGAACCCCATTATCCTTTAGTCTGTTAGTAAAATGCTGACCCCTCAAGAAGAAGCAAATTTTGTGTAGCTTTACTAACAGATCCTACTATCTCCCTTTTCAATTAATATCTCTCCCATAGAACTTAATTCCTTTATTATAGGGGGATCATCATTGACAGCTTAAGGCATAGTGTCCATGACCCATCCACTCAATCCCAATTGATAACGACAACTAGACTAGTAGACTTAAACCACAATCTCTCGGATTTGATGGCACTAGGAGTAGAAGTAAAACCGATTGATTGATTGATTGATTGATTTGTTGGTTGGCTGGTTGATTTGATTTAATCACGCCCCCCTCTAGACCAATATATGTACCCCACACGTATCACTACGGTGGCTAGTCCCTATATAGGGTTTGAATGGCGTTAAACAGCCCCGGGCCGTTGTGTTTTTGCCGAATTTACCTTAGTATGGTAAGCTTAACGCCCTACTCGTCCACAACGTAAGGACCTAGAAAATGAAAGCGATGAAAACAGGGATGATTTGTATGAGAGACCGCCGCCACTACATAGAAATTACCTCTACCTTGAGCAGCTACATTTTCTGGTTCTTTTGGTGGTAATAAAGTAGCACCTACATACTAACTTTGAATGGTGGAGTGATTGGAAAAATTATTATTGCTCATGTTACTGTTATTACTACATGTATTTCAGTGGCCGACTCCAATGGCGACAATTGTGTAATACAATCCACAATTGCTATAGTTATCATCCCCCTTCTCCTGTATATTGTCTTTGACTTCGTCGTCGCTTCCGAACTATAGATGTTCATTAGAGACATTGTGTAATTGCATATCTCCTCACGGTTAGTCGGTTTCGGCCGAAGGTACAGTGGAGTCTCGATAGTAGCATATGGTCGGAAACGGATTTTCGTGTGCCATTATCGGGGATATGCTTGTATCGAGAACAACTTTTCCCGTACTGACTCGTTTGGGATTGCCCAACTATATGCTACTATCGAGGATATGCTATTATCGGGGTTGCTACTATCGGGGCTCCACTGTATACGAATTATGACTAGGCTCTTGTTGTATTCCCAAAATTTACACCTAGTAAGCATACCATATACCGTAGATACTCAAAAGAATTCGCTAGGGTTATTACCATTTATCGCATCAAAAAAACAACTTTTTGGTGCAAACGGCGCTAGCGAATTTATCGAGTATCTACGGTATTTGGTCAGGGTCATGATTATCACGCGTTGCTCCGGGCTATTCTAGAAGAAAACGGGTGCGTGAAGAGAACATTTATATGAAACGGTGGAACATTTGGGTGCTGACTTAGGTGAGCGTTTTTCCTTTTGGGCAGTTCCATGGAGGAGATCGAGATGCTGTTAGTGAATTATCTGGAAATAAGCGGGCGTGGGCTATGACAATGGCTTCTTTTTCCTATGTGCCAATATACTCGCAGGTTCATGACGCTTTCGAACACGACCGCTATTGCATGCACACAAAAAACCACCAAGATTGACTTTCTGTATGGCATGCAATAGCGGTCGTGTTCGGAAACGCCATGAAGTTGCGAGTACTTATCAAACTATGAATTTCTTTTATTACCAATTTGGGCATCCCCCCATGTCAGATGAGGCCCTGAAATGTCTCTAACGCCGAAAAAGACTACAACAACCCTAAAGTCTATGGCTCGAGACTCGATAGAGGGTGGGTGTGTATCCTGTATCATAGAGCATTCCCATTGGCTGGAACACACAAAAGCTCCGCTTCTAGAGTAGACTTGATAGAGATTTATTTATTTTACCACAGGATACACACTCGCCCTCTATCACGTCTTGAACCATACTTATCTTGCAATGCCTGAGGCAGTATTATAGGGCCGCCTACATACTCTAGAGTCGAGCTGAAGTCTACAACGCCTCCGTGGTCCCGTCCTATTACTATTTTAATCCCTATACCCAAAATCTTAACCTCTGGGGTTGGGTAACGAACTATGAGTCTGCCTTTTTCTGATTGTCAACTGACTCTCCGCTATCCCGGTGAATTTCTATGATACTCAGCCCACCCATGGTCCAAGATTCTGGTAAACCTCCCAGATCGACAACAGATTGCCTGTAATATCCGGGTATCGTGTGTGCTCGTGTGTGGACTTTGTTTTGGGTTCTTCCTTTGCCTTCTCGTATCTGGACTTTCCTTCACATGGCGTCACAGGCTGCGGCTGTCGTGTATGTCTCGCTTGCGTGAGCCACGCTCATGCTGTAGCAAAGATTTTCTTCAATTGAACTGAACTTTATGCGGTGCGTGGATGCAGGAAGCACTATCAGCCACTGCGAAGTCATGTGGTGTAGCCGCCCGGGCTTTTCTCAATCCTCAGCCTCTGCCGCTGAATCGCTCGCTAATTTAACCACGGAGTAATTGCATGCAAGGAACTTCACAGCACAGCCATGAGCCCCAATGTCAACTTTTTGGTAGCGATCATGGAAGCCCCGCACAAGCATTCACGTAACAGAGATCATAGGCCAACCATCAATTTCGAACAAAATTAATAGTTACAGGGTATATTTTGCTGTATAGCGAAGCTCTCTTCTCGTAGTTTTTTTTTTTTTTTTTTTTTTTTTTTTTTTTTCATTTCCGAGATCTGCATACCACCAAAATCTTGTTGCAAAGTACGATTTTACGCACATATGCAGGCCCAGTCCAGTTCGGAAACTTTAGAAAACTACGAGAAATAGCGCAAGTAACTACTCTAGTCAAGAGTAAGAGAATAGGTTGTTCCCAGGCTAGGCTGTGGGGCCGATATGTCTTTCCTTAGGAGAGAGCAGGTACACTGGCAGTGGCCCCACATAAGTGTCTTTCTTCTAATCTCCTACTATCATTAATGATTACTCAGCTATATACATGTTTGTACCTAGAAATACATTAGTAAGGGCGTGGTTGATATGGTTGATATAGACATGCTTCTTCCTAATCCAACTCTAGGTCAAGGCCCGCTGCACTGCTTTTCTTTAATAAAGGGAGCAAAAATACCCTGTTTCGACGCGATCTTTAGCTGGAAGTTTAGCGGGTCGTAAGGTAATTATAATACAACAGTAAATTTGTTCAGTGGGTATTGTAGAATGAGAGTCTGATGGTCGTTGCGCATACGTTATATCCGCCGCAGAAATTAGGCGCCGCATGCAACTGATATGCCCGCTCCACCTTCCGGTAGTCTGGAACGCATGAACCTAGAAGCCAGGGGTTGTATTCCACAAATACAATAAATCCGTATTTTAGAGGGGATCCGCGGTTCTTGGTGGCTTGTTTTATGTACTTACATGTGCCTTTGTTCAGGAGGGAATCATGTGTTATACCATTTACCTAAATCTGAGGTTGAACCAGCTCTGAGTGAGAGTTGGTAGTGCCGCTAGAGTGATCGCTATCGAAAGATACATAAGTGAGTGTTACCTATGAGTATTGGAGAATTGGGTAGTCAAATATACGTGGTTTTAACCGTACGGTACGTAACTACCGCACAATTCCGTTGGAAGAGGCCAGTCTTTTCTGGTGGTTGCAGACCGCTTCACGGCGTAAGCCACAGTGGTGAGGCCAAAACAAGTGTGGCTTTCGCCGAAAACCTGTGAGAAGAGACTGGTCTCTTCCAACGGAATTTGGCGGGTATGTATTAATACATGTAGGTACATACTTGCATGCACTTCATATAGGTGCTTTATAATGGATCATCGATCCGCCGTAGCAAATGTCAGTCAGGCTCAATCTCAGTCAAATTTAGTAATACTATTCGGACAAGCACAAAGCAATTACCTATTAGGGTCGGAAGGTAATAATACGGTCCAATCATTTCGGTACGGTATCATCATGGAAAGTTGAGCAGAACTCAACATGATGTATGCAGATCAGGATTAGTGACAATGAGGCTCTGCGCAGGGATCCCGTGTCTCTGCATGGGCTTGGTGACTGTAAACCCGCAGCAACACGCAGCACTCACACGCAGCAGCGGGGTGCACATCGTGGCTTATGAGTCTTCGCTTGCTTCCGTGGGGGGGTTAACGCTAAGCAGTATTAAGTGCAGACAGCAACACCACACATACCCTCCAATTACAATTCATCACCGCTGTGTTCTATCCGAATCGACCCCTCACCCGCCCCCCTCACATACTCCCCCGCCCTACACCCGTCCACACACCTGTACTGCCCTCTCGGGTAATGCAATACACAATACGCTATTGAGGACTACTCGAGTCCTATTCTACCGACGACGGATCGAATTGATGTTTGCTATTATATATATATATATATGTATATCTTCTATCTTTATAATTATCCGAGCATTTTCTGCATGTGTAAATACATGTACATGTAGTTTCTACTGCCGGGTTTGGCAGTTGAATTCCAGCGGCTTCTGCGGTAAATGGCTTAAGGGCCGCGCCAAAAGAAGGAGTGCTCTTGAATCGCGCAACTCTACATGTAGATCTACTAGGCGCCCCCACTAAAGTGAAAAGGAAAATTGTTACCCGAGCCCCAGAAACCTCGAAAGTAAGTGTCTATAGTTCACTGTATCACGGAGGTATTGGTCACTTTTGAATCTTGGCCCCAATGAATGGGCGTTTTGAGAACAAATGGTGCGTCCAAAGGCCGTGAAGCCTACTCATCTACGGACCTTTAGCCTCCTGTCGATTTGTTTGCATGAACGGCCTTCAAGTCTTCTTTGCTTTCGGGTTCCTTTGGATGACAGCATATGTGTTCTGTCGCTTCACTTGGGAGTAATGGTATGCGCCTCCTCTACACGGGGAAATGATTGGACAGGAGACGCACTGCAAGAAAAACAGGGGATCGCTAGGCAACAGCCCCACTGCACGTTGCGATATGGGGAGCTGTGCGCCTGGGAAGGTTGAACTGCTCCACAAAAACAGTTCATCACTCCTGGAGTGGGCTCAGTCAGAACCCAATTCACCCATCGCGCATAATGTGTAGCATTAGCTAACATCCCTTCTCCCTTCCTCCTTAATACTTACTTGGTTTACTTGGTTTACTTGGTTGACATGTTGAGAGAGTATGATGGCATCTCCAACCGGATGCCCGGTTTGGCTGGTTTCTCTATTCTTATTTCACCTCCCATGGCCCCCTCTGGGTTATTCCCCGTTAATTCTTTAGAACGGGAAGCAAGCAATATCATATCATATATCAGTTGTGTCCTGTACAATATTTCTGATCTCGAGAGGTTGCTGTGCAAGCAAGTGACCCGCCTGTCTGTTCTTGGTTATTAGGAGAGTCAGTACCCATTTTTATCAGCCTTGCTATTTCGGCCACCCCCATCCCTACAGACTTCTATTTCTATTTCTATTCTTTTTTTTTTTTTTTTTCCCTCTTTAACCCTTCAGCTCCCTCGGCGACGAGTAAAAAAGGAAAGGAGGAGATCGACCAACAGGGAAAAATCGGAGGTCATCAGCAATATCCATCATTTTTTGTTCGGTTTCAGACTATCGGATCACCCACACCTAACTCGACAGAGCCTCATTATTACTACTGGCGCAGTCAGCAGCTATAACCAACCCTACTTAGCGAGCCAGAAGACCCTTCCTTCATCGAAGACCAAAAAATAATTACTCCCAATCTTGAAAGTTCGCCAAAGTACCAACTTCCTCCTTAGAAAAGCAATTCTTCTCTGAGTCCTTCTTTCTGTGAATAGCACACCGGCTATACGTAAGGGATCTCTTAGCTATACGCCAGCCAGCATTCACCAGTAATGGGATTTCCAAATACACGGCAGCAGACCAGAAAATCAAGAGGAATAAAAGACCAAGAGGGCACTAGGTATGTGTTTATGTCTGGCTGTTTCTTTTCGCTGTTTGTTGCGCACACAACCCACGCAATCCGTATACTCAACGGTGCGCACTCACGTACGTGCACACTTGTATATCGTCACCCCGCGCCCACTGCCCACCCCCACCAGTTCTTCGTGAGATGAAAGGAGGTCCTTTCTGTTCTTTTCATGATTTCAAAAGCTACTTTCTCTCGAAATTCGCATCTTTTATGCCTATTTGTTCACTACATGGTTGTCGTTAGCTACAGTACAGGTAGCTAACGGAATCCTCTGCCAAAATTATTAGAGACGCATTATATCCTGCTATAGACCCTCCTCATCCTTCAACAACGTCACAGTGTGTTTTCTATTCCCATATCCTCCATTCCACACAATTCTACCCACTTTCTACCCATCGAACATATGTTTGGTCAATCTATTTCACTTGATCTACTTCTTGCTCCCATTTCATGATGGCTTGGCTATTCGCACTTCGCACAGCCCTACCACCACTCACTGCTCTGTTTACCAGAAAGTACATAAATAAGCTAACCCAGCCTTCCTGCAGAGAGCAAAAGGAAATACGATACCATCAAGAAGATTGCAGCATGTCTACTCGCAGTGTATCGCCCGTTCCATCATTAGCTCTACAAATGGCAGACCATCAGCACCCAACTACTGCTTCCACAGTAAAGATACCCAAGCGACATACTGCACCTTATCCATCTCCAAATGCGTCCCCTAATATTTCTCCACCCGCGCCAGCTAGATCATATACACACCCGGTTGGAAAGGACTTTGAAAAACACCAACAGAGATACATGGACCGTATGCACTCAAAGTTGGAGCCACACCTTAGGACCCTTGATCAAGCCCAAGGGATGCCTAAGGAACTCACAAAGCAGGTCGGAACGGAGGACGAGCCAGTGCCTCACTTTTTCATTAGCCCTGGGGCTAACAATTATCTGGATGACGATGACATGTTGCACGAGGAATTCGTTACTATTGGCAGCTTAGATGAACTAGATTACATATTCGGGTTCCAAACTGCAGAATATATGCCGGATCCAGAAGAACCAATGCAAGAACCCGTACAAAAGCCTTGTGTGACTGTGGAGAGTCCATGCGAAGACCAAGAGGCACCATCGCACTCCCGATCGGCAACCACCCAAGGTCTTCTTGCTGCTCCGGCAATGCAGGGCCCAGTCAGCGATTCCGGCGTTGGATCTACATTGGGCAGTCCTGGAACTCTTGTCTCAAACAGCGCCAATGTGGAACTACAAGGTTTTGCTACTACTGGTTTTTCAGGAACAGGCGCACTTCCAGGACATGCGGGGAAGGTTTCAACCAGCTCTTCACTAGGGACTGAGGCTGGCTTAGGAAACGGGTGCCTTATCGGCCGGTCAAGCCTTGTCCCCGAGACGGGCTCGTCTTATTCCGTGCCACCTTACCAAGAGCCCACTCCGCCGAGCTCGGCAACTCTCTCACCTGCATCTTTCCATGCTATTCAACCTGACTTGAACAAGGCAATGGACGCCAAAAGCATCCGCGCGATTGAGAGACATATAATTATCCCCATGAGTGAAAATGCGGATTTCGTTGAGTTAAAGGGAGTCCTCTCCTCCGCGAATGAAAAGATGCATCAAGGACAAATTCGGTGTTTGAGGGACGTGGAGAAATACTTGTTCAACATGGTTAATGTATTTATCTTCGAGTTACTCCGTTTTCGTAGGCTCCAAGCTAATCAGTAAACGCAGAAGACGAGCACAACAGCTCCGCCGAGGAAGTTCCTTGGTGCCCTCCTCGATGGTATCCAAAGTGCGTGTCGCGAGGTCCTTGAGAAAGATCGAATTCGAGAAACGGACGCCCCGTATACAAACGCTTATTTTTTAGACGCCCGGCCTCAACTTGGGATCGAGTCTGACATGCATCATTCAGATGCACAACAACGAGTACCCAAGCGAAAACAGTCAATTGATGCCGAAGCCTCTAGTTCTAAAAGGGTAATGACTATTACGACAGACTCAAACGCACAGGAAACATTTTTTAAGCCAAGCGTGAAGCCTAGGCAAAACAAATCATCCAAACAACATCTTGAAATCGTTACTCATATTCCTACTGCGGCTTACAACTTGTGTCAGTTGGTTGGCTATCCTCATATGGGAAATAACTCTACTTTCCAGTTTGATGAGGATACCAAAAATACCATCGCTAAAAGTCAATCTTATGATGTTCGAGCATATTACCTACCTACATTTTCTCAGTCATGGCGACCGAATAATCAATTGGTGGTGCCTACCTCCATGATTAACGCCCAAGGCGAATACTCGCCGGCTTTCTTACAGACATTCATGGATACATCTAGCACCCCTCCTTTGGCTGGTTTCGCGGTTTCTCCAGCTGAGTCAACGTCTGCGGTGAGCGCTGGCTCTCCACCTCACCCTTCGCCAGTCTCTAGGGCCAGTTCCAAGGAGCCTCCTAACTATTCCTGTGACTTTTGCCAAAAGGCCTTCCCCCGTCCTTGCGACCTTACCAAGCATCGCAAGACACACGATCGGCCCTTCAAATGCGACATAGAAGCCTGTAAATATCACATTGAAGGATTCCCTACTAATAAGGAAAAAGAGCGTCATCAGAATGATATTCACGCTTTGAACTCGAAGGAATGGAAATGTGAATTCGCCCCCTGCCCATACAAGTCAAAGAGAGAGAGCAACTGCAAACAGCACATGGAAAAGGCACATGAGTATGTATACAAACGCATGAAGAGGAACCCTCGAAGGAGGGATCAGGGGGTAGCGGTTACTCCAACAAGAAGAAAAAAGAACACATCTATTTCAAACGAATCACAGTCTTCGACGCCGGCTATCCCGAATGATAATTTTGAAATTCCTCATCTTTCACAATCCACCAACTATCTTGTATCTTTCGGCCTTTTAGACCCCAATTCGCTCCATGGAAACAATTTTCCATGGCAGTCGCCACTGACTAATACCGACTATGATCAAAGCCCTCTGTCGATAACTCGCGATAATTTTGAGGACCACCACAACGGGCACAGGGCTAATCCCATGATGCCTGGACTAACATCGGATTGGATTATCTATGACGGCGCCGAAAACCCCGTTGACCAATACCCCGATATCCCGGGGTTTCATCCGCCCTTTCCCTTTGCATATGACGTTGGAAACGAATCTTCATGGAATCTTGATAGCGACACTTCTGACTGATGATCATGTTCGAACTATTGGCGTATTGAGTCGACAATTATAAAACCCAAATAGTTGTGCTGTGGGAGGGAGGAAACAAGACACTGTTCGAGACGGATCATTCGAAAGCCCAGTGCTCGACTACAAGATATCTTGTTGCTCTCGCACTGGGCTTTCTATTGCTGCCCAGGCAGGGCCATTGAGCGTGTGGGTTCGCGCTCAGCGGTTCCGCTTCGGGTCGCAAGAGGATGGGTATAATATTGAAAAAAACACTTGACTCTGGAAGGGTGCAGACCCCATGTGGGAGCGCTTGTTTTTTTCTACTAGTGCGTATACGCATCCTCAAGATTAGGGGGAAGCTGTGGTGACATGCGGGCGTCGTCCATGGCGAGGAAATATCTTTTTTTTTTCTTCTTTCCTTTCTTTCCTTCTTTCCTTTCTTTCCTTCTTTCCTTTCTTTCCTTCTTTCCTTTCTTTCCTTTCCCTTTCTCCGCCCCTTGCCTCACACCACACCTCTTGGGTGGTCGTCCTGCATTTTGGTTGGTTTCTAAGATTTTCCTTCCTAAAATTCTGTATGTTATGTGCTCTGATGAGACCTGTTTTGATGATTATGATGACAACGATATATGGGTGGCGATATCTTACTTGTACCTTGTTTCTGGTGGTCCTATCCTTGGAGGGGTTCTGATTATGTTTGTAATGTAATAGGGAAGGGAAGAAACACAAAGACACCTATAAGAAATAAGAATAAACCATTCCTTTGTTGCAA
This sequence comes from Morchella rufobrunnea, assembly GCA_024713595.1. Lineage (NCBI taxonomy): Eukaryota > Fungi > Ascomycota > Pezizomycetes > Pezizales > Morchellaceae > Morchella > Morchella rufobrunnea. The sequence goes on from JAMGYT010000015.1 coordinate 1,259,171, forward strand.
ATTTACCGATTGATTTGACCTGCTCTATTGAAACTCGAAAGCATACAAAACTACCAGTGCTGATCAATGTTTTCAGCTATGTACCGCATTAACTGGTGAAATCATTCTTTATCAAGCTATGGCCCGAGAAGGCATAGGGGGTGGGTGTGTAAACCTCAGAGGAACTTTTTGTATGGGAATTAGAGAAAATTCCACCGTTAGACTAGGCCCTAGTACAATTATGGGAGTAGATCTCCCAAATTCTGTAGACTGATTGGCCGCAAACAGTTTACACACCCACCCTCCATAGCTTCTCGAGCCATACTTATGTTTGTGCAGCGAGCACTTGGCATTTGCAAAGCTTAATTTTGAGCCTCAGCGCCAAGATACCAGTTAGGAGTATGCAACGTTTGACATTCTGTGTCACGTGGCAGACTTTAACGGAGCTAAGGCAACAACCATGCATGGCACCAAAAACAGATGTTTCAAAATGATCCCGGTTTTCTAATGTTTTCGTAAACTCCAAAGCAGATTGTGAAGGCACCCGAGTTAAATCTCCCACCATAAAACCAGGTGACTCAGTTAATGGCTGGGCAAAAAATCTTATCTGCACAACTAAACTCGGGGCTTAGTGACCCCTCCTCTGCCCCCCCACACCTCTGCCAACCTCTGGAGACCAATAGCCCTAGCTCTACGTGCCTTGCATCTAAGTTCAAACCTGTCTAAAACAAATAATTCCCTCATCCCGAGGCCATTCACCAGCCGATTCAGGGAAATGAAACCCGCCGAACGCTCCTGGCTGAGCGCCTTCCAAAACCAACAATGTATGTATTTTTGCCACTATATACCAGGCTGCTTACGCATAGGCTTATTTGTCAAGAGGGAAACACTCTCAGAATCGGGTGTCAAGAAAATCGATCGACGATTTCTGGACAAGGATACTATACTCAAATAAGTACTCGCACATACATACAAGGCTCTAGCATTAAGTGAGCGAACTAAGTATGGTGCGCCCGATCAGCAAATGGCAGCGTTATTACCTTTTCAACCAAGCAAGATATCAAAAATCTGTTCAGACAAAGTCTGTTCCTATATAATCTCTAGAAGTTGTCTGAACAGATTTTTTTAATTATTTTTTAGCGAAGTTATTAAAGCTCAAAGATGGGCATTTCTGTATGTAAAAAGCGCCAAGACTTGGTGAAGTAGAACAGTTTTATACCCATTTATACCCTCATGTGCATGAAAAAGCACTTTCCAGCCACATCATGGCTGAAATTTGCCAGCTTGATTTTATTTCGATTTATTTCATTGGTTCAAAAACATCCTGAGTGGCTCAACCTGTTCCAACTGAAATAGCGACATGTCACCTTCAAGGTAGGGCGCACCATACATTGAATGCCAGAGCCTTGTATGGTGCACCCAGTCTTAAAGGTAACAGTGAGGAAAACGCCAAGTCTTTAATAACTCCACAACAAAGATAGTTATCAAAAATCTGTACAGACAAAGTCTGGATAATGCTACAAAGAAGACTTTGTCTGTACAGATTTTTGATATCTATCTTTGTTGTGGAGATAAAACACGTTATAGGGTTTGAATTTACAATACCCCATGATCTTTAGGATTCGCCTCAGCATGATATATACTATCAAAGATGCGCAGCGGAGCTTAAAACACGCGCGGCCCTTATCTTTTACATTAGGTCATAGGGCTCGATGCACAACCCAGAATAATACTCACTACGCCCATGACACTTGATAGCCAGCTGGAAAGCATCCCCAAGGACTAAGAAGTTGACTCTACATTTTTTCACTTTTGTCTTGTAAACACAACTTTTACTAAAGGATATTTAGACTATGTACACGCAGTTACATACATGTACTAGCTTTGTATAAATGCATTCATTATCTCTTGATACGTTACTGTAAGTACAAACATGTATAGGGAAGGCAAGAAGTAATGGAACGTGCTTGAGACATCCAATACCCTCAACCGCGTTCCATGACTTTTTACCTCGCGCTGTACATCTGCCGATCTAATATACCGTAAACATTCAATAAATTCGCTAGCGTTGTTGCCCTTTATCACACCAAAAAAACAGCACTTTGGGTACTTTTTGGTGCAAACGGCGCTAGCGAATTTACGGGTATTCTGGGGCATCAATAAGATTGGTGGGATCCCAACGGAAAATCGTTAATCCTACGCCCTCGCTTCTCGCACCCGTGCCTTATTTAAGACAGGGTGTACGCCTGCATAACTGCATGTGTCAGGCAAGCATGTATGGCATCCCCGTAGATCCTCCCTCGCAGCGCATTCCACATCCTGTCGTTTTGGATCATCTCCACAGATGATGCGTAACCATCGATAAGTCTCTACAAGCGAGCGCTGTTGACTCGGCAATTGATTCATGTAGTCACACAATCATCTATGCAGGAGTATGTAGTGCATACATGCCTACATAGTGCTCGTACATACACCGTTGACAACTCGAATTGCGGGGGAAGTTCTCGATCCTGATATTTCCTTTTGGTCACGTTTTCAACTTGGCGGGAATTTTTTCACAAACCTCGAACGTGGGGGTTGATTCTGACATAGCGATAACAAAACCTTGGTCTAGTTTGAACTGGGATATTCAATTTTTAAAACGCGTCTTGGGAGAATGTTTTTTGGGGTGGAGGCCGATGAGCTGAAGCATATGATGATGGGCTCGAAGGCTCTGGGTCCGATAATTCGCCCAAGTGGGATAAAATTCAAAGTTTTCAGAAATCAACGTTGATATCGGTGGTTTGATGGTTAATTCATAACTGGTAATTCGTCGACCTTACACCTTTTGACGCCTGAGACAAATAAATTCATGGATCTTTTTACATTCGTGCGGCTTTAAGCGCGCTATATTCTCCCAGAAACATATTAAGCTTAATACTTCAATATTGCCGGGAAAGGCTCGTCTGGTAAAATACTAAGGGTTGCAAGAGTACCAGAGAATGCATAAAGGAAAAATTCCAGGTAGTCACTCTTAAGAAGTCAAGACAAACGAAAACACAAACGCTTAGTTTCATTGAACGACAGGCCTCCAATTGAAAAGAAACGAGCTCAACCAGTCTACAGGGCTGAAAAGACAAACAACTAAAATATCTGTTAGCGGAGGCATTAGCAGCTCCTAGGGAGAGGGTTCTCACATTGTTAGTAGCTGCAATAGCAATCGAATCCTCAAACGGATGCCAGCTCATGTGTAGAATTTTCTTGTTGAAATCAATTTGGTCCGCATCCGTCTCCTTCCTCATTCTTCCCCCAGGACCAGAGCCAGCGGCAGGGCTTCCTGCTCTCGAACCACCCTTTTTCCCACCATTAATAGGAGTAGGCACGCCCACCTTTTTAGCCTTGAAGGCACTTTTATCGGCTTGCAATACCACCTCGACTTCTTTCTCAGGATCGCTCGGGTAGATCATAAAGTTGTTGTTGTAGGAACCGGTCATAACATTCTTCCCATCCCCTGAAAATACAACCTCAAATTTATCAAAGATAGAATCGTTCTCGTAAGTGTCACAGAGCCGTGGCCTGAGGTGTTCGTGGATTGGAATAGTCTTAACAGGCTTATTTTCCATGTTTATGTCCCAAATCTTCACCGTGAGATAATCACGCGAGAGGATGTAACGGCCATCGGAGGAGAAACGAACGTCGGATATTGAAGAAATTATCTCAGAAAAGAAAGAGCGGGAGGATGGGTCTTCTTCTTGTTCGAATACTGTGTTCAAGGTACCTGTTAGCATTAACCCCCATGAATACCATGTTTGCGGGCTTACATTTCACATGTTGATCACAAAGCGCGCTCTCTCTCATATCAGCCAGCTTTATGGTCCCTTTGCTACTGGCATACATAAACCAGTTGCAGTATTGTGGATGAAACTCTGCTGCAGTGATCACTTCAGTTAGTTCCTCCATATTCGCTGGCTTTATGTCAACGATGTTGAAGCTCTGATCTTGAATATTCAAGTTCCATAGGTTGATCCTCAGGTCATCACTGGAAATGAAGGTTTCCCCATCAGAATTCACAGAGATGCTGTTGATATGATACGCATGTGCATTTGCATAAGTCCTCCTGGGAACAGCAGCAACAACTGTATCATGGTGAGTGAGCCTGGGTAGTCTTAAGGCGGTAGAATTATTGAAAATCGGAGGTGGCTGTTGGAGATGATGCCGGATACCCCCGACAGCAGTCGTCGCTCCATCATGTGAAAGGTTATTCTCGGCAACAACCTTGAGAGACTTCTCGAACACCTTCCAAAGTTTGATAGTCTTGTCGTTTGTTGACAGTAGAAAGTGTGAAGCATTCTGTCGTTTACACCATTTGATCTTGTTGATCTTTTCTTCAATTTCGAGAGATTTTAGATAATCGAACTCAGGTTCATGGGATTGGAATTCAGTATGAAATTTGTATTCGCATGTTTTCTTCTATTCGTTGGGGTGGTCTCGGGTTAGCAAATCCAGAACTCGGGGGTGATAGCAAAGGATAGAGTACAGGGGGGTATATGGACTTACGGTTTCGTTCCTCTCGAATAATACCACTCGTCCGCCTTTATCACCTGTTGCTAGATAGTTACCAGTGTGATCAAACTCCACGGTTGATATTATATCAGCTAACAAGATTTGATAAAAGTTAGTTTATAAACAAAAACGGCACACAATGGGTATAAGGGCTAGATGACTACCTTCTGTGATATCCTCTACATCTCCCTTATCACCAAAGCATCTAGATTGCCCCCAATGGTTAGAGAACCTTCTAAACCAAGTAATTCAAATGATAATGTTATGAGATCAGCGGGGAAGTGGGGTCACAACTCCTACCCCACTCCAAAAATAGATACGGATAGCTAATCAATAGAGCAAACATACTGTGTAAACTTCCAGGTCGGAGGTGCTGTCTCCCCGTCCACCATGATGGCTGCAGGTTGAAGAGGAGGGATATAGGGGCGGGAAGGTATTGGGGCGGGGGGGGGGGGAGGGTAGGAAGGATAGGTTGAGTGGGGAGATTGGTGAGATTTCCAAGGTGATAGCGAGGCCGGGATTGCTTATTCTAGCGGCGGCGTTGTAGAGTACTGTCTGGCTGGTGCGGAGTGATATCCGGTGTTAGTCGTTGTTAGAATAAAGATGCCGTGGAGCAACGTCGTTAAGTTCACTTGGATGGATGGATGGATGGGTGGGTGGGGTGGGGTGGGAAGCAAAGGGAGGAGGTCAAGGGAGGGGTTTGTTGAATTCCAACTGGAAGTGCAGCAGTGCGCAAGATAGAAAATAGCACAGACAATAAAAAGATAACAAACGGTGGTGAATGGGAAGCCTCGTTTCTTTTTGGAAGGGATATAATATGTGGGGGAAAGTGGGTTTGCGTGCGGATCGGGTAGCTGGTGAGGAGAGGAAGAAGGTGGATGCGGAAGCGGAAGCGGAGGTAGTATGCAGTGGCAGTGGCAGTGATGATGAAGTGGCAGTGCCTGTGATGTGTGTGGTGGACGGCTCGATGCAGATTTGGGGCAATGAGAAGGGTTATTTTGTGTTAGGGAATGGGTTACTTCATAGGTGTTTAAGAAAGACAAAAACTACTTAATTGAATTATAGTCACCTTGCTTGCGACGAGTGGAGTGATAATAGCTCAAGCTTCCGCCGAAGATATTCGCCCAGAGGTTATTTTGTGTCAGCGCAACACAACAGTATGGGCAGAGCAGACACGGTGAGAAACAGACAAAAGGTAGAGATGGCAACGACGACGTCAATGACAACAGCACTGCTGAGAGAACAAACGATTCGGTTGATTTGATGCAGAGTGGGGTGGATGCTTAGTCACCCACAAATCCTTCTGTCGGCCCATGATATCACTACATGTACCTTATATGCCCTCCACGTATCCAATAAACCCAACAAAAAGATTTCATTATCTACATTAAGTTATTCAAATGTGTTTACCCACATGTGCCATCGTGACAAATTCCCGTATTGGAACAGAGATGCAGACTTGGAAACAAAGTACATGTATCTATCCTACCCTGACTTCGGTAATCTCAAAATGCCTCCACTTCCCCTGGTATTCCGATTTCGGGAAGGTTTCTTCCGATTATGAGGCTCTGAGCGATAGCTCCCCCGTACCCTCGGTTCTCCAAAACAAAATTCCAGATATAGATCAGCATTTGCATGTGCATCTACTGGTGGTTAGGCTACATGTATGTAGGTCCTCGCAGCCATTTCGAGATGAGATCTTGCTCCTCTCTCAGACACTACCGCTATCACTAAGCTCCTACAAGAACGGTTAATTGAGTCCCTCGACTATCATAATGCCCTCCCAAGCATCTCATGGCCAGGGCCCTCAAACAACGGGAAAAAATGGCCCTATACCCGGCGAGTCAACCTCAGTAGCAGACCCTTCAGCTAGCAGTATCCTCTCGAATATATCAGCTTCAGCATCCAGCCTTCTCTCTTCTATTGCTGGCCCCCCTCCTGCTTCATTAATTACTGGCTCGCTCGCTTCCTCATCCCATTCAGCTTTTACAAAGTCGAGTAACCAGCGAAACCACTCTTCCAACATCTATGCCTCGGCTGAAGCCCTTTCTACCGATCAATCTCCATCACTACGCTCTGCCTCTACGATAACTGGCACTACGGGTGGAGTCGACGGCTTTCGAAGTCGGCAGTCAGGCCAATCACCCTCTGTGGAGGATGAGTTCGCCTCCTTTGAAAGACAGCCCTTCCCAGAGCTCTACGAAATTCAACAGACCCCCCCAGATCCCAAGATAGACGGCTATAAAAACGGCCTAGAACCAGAACGGGATGGCAATGAAGTTATTGCTCTACTCTCTCAACCTCTCACTTCAGCAATATACTCCCCAGACCTGGATCTGCAGGGAATCAAGTTAACAAACCCAACAATCCGTCTATTTGCAACATGTGACGATCCTGTTGAGTTTCTCTCTACCTTGGATGTGTATACTGAAGAGGTTTGGGGGGTTGCATTAGACATAGTACGACAAGCCCGAGAAGAAATAATGGCCGATAGAAAGGGAAAGCGGAGGCAGGAAGTTAGTTCTGGAGCTGCGACTGAGAGATTAAGAATGATTTGGGGTCATTTGAAGGGCGCACCTGTGTAACTTGTCGTACTCTGGTCTATCTCTGAATATCTCAGATAAAGCGTGGCGAGAGGGAAGTCTCGACGGTATCCACGGACCAATTCACTGATTTGATGCTCTATTTTACCGCTTCCGATTATTTCTCGTTGCAAGTTCCAAGGAATGCATGAAGAACCATTCATCAGGGAAATGGTTCATAAATCACGGAACTAAACACTATGCAGCGCGCAAGAAGGAAGATTGTTATGGATAAACTTGCTCAAGCCCTTTGGTATTTTGCCGAGGACTTCCTGACCCCTTATAGGCTATAGCGTGTAGTTTCTGCACGTAAGAAATGAGTGATCCGTAAAGTCGGTCCCGAGAACCAGGTGAAGAGGAGGATTATCACAAATTATTTATCACAAATACAAATCAGGAACTGATTCCCGCCCGCTTAAACTTCTATTCTCGTACCTGTGGATTCCCCCACTCTAGGTCCTTGTTCTGCACATGCCATCTGCACATTTCTAAAACGACTCCGAGTGATGGTATATGATGCGCAGCATGCACACGCAACAGGCATGGCGCGCGGTCGCGATACTGATATAGGGCCACTAATCCCATTGGGCCCAACAATACACTCATAATTGATGATCATCAGGGTTCAGACGCTGCATATCTTTATCAATTTTTTACTGTTATTCCTTAACGGCGCGAGCTTTCCATGCATGACACGTTGGGCGCATCCCCATAACACCTTATCTCTGGAAATTTATGCTCAAGTTTGATTCTTGAGAATAGCGTGCGGCCAGAGCCAAACGGTTCGCTGACCTCCACCCGATAAGAGATAACTATCCAGCGAGTGAAGTAAGAAAGCTTCTGAGCGAGCTATCGACAGCTTCTGTATTCTTTGACTTCTCAATGGGTACTAACATAACATCGTTGGTAAGCTATTCGATCGGCGCTCGCCGTAATAACCCCTAATGAAATACTTTCCCAGGTTGAGTTGTGTGTCAAGCGATGAATTGTGCTTTCCGACTGGTGGGGAAATTGCTTAAAAGGTTGACAAAATGTTAACCGCTCATTAGAGTGTTTTAGCTGCCAAAGTTGAACAGAAATCGTGCAGCTTGGACAAAAAGTCTAGCCTCGTAAAGTAGCCATTTGTGTTAATTTCTCGCTTGAATAGGTTCAACTCTGGTAGCTAAAACACTCTATTGGGACAACAGGCATGTAGCAACAACGCTGGTCAATATACCCACGATTCCATTGGGGCTGGCAAACATTAGAAGCATGTGCTTAAGTTCCCATGAGCAAAAGGAACCAAGAAAACCTATCTGAAAGATTTGGTTGATATGTGTCAATGGAAACGCAAGACATATCTTTCTTGGTGGGGGATACATAAATATTGCATATTTTCATATGTTTTAGACGAAAGGATATACCCAAGGTGCAGGTGCTGCGCGCGTTGGATTCGGATACCTATCCCGCCTGCAAGCAGACTAAACAGAAATCTTCGTATCCATATTCCCCCAAGCTAGCTAGGGCTGACAAGGAGGCGACTTTGGCGCTGGATATTTCAACCATGGTTGGTAGGTACTGTTACCTTTTACTTTTTATTCTGAGGTTAACTTTGCATAAACTTGTTTCTGTTAGGTAGCTCAAGTTGACTTTGAGATATTGTTCCAGTCTCATTCATACGTAAAGTCATCCAAATACAGGAAGATGCGAGCTAAAAGTAAAAAACATCGGGAAAAAAACTCTCTAGGTAGACAGACTTCGAGATTTCAGAGCCTCCAACCAAGTCCAGATTGCAAGTGTATGAAAAATAGGGTATAATAAGTCTCAGCTATCAACATATGATTCTTTTTTCGAAGCAGGGCTGATTGTAAAGCGGGCGTTTGTGAATCGGGAACCAACCCGGGCCCGCCGGGATAGTCAACGCAGGAAAGAATTCGTTCCTGCTTTCTCGTAAGTGGCCTTGTTCGGAAGGCCATACTATTAAGAAACCTGCATTTTCAGCTCGCAAGAAAATGTTGCCGAAATTAAATTATTCCCTTTCCACTTTGATAGTTCTCGATATTTCTGCAAAGAGGGTGTTTTCTAATAGGTTGCAGGAACCGCATGACACTGTATTTTTTTCCATGTAGTCTGTATCGAAATTCCCACCGCATACCAGTAATGATAAATGATGCAATTAAATACTTATCATTTCAACCGTTCTTCCGCGTGTGGTAGGGTAAGCCAGCGGCCCGCATGGCGGCCCTGGTAACGGTTGCGGCCTCATGATTGGGTCGCATCTCACTAGCGCCGCGAGAATTGATCACCGCCCTGCACTGATTTTCGTAGCCCGCATTCGCTGGAAGATACATGTAGGTAAATCTAACAACCGGAACAATAGGGCGCTCCGGGGCAAGGCCTATCTCTAGAAACAAATGAAAACTACTATCCTTCAAAATTAAAAGAGATCCAGTGGGCAATTGTCGGCATTGATCCATGTACCGGATAATAGACCCAAACATCGCATGCGCTTTGCTGTTGGAAACCTTTGAGTGCATCGGAGAAGCTGTTTTAGTAGTAAACGGCTAACCCGAGCAGCAAGTATCATAACACCACACACGATAAGAGATTAAATCGTTTACTATTGTCTTTTGTTTGCAATTAAGTGTGCTCACCTACTATTGTAATGTCTGGCCCCCAGATTTATGCATCAACAATTCCTCCAGGTTGGGCAGCTGCAGGAGTTTTAACCACCGACGTTGAATTTGCCTCTCTGGGCCCGCGCCACTATGAGCGGAGACACCAGATAAACCCTGCGTTTCCAGCTACTCCAGTAGAGTACCAGACCCGTGCCTATATCTCCAGCAGCAGGCATGCAGTCCAGTTTCATACGAGAAGCAAGTTCGTACGACACTGTAACTTCGGCCCCTCTTTGTCTAGTGAGAATATTTTGTCATTTTTTTTTTTTGCTCCTCTCACCTACATACTGAGAGAAAAATTTTTTAGAAAATAATATCTGTGCAAGCTAAGTTCCTAAGCCATACAGGACCTGGCAGGTACACTGGAGATGCAAAGCCCAGGTCGGTCGTAATACACCCTTGGGCTCTTGCATCACTCTGCATAGAGTGATAACTGATGATTGGGGTTTTGACTGCAAACGGTACATACATCTTACCGAGCGATTCCTGTCCTCTCAAATATCAGAATCATCATCGATATCGTGGATCTCGCTGCGGGTATCAGCAGTCGTTCCAGCGTGAGTATTAATAGAGATCGTTTTAGATGGTGCAAGACTGAGGATTCTCATCGACAGATACATAGGTATCGACGGTGTAGTTTTGATGTTAAAAGCATGTATGTACCAATGGTCATTGGTGTTATTGGATGTCTCGCCCCGCAAAAATGTGAGCTGCCGAGGTCACCTAAGAAGCTACGGTACCTACGTGCATACCTGCACGCCTAAGATTGATGTGCAGCGAATACTGAATGGGTCTGAGGCTTGACGTATCGTGGAAGTGGTAGGGGTTCAAAGCTATTGGTGATGCGTTGTTCGCTGAGAACAGCGGCGGTCGAAAAGCAACCTACCTTTGCTGCTGCTTGGCTTGGATCCGGGGAAAAGAATATCCAGCTTTACCATGATATGATATCCAGTTCCCGAACTTGGCATGTAGATCCTCCTTTGGGATCAGTTTGATTTAAAAAAATCCGACGAGAAAATCATTGTAGGTAAGCGAACCTGGGGGGGGGGTATCTGCAATTTTTTTTTTCGCTTATACCATGCGTCAAAAATGCTTGTGACGAGATAGTCATACAGGTAAAAACGGAGATGAACTCGCCCATTCAGTTCACTGCGATTTCTCGACTCGATGTAAGTAAAAATGGACGTTATGGGGCGCTACTGTTCTTCTCTAGCTCTGGAGGTTTGTCTTTTTTGCGTGGATGCAGGTCGGCATCGTGCGTGTGTATCTATTCTACTCTTGGACAGTTGTTTAGGGTAGCGTTTCATCTATTTGCTGATCAGCCATGGCCAAGACTCTGGGAAACCTCAAACTGTGAGTAATTCGCTATTCTGGGTACTTCTCTACTCTGACCTCGTACTCAACTGCAGAGTTCATCTATGCAACTGCGGGTCAGTTGACAACACAGCAGCTAACTATTCTTTTCTCGTGTAATTCCACCAGCTCTTTTTGCTCCTCCGTTACTTTCTCTGGATACCTGCTAGATAATTCATGTTAATTAGTTGAGGAGTCCCAACCATTGATAGCAATGTGAATGCAGCGAGGAGCCGGTGACGGCCACGTCTCTCCTGTCAACGCGGCTTCCGACGGCCATTACGTGCGCTTTGTGTCATCCAACCTGTCTTTTTTTTTTTTATAGAAATCATAATCATTTTCTCTGACCGTAAACCCTTTGAGCGAGTGATAAAGACTTTGTGAAAGAGGTTCTCAACCGATTTTTTTTCCCTTGAGCACCTCATCTGTTCAGAAGCGATTTGTTTCGTTGGTAGATATTTTTTGTATTTTACAATATTTACTTTTCTTCAGTACTGGAGAGGGAGAGGAAAAAGAAAACAGAGGCGGAAAACCAACTAGAGCATGTACCTACATCAAAAAGACTCGCACGCATCCCCACCACACACGCACACACCCGCACCGGCCATTCTTCGCAAGCATGATATCTGCATAAGCAGTTATCCTATCCTACAGATTGTACTACCAAAAGATCTGCCTCTCTACCTCTACGAATAATTTTGGAAGACCCCCCCCCCCCACACACACACCACCCGATGTACCCACCATCTGCCTCTTCCCTTTATCCCGTCTCATTTCCAATATATGATATACCCATCTTGAATTATTTGTAGATTTCTCCGAATCAACATGCTTCCTCGTCCCATGTTTTCATAAATGTTATTTTCATATAAACCCCCGCGGACATCAGGATTCCCCCATTTCCATATCGCCCTCCTAATACTCACAGCGGCCATCGTCTTGTAGGGCATCTTTCACATCACACCATCTGAAGGTGTAGGATTACCCTTCTGGTGCATTTTGTAATAAACATTTCTTTTCTTTTCTTTTTTCTTTTTTCTTTTTTCCCTCCCTATTTTTTCTTCTTTCAACTCTACAGCTTTAGTTCGAATTATTAATTTCAAAGTCGGAATATTCATTGATCCCTTACTGACTGTTTTTAATTGCATGTTCAGGCGATCAGGTACCCCACACCCCGCCCTTCCAAAAAAAAGTCTGTTTGGAGCTCCTGGCCAGTTCGGTATGTCCGTATCTCTAGCAGAACAATTGCTTCTTCCTCTTTTTTTTTTTTCTCTCTCCCTCTCTCTCTCACGCCTGAACTTCCCCGCTCTTGTGATCTGTTCTTAATTCAATACCGCCATCATATGGCCGCCATCGGGAGTATATAGACTGACTTTGACGACCCTCTGTATTAGCCCTTTTTCATGATACAGAGCTCCCACTATCACAACATTCCACCCAAAGGCATTTGATTTACGATTTTTTGTCATAACTATCTTGTAAGTCAAGCTTGCTTATATATATATATATCTACAAGCCCATCCTTCTTAGCAATGCAACCTTTAAATACCAAACTAACAAAGGCTTCATAGAATACATACTAGTACTGAACTACTCTTGAACTCGGATATTTCACCTGAGTGGTAAAGAAATCTTTAATATGGCATCCGCATCAGTTGTTTCAATCCCCACACCGCCCGGTTCCATCGATGAACCAACTCACCACCATCGGGAACGTATGCCTAGGGCACCAGAACCTCCAATTGATGCGCCCACTTCTCCTCTTCCCTCAGAAAACCTTGCACCTCTCCCAGAACCAGCCAGAATGATGAAGTCTGGCTCAAGATCACCCACAGGCCCATACTCTCCACGGTACTCACACCATGGGCAATATCCCCCAACACCACCTCATCAGACTACACCGCCAAGTACCAACTCTTATCCATCATACTACCAACACCACCAACAGCTCCCACATGTCTCAAACTACCAGCCTCCCAGACCTATCCAAATCCCTCAAGAATATCCTCAGAGACGTCAGGATGAGAGGTATGGTGGTCAATACCCTCCAACAGCACCAAACTCTACACATCTTCAACAGCCACAGACCCGTAGACCTTCATTCGCCCATGGATACCGTGGCGGTAGCGAACTCGTCCGTCGAGTGAGTAGCCAGGGATATGCAAGCCACGCACCAAGCGAGATGGGACACCCCCGCCAAGACTTGTACTCATTTGATGATGGTATTGATGATGGTCCAATCTACGGCGGCCGTCACTCACCACCCCTAAGTGGCTTTAACACATCAGAACCCCACAGCGCCCTTGATGGCATCATCCAGAGGGCTCAGGGTGCCGTATCTTCACTCACTCTCTCCATTCCCAGTTTACAACAGCTGTGTGATCGTTACAATGCTGTCAATGATGAGCTCCAGCGCTATTACCAAATCACCTCAGATCAGGACAAAGATATCGAGGAGTTGCAGGCAAAAGAGAGGCAACTAGAGGCTCTCAAGGAGAATTTGGAGCAAAGCCTCCAGATGAACACCGCCGAGATCAACCGTCTGAAGCTAAAAATTACAGACTTGGAATCTGAAGTCAAACGGTTGAATGCTTCCATCGAGTCCAAGGACAAGGAGAGGGTATTGTTTGAGCAGAAGGTTAATCAGGAGAGAGAAGCGCTTGAGGAAGAGTTCCAGAAGTGGAAGGAGGAGACCCTTGCAGCCCACGATAATGAGAAGACTTCAATGGTTGAGGGCCACGATGCCGAGAAGAGGACTATGGAAGAGTCCTTTGAAGCTGAGAAGAAAGCTCTTGAGGTGAACCATGGGAACTTGACAAAGGATCTTGAAGAATCCCACGCGGATAAGGTCCAGGAAATCCAATCCCTTTACGATTCAAAGGTTAAGGAGCTTGAAGAGGTTCACGCAGCAATGATTAAAGAACTAGAGGAGAATCATGTAGCTAAGATAAAGGCCGTGGAGGAGGCGTTTGCCACCGAAAAGCAGAGTATGCAAGAGGACTTTGCAACTGAAAAGATTGGGATGGAGACTGCCTTTTTCGCAGAAAAGACTGGTATGGAAGAAGCGTTCGCCAATGAGAAGGCGGTAATGGAGGAGGTATTCGAGACTGAAAAGGCCACAATGGAGAGTGATTTTGCTGCCGAGAAGGCCACTATGGTGGACAGCTTCGCTGCTGAGAAGTCAAGAATGCAAGATTCATGGGCTGCTGAGAAGACGGACATCCAAGAATCATTCGCTTCAGAAAAGGTCGACATGGAGGGTACGTTTGCGGCGGAAAAGAAGAGAATTGAGTTTGATTTCGAGGCCGATAAGACAAATATCATCGAAGCCTTTGCGGCACAGAAGCAATCCATCGAGGAGGACTTTGCTCTGCAGAAGAAGACCGCTGACGAAGAGTTTGCTGCTCAGAAGGCCCAACTTCACGAGAACTTCGAAGATGAAAAAGCCGCGATGATTAATACTTTCGAGGCTGCAAAGATGGAGTGGGGAGAGGAGAAGGCAAAGATCATATCCGACTTCAAGGACGAGAAAACCAGATTAGACGAGATCATCAAGAACCTCGAGAACGACAAGCAAATGCTTGAGGGTTGCAAAATTGAGCTCGAGGCTGATAAGGCTGGGCTTGAAGGAGAGAGGGCTATCTTGCTTGATGAAAAATCCACTCTTCTTGACGAAAAGACAACCCTTCTCGACGAGAAGGCTGCACTTCAGGATGAGAAGACTGGACTCGAAGGAACTGTCGCTAGTCTTGAAGATAAGACCGCAATCCTTGAGGGTGACAAAGAGGTTCTGATCTCCGAAAAAGAGCGGGCGAGGCTTGAGTGGGAAAACGAGAAGACCAAGCTTATAGAAATGATCGAACAGCTGGAGAGCGTCAAGAATAATCTCTTGAACGATAACACAAAACTGGTCGAGACACTCAAGGGAGTTGCCGAGGAGGAAGAGGGCGCAGAAATTCGGTCTCGCGGAGATTGTTTCTAGTAAGTAACATGTTTTAACAATCGCGAGTGATAATTAGTGAAGTAACTCTGCTAACGCTTAACCAGCATTGACGCCTTCCAGAAGCTTGCTAGAGATATTGTCGATATCTCTGGAGAGTTTTCAAATTTGCCTATCTCCCCTCCTAGCAAGGTGCTCGCTGAGCTTCCTTCCGGACTTCCTTCAATGCTCGGAAACAGCGATGCTTCTCGCCTAATTCGCATGGCATATGTCCAACACATCATCTCCAAGTACCTTTGCCACCGTATTTTCCAGCCATTCCTTTTCTCCCTTGGAAAGCGCTATGACAAGGCCGACACATTCTTCCAATCCATGTCCAATCAGCTCCGCGAAAAGTCCACACGCAAGGAAGCCGTCTGGCGTCACTACACCCTTCTCGCCGGTTACACCGCTTCTAATGCTAAGAAGAACGCTGGTGTTGCCGCAACAAGTGTCATTGAGGAGATTGCAGGTTACGTCAAGCCCTTTGCGGATCAGAAGAACATGGACGTTATTACTTCGGGAATCACACGCATCGTCAAGTTTGCCGTTGAGACCTGGAGATACGCACGCATGGAGCGCGAGATCATCACTGCATCAATGAGCACTGACGACACAGAGAGCAGCTCATGGGAGCCTCACAACTATGGGAGACAAAGTCCTTACTTCGAGAATGTCATGCTTGCCTCCCAGCTTAAGGCTGCCGCACAAGGGCGCGCTATGATTCTTCCTCTACTTCCCGTGTTCTCTCGTGAGGGAACGCTCCCCACTCTTCACCGTCCTCTCGCCGTGCTTGATAATGGCCTTGTCTTCTCAAAGGGGACTGCTCTTTATACAGATTGTCTTCCCGTACTTCACCGAAGATGGGAACTCAACCTAATGCAATTGCCAATTCCAATGATGCTCAAAGACCAGTTGGCCCTCGTGGAGGAGAGTCGCATGATTGAGGAAGTGGCAGAAGAGGAAATCAAGGCTGCGGATTCTGTCGAGGCTATTGAGGCCAAGGAAGCTGCAGAAACCCACACCGCTGGGGACGAGATCACACAAACCCTTCAGGTCGAAGAGACCGAGGAGGTAGCCGGGAAAGTTTTGGTTGAGGCTGAATTGGCTGCTGAGGTTGTCAACATTGCCGATATTGGGGCTTTGACGGAAGTCGAAACCGCGCCAACTGAGGCTGCTGTTGAGGCTGAAGTCGAGTGCCATGTTGAGGTTTCCGCAAAAGAGCCTATTGTTGAGATTGCCCAAGATGACGTTGTTGAGACAGTTGAGCAGAAAGATGAGGTGATCGCTCATGGTAAGTTAATGATAACCCTAGACTACACAAACCTGAAGCTAACCGTTTGTAAAAGTTGAAGCTACTGAGTCCGAGACAATAATCGAGGAGATGTTGGCCCCCGAGCCCGTCTTGGCTGAGGAAACCATTGTAGAAGAGACACCCGCAGAAGAGGTTGTGGAGGTCACTTCACCAGTTGACAGCGCGATTGAGATCGAGGAGGAGGAGGAGGAGGTGAAGCTCGATGTTGCGTCTGAGGACAAGGAGCTTCCAATGACCCACGAGTCGGAAGAGGCAATGGTCGAGTCTGTCATCGGTGGTGTCGACATTGAGAGGGAGGCAGAGCACACTCACCAGGAGCACGCCGTCGAGGAGCACCCCGTCCAGGAGCAGGCCGTCGAGGAGCACGCCGTCGAGGAGCACGCCGTCGAGGAGCACATCTTCGAGGAGCACGCTATCGAGGAGCACATCGTTGAGGAGCACGCCGTCGAGGGGCACGCCGTCGAGGGGCACGCCGTCGAGGAGCACATCATCGAGGAGCACGTCGTCGAGGAGCACATCATCGAGGAGCATATCGCCGCCCCCACAGAAGAGAGCATCATCATCAAGGAAGCCGCCGAAGAGACCTTCCACGAGCATATTGAAGTCCCCTGTGAGGAGCCCCTCAAGCACGAGCTTGCCGACGAGACGACCGAGGAGCTCGCCGCCGAGATCGTCGAGCCCAATCACATCGAGGAGGAGTCCTTTGTCGAGCCCAAGAAGTCGAAGAAGAGCAAGCTCCCAAAGAAGTCGATCCGCAAGGCGAAGAAATAGCATGGTGCGAGGCCTAGGCTTTTAGCGTCTTCTTCTGTTAATGTGGGGGATTCCCTTAATTCTTCTTCGTCGTCGCCGTCATCGTCGTTTTCTTCTTTTTCGTTTTTGGTGTATGTCTCTATGGGTTTGTTTTTTGCACTGGAAAAGCCTAGGGCCTCTCGTCATTTGTGAATGAGTTGTTGGAGTTTTTTTTTATTTGGGTCTGATTAGTTATGGAGTGATTGGGAATGACTTGTTTTTTGCTTGTTTTTGATAGTATACGTTTTGGGAGCGATGCATAAAAGAAAGTGTTTTTTAATTGCTGTTTTTGTTGTCTTTTCTGTTCTTTTTGATTTTTACTTCGTCTCTTAGCGATCGATGTTTGTGCCGGATTTGCTCTTCACTCTTGATGTATGATTAATATTTGGCTTGCACTACGAAAACATGTTACGGTTACGAGTTTATGTATATATTTCTTACAAATATTTACGGTTTTCGCTTGAAACATTTCGCAGAAGCCCAGGTGGCATTGTCATCTGATTGGGTTAATGGATCCGGTCAAGTTGGGCTGTAGGCCGGACTGGCTGGATCCCCCGAGTTGTGTTGAAATGTTTAGCACTTTCGGAACCTATGGGCTTGGTTGAGGGCATCTCGATAGGGCCACCAAGCTACTTACATAGACGACTTTCCTCTCCACCGGAACACCCCCCTCAGTGGAACGACTAAACCCAAGAAGGTAAATACTGTCATTGTAACTGACCTCTTTAACTCTTGAACCGGTTTTCCTCACCAAACATTAACGAATCAACATCTGTTCCAGCGAGGGGGGTGTTCCGGTGGAGGGGAGGCGTCTACCCCCGCTCTACTATCTGGCCGATTGTAGGACCTCACATAACCAAAACCCTACTATTCCTCATCCGTGAGTTATTAGCAAAGCCAACTCGCCCAAAAATGCCGTGGATCACCCGTGACCATGTGAAGTCCTTGGCATACGACTAGTAGCCATCACAATCCATCACTCGTCTTGCTCGCCATCACTCGGCATGTTACTTTTATATATAGTAGAGTAATGTTTAACCCGCTAAGAGATCTTTAGTAAGGGGTGCTTAACAAACCCTAACAGAACCCGTTCTAGCTGCAAGCAGCAGGTGGCGATTAGTAGATGTTCCGGATATGGTTAGTGCATGTGATTGTTGGAAGTGGGAGCTTAGTAAGCATTGTTAAGGTGAGGTCATAGTATATCACTCGGTTGATTCTCGAGGGTGGCAATCACGTGCATGCAGTGTTCGTATCGCGGCTTCTTGGTATTTGGGGGGAGGGGGGGGAGATACGGGAGAATACGGGAGAATACGGTAGGAAATACGATAGGAAATGTTGTAGGGATAATCACTAGCGCTACATAGAAGTGGTAATTATGTATGATATTTAGGTCTAGTATCATATTCCTCGCCACCGACCAATCGGTGCGTAGGGCGGTGCTTTTTAAGGTGTTTTACGATGTTTACCTATTATTTATTATATCTCTTAGAGGTTTAGTCCATCCAATGGCTCATTCATCAATCCATATATTCAGTGGCTATTGCGTGGTGGTTGGGGTACCAGTGACTCTTTAATCAATTTAAGCATAACCCCGCCACGAGCACTCACCACCGCAAAACCCGCGAAAATCTCGAGGCCAACCAGTCCCTGCGTTAATTTAAGTGCACTGGCCACTCAGGATTCGCTTACCACCATCTGTCAGGCACCTGAAATTTGCACCCCGCCATCGACCCCTTGCGTTGCAGGGATGCAGGTACGATCGCCGTTGTAACATCCACCACTGCCACCATTCTGGCCAATCAGCTACAACAGCGACAGACCCCTTACAACAAGCGCGACAATAAGGGAATATGTGGGAAATAATTATTTGTTTGTTGGGGGGATTTACCTACTCTAAGAGAGTGGTAAGATTTGTGCGACTCACTAAACTCTTTATAGCGGATCGTTATCGCTGTCGTTAACGTTATTTATTGTGAGTCGGCGTTTTGAAGACGGTAGATCGTGGAAATGATTGGCTAGATGGTTTCTATGGGGGGGATATTAGACTCGCTTATGAAGTATATTTCGGTATTTGCTCGTCTAAGAGTTCCTCATGCAAGCTTAACTTGAGCATGAGAAATAGAGTGAGATAGGCTCAAAGAAGGGGCTGGAGGGATCGGTGGTGGTGGTGGGGGAAAGGAATGCTATAAAGAGGCTGGAAGGCGATATCTGGCTATTCATCAGTCGGCCCTCACTGGACATTCTTCTGTCTGTAGATTCGTCTATCCACCAGCTCTTCAGCTTCTAGATCATCAAGTCGATCTTTATAAACCACCCACAGTCCTTCGCTCACCTCATCAAATAATCAAAATGGTCTACCTGCCCTACAGCACCCTCATCACCACTATCCTCCTTGGCCTCTCACACGCCGCTCCCCAAGGAGCCGTCAACGGATCCAACCCTGAGCAGCCTTCCGAGCCCCCCACCGGTGTCCCCGCCGGCATCGATATTCCCTCCGCGCCAGTCGGCTCCACCCCTGTCTCAGCAATCGAAGACGCCTTCAAGAGCCTGCGCGCTGCTAAGCACGCAGACTCCTTCAGCGTAAAGGCCCTAAAGACTACGCGCAATGACCTCTTCGAGAAAAAGGGATGCGCTTCCGTACTTGTAATTTTCGCGAGGGGCACTACAGAGCCAGGGAACGTCGGTGACGACGTCGGACCCTTCTTCTTCGATGCGCTAGTCGCACGACGGCCAGGACGGGTTGCGGTGCAGGGCGTTAACAATTATCCAGCAGACGTGTGGGGTTACCTCGGAGGTGGGTCAGACACTGGGGCAGCGGACATGGCGGCGTCGGTGGTCACGGCGGCAAAGATATGTCCGGAGTCAAAAATCGTGATGTCGGGATTTAGGTATGTTTTTACTTGCCATCAATCTCCGTTTTATAACTTGCGCTAACAGGTGTATAGTCAAGGAGCGCAGGTCGTGCACAAAGCGGCAAAGAGGATACCGTCATCAGTGTATTCGAATGTCGGTGCCATCGTGCTCTTCGGTGACCCAAACAATGGCGACAAGTTTCCGGGAACCTTGAACAACAATGTCAAGTCCTTCTGCCATTTCGGAGATTTGATCTGCTTGGGATGGCCTGTGCCCCTCCCACCACACCTGAACTATGAAGACGATGCGGGGGCAGCGGCCGATTTTGTCGTGGGGCGCATTAGCTTTTAGAGGACGTTCGCTGTGTTCAGGTTGTCGCTTATTAGCGTTCCTGAATATGCTTGTGTTTGATGTAGCCTAGTACCTTTAAGTAGAATAATAATATATGATTGATTACCGTTAGGGGCAAATTAACGCCTCATAGGAATAAACGTTTTGGTTTCCAATGGAGGGAAGATGGCGTGAGATAGGTTGAGTTGTAGGAGAGAAGAGCAGAAAGATGGACCTTATATAGCGTGAGAACGAAAGAAAAAAAATGTTATTTCATGCAATAGTGCAGGACTTCCCGTAAGCGATATAAAATACGTTCTATTGCCCAGTAGATCAAATTTAGATGTTCTATCAAATAGACCAGGGGATCTATTTGTTTGCAATAGACTTCTCCTCCCCTCCCAGAGAGGGAGGTCTATTAACTATATGTATTGATCTTTCTATCCACTCTTCTATCCGCTGCTATAGAGGAAAGCTCTTATTAGCGCAAGAACAAGCCCCAAAAGATGTCCAACTTGTATTTGATCTTTGGGCATCTATAAAATTTTTGAGACACTTATGGGGACCCGGTCTATTCAAAAACCACTCTCTATTCCGCTTAGGGAAGTCCTCCAGTGCGCGTGGTTCAAAAAAGGGAGGGAGAGGGGGAGGGGGAATATCATAAAGAATAGCGTGCTGTTTATGTAATAGTATAGGTAATGGAAAAAACTAAAGTACACACAAATCAGTACCGACGATTATAAGTCAACTAGACACAACGTTGCTTGTAGCACTAGCAACGACATGTCTCATCAATGCGAGTGACGCGTCGTGACCCTTAGAGTTTAGGCGCGCTAGCGGCTCGCCCGTGTGCTTCGTCTATGCTCTTCCTCACCACTCAGCCTCAAGTTCCTCTGCCTACCGTCTAAGCATCCCATAAACTATCCAAGATATTGGGCTATGAAAACATCAATTGAAGCGCCAGTTCCTCTTCGGTACTCACGATAATAAATTGGAGTAAGTTCTAGATAAATCTGCCCTTCATGAGCGAGTAAAATCCACATCTGCTACCTACTTACAAAGTTCTTGCCACACATAAAGTATGGTGGGGTTACATAATTCTCCAAATAGGGTTTCTTGGCACGCCAGGACCCCCTCGATTTCTGTCTTGTGAAAAGCACAACGACCCAATTCGTTCAGTAAAAACAACCACCCCCGCTTGTAGAGCCATGACGTAAAAAAAAAAAAAAGAAAAGAAAAGAAAAAAACAGATCTTCTAAACCATTTTTATTATTTTCCTTTACTCTCACACTGTCCATCAGTGTAAGTGGCAACCATCATCCCCCATACAGAATAAAGAATAAAATAAAAGTACAGCCTCTCATGTTAAAGTTTCTGTTAAAATTAGGGCTTGGCATTGCGACATCGGTTATGTGGTATAATAATCATGTATTATGGAATGAGTCATAGATGGAACAAGGATATGGTTATGTAATCAGGGATCACGTGTTGGTAAAAATATCTGTATATATAGAGCGACCAAAGTCCTCTCTCACCCTGAAATATTCAGCGGCACAATTAGAAAAGTCCTCACTTTCTAGTAACATCACTACCTCCACCAAAGGTCATGTGTTCAAACCTCACCTAAATCACTTCGCTCTTCTTCTCTTCCACACAACATAACTTCAGGTTATGAGTCCGGGTTCTGCACAATAAATTCGCATTATCTCTACACTCTATCGCTTAACTCTATACACTTCATACAATATCATGTCCACCTCTCCAATTACAGAATCTTCTAAGACGTCTGGCAAACTGCCAGCTGAGATTGAAACCTCAGAAAAAAATGTCACCAGTACATTTGTAAATCCAGTTAAATTTGATGGTTTGCCCAAACTACGGAGTCAAACAAACTATCAAACTTGGGCCAAATCCTGGAGAAGAGCATTAAGAGTCAGTGGCTGGTGGGAATCTATAGACGGCAAAATCCGCAAATAAGACGAAGACGAAGACTACAGCGAATGACAAAGGATCGATGATACCGTTGTAACCCTCCTCACCACCACTGTAACCGAAGACCTCCAAGACCTGGTAGCTCATGTCGAAAATGCTCATGAAGCATGGACGGTATTGAAGACCAAATTCGACCGAGTTAGCCCCTCCAAGTTAGTGAACTTGATCAAGCGCTTCACGAAGATTCAAATAGAGGAAGGAGACAACCTGTCCTCTTTACTGGACACCTTCGATGAATACCGCAAACTACTGGCCCAAAGGTATCAGGCTGCCGATAACGAGGTAGCAACAATCTTCCAATCGCTTACCAACTCTGATGGAACCATGGCAGTAATGCTCCTATCCTCGCTACCCAAATCGATGGACAACGTCATAGACAACCTTCAAACAAAGAAAGACCTCACCTACGAAGACATGCACTGGAGACTCATCGTCCTACATGAGAATGAACCCAAACCCACAAATGGGAAAGCGTTCTACACCAAGACGGCCCCCTCCACCACCACCATCGAACGAGAAGGAATGCACATGGTGCAAAAAGCGAAACCTCTCCTACAAAGGACACGACTACACCAACTGTCGGAGGCTTCAAGAGCAAAACAAAAAGAGAAAGGACACAAAAAAGGAAAAAAATAAGAAATCAGCATCTATAACGGCGTGCCAAGACTTCGCGCTACGTTACTAGGTTGGCCGCTGCACGGAAAGGTGTCAGCGATTCGGTTAAGCATTCTCGGGTTTTCATTTGTAATCAGGTTTCCTTTGGGTTCTATGGGTTTCCGTCACACGGGTTAGTAATCGGTTTTCGGCGATGGATATATATATGGGCCTGTCCTCTCCTTCTCTCTCTTTCCTTTCTTCCCTACGCAACCTTCCTGTTCTTTAGGGTGTTCTATTGTTTGTCTTTAGTTCTCTACGGTTATCATAGTTATATTACTAGTTTGGAATATATATCGTTCGCGTTACTATAGTTCCTTCATGCGTCCCTCGAACCCATAGTCGGTCGGAACTTATACTCGTAGTTCCTTACGTTCCATAGATCCCGAACCTCGGTTGTGCTCCTTGGTTCCCTTCGTCCATAGATCATAGCCCATGACCGCAGCGCGAATGCTCTACTGGTATCTTCGAGTCCACTACTTCGTACGCGAGACCATCTATCTCCTCGTTCCCGAACTCTAGAGAGCTTTCCCGCTCTTCACCAAGTAACGCCAAGACCTCCGTAACACTAAGGTTGCGTCCCCCAACACCAACCAACACAACACCTCGCTTAGCTCCTGCCTTGCTCGGTCGCAACCATGACAGACCCAGTCCCCTTCGCGTTGCTCAAGCGCCTCTCAAACTTCTTGGCCACCTACGGCCCCCTCCCGGCTGACGAAGATGTCAGCCACGAAATCACTGAGGCCCACAGCTTCATCACTGAATGCTTGGAGGTCCTAACCTCCCTCCCTGATCCAGACGAAGCCCCCAATCCCCCGGCACCTACAGTGTGCAACCATGAGGAGGTCATTGAAGACTTTCTTTTCAAATTCCATATCAAACCTGAGCGGCGAAGATTTTCCCTATTTAAGTGAGTGCACGTAGTCAGGATCCTCAATCACCATCATCATTGCTCTACAAAAGCTTGTACAATACAGTGCAAGTCACTCTTGTCAAGCCTCACCTCAACTCCCAACTCGAAGCCGCCATGGCTGAGAACCAAGACTTCTGGCGAAGAATGTCGGAGGCAAACGACGAGACTACCCGGGTCATTGAGGACCTGGACCAACAGATCGAGGCCCTCGAGGAGGACCTCACCCAAGCACAATTCTCCCTGGCTCTACATCGAGAGCAATTAGCGTTCTGATAAGCGACCTCCACCAAGCCGAGCTGGAAATCCGACAGGTCATCACAAATGGCAATGCCCACATTGCTGACCTCACCAGCCGTCTCAACTCCCGTCCCCTGTTGCTGCCCCCTCTCCTCGTACTCCCACTGTCCAGAACAAGCCCCGCTACCTTGCCCCCCGTTCCCAGGACCACCGCACCAAGAATAACTGGAGGAGACCAGTTGAACCTAGCCCCCAGACTTCCGAGCCGGCTTTAAAAGCCATGCCCCTTTGGTAAACACTGGCAAACCAAAGGGGCTAGCGCCACCCACACCAAGTCTCACCGTCTCCGCTGTCTCCGTGTCTGAGGACAAGATGTCCGAAGATCAATTGGTTACCACCTGCTCTGTCTCCCAGAACCCGGCCTCCTTCGTGCCAGCCTGGGCCCTCATTGATACGGGGGCATCGGGTTATGCATTCATCGACCAAGACTTCTGCGCCCGGCATAACATCACCACGGTTCCCCTGAAGAAGCAACGCCTGCTTGAAGTCATTGATGGCAGGCTGGTATCATCAGGAAGCATCACGCATATCGCCAAGCTCTGTCTGGACATCCACGGACATCGCGAGGAAGCACCCTTCTTTGTTACAAAGTTGGGCCACTATCCGATCGTTATGGGAATTCCCTGGATGCGCCATCATGATGTCACCCTCCGGCCCAAGAGAAATCATGTGGTCTTCGACTCCATGCACTGCCTCCATAACTGCCTCCCCTCCCTGAACCCGGTCACTGCACAAGGAATCTCGATCATCCCGCCAGACAGCCCGATTATCCATATCGCGGCTATCGGGGTGGCCCCCTTCAAGAGATTGGCCCGCTATCGTGGCTCCCGGTTGTTCTGTGCATCCATCCAGGCTATAGACGATGTGTTGGACAAGACAAAGGCCCTCGACCCAAGTGCCATAGTCCCCGCTGACCTCCACCGGTTCCTGCCCATGTTTTCCGAGTCAAATGCTTCTGTCCTTGGCCCCCACCGTCCTGATGACCTTGATATCAAGCTTCAGGAAGGTAAGGAACCTCCCATTGGCCCCCTGTACAATATGACCTGAGATGAACTACAGGCACTCCGCGAATACATTTCGGAGAACCTGACCAAAGGTTTTATTCGCCACTCCAAGTCCCCCGCCGGTGCCCCAGTCCTGTTTGTCAAGAAATCGGATGGCTCTTTACGTCTCTGTGTCGACTACCGCAAGTTGAACGAGATCACAGTCAAGGATAGACACCCACTCCCCCTGTTCCCCGAAACCCTGAACCAGGTAGGACAGGCTAAGTACTATACGAAGCTGGATCTAAAGTGGGGTTACCATCAGATCAGAGTCAAGGAAGGTGACGAGTGGAAAACGGCCTTCAGAACCCACCAAGGACACTACGAATACCAGGTCATGCCCTTCGGTCTCACCAATGCTCCGCCACGTTTTAGAGATGGATCAACAACATTCTTCGGCCCTACCTCGACGACTTCGCTACAGCCTACCTCGACGACATCCTGATCTACTCCAATAACATTGAACAACACAAGGAACATTTCCAAAAGGTCTTGGGAATCCTGCAGAAAAACGGCGTCCACCTGAGGCCTGAGAAGTGCAAATTCTACGTCCAGGAAACCAAGTATCTCGGAATGATCCTGGGCCCAGAAGGCATCAAGATGGACCCCAAGAAGGTTCAGGTCGTCCAGGAATGGGAAACCCCTCAGGACGTCAAAGATATTCAGACCTTCCTGGGCTTTGCAAACTTTTACCGTCGTTTCATACGAGGTTACTCCAAGGTTGTCTCCCCTCTTACGGCATTAACCAAGAAGGACGTACAGTGGAAATGGTCCCCCCAGGCAAATCAGGCTTTTGAAAACCTCAAAACAGCCTTCATCTCGGCTCCCATCCTCAGGCACTTTGTCCCCGATAGGGAAATCATAGTTGAAACCGATGCCTCCGATTATGTCTCTGCTGCCGTCTTGTCCCAACGGGATGACGACCGGATCCTACACCCCGTCGCATTCTTTTCAAAGAAACACACTCCGGCTGAATGCAACTATGAGATCTATGACAAGGAATTGTTGGCGGTCATTCGAGCCTTTGAAGAATGGCGTCACTACCTGGAGTCAGCACAGTTCCCGATCAAAGTCCTATCCGACCACCGCAACCTGGAGTACTTTATGTCAAAGAAGATCCTGAATCGACGACAAGTCCGCTGGTCCGAATTTTTATCCCGGTTTGACTATAGAATTGTCTTCAGGCCCGGCAAACAAGGAGGGAAACCCGACGCATTGACTCGAAGATCTGGAGATCTCTCTAAGGAGGGGGGTGAACGACTACTGCACCAGGCTAAGGTGGTCCTGAAGCGGAGAATGTGCAATCGGCGATAAGTTAAGTTTGTTAACGGGCCTTTTTTCACAAATGAACCCGCTGAAGGAATGTCCAGTTGATGGGGCTGTTATTCAAGAAGGCTTGCAAGCGCCAGATAGTTTCCCCTCGGTCACGGCGATCTTGCTTATGATGTAGCGTATTTCGAAGAAATCTCGTGGCCGAGTGCGCGACGCAGCACTAAGGATTGCTCCTGTGTCGAAACACCATCGTCACAACCACCCCAGACTCCAGCTGTTCCTTCTACAGGAATACCATGACAAACCCTCGACAGGTCACCAGGAAGAAGCAAGACATTGGAACTCCTCAGCTGCACATACTACTGGCCAAAGCTGAGAAATGCGTGGACAATCGTCTTGAACTGCAACACCTGTTCCCGGTCCAGCATCGCGCAATCGCCTGCAAGTGTCCTCTGACCCTCCTGTACCAGAAAGTCCCTGGTCCGATGTGTCAATGGATTTTGTCACTGGCCTTCCGGAAAGCAATGGGTATAAGGCAATCCTAGTTGTGGTGGATAGACTGACCAAGATGCGGCACTTTATCCCGACTACTGAAGAAGCCTCAGCCCGTGATGTGGCAACTATGTATCTCGACAACGTCTGGAAACTCCACGGGCTACCCGAAACCATAGTCTCCGATCGTGGCACTCAGTTCACAGCAGAGTTCTGGAAGTCACTATGCGGACGCCTTGAGATTGCCCCCCGGTTTTCTACAACCTTCCACCCGTAGACGGATGGCCAAACGGAAAGAATCAATGCCGTAATAAAACAATACCTCCATGCCTACGTCTCGTACCAGCAGGATGACTGGACGAGGTTCCTACCAATGGCAGAGTTCGCGACGAACAACCATGTCTCGGAAACCATCAAGCTGTCGCCATTCCAGGCTAACTATGAACGACACCCACGCATGGCCTTCGGCCCCTTGGCTCATGGTAGGACCACGAACGAAGGCCAAGCAAACGGGATGGCCTGAGATATGGCCAAAGTATATGAGTTCCTACGCGACGAGATGTTCCGGTCCCAGAAGATCTAAGAAGACGCGGCAAATGCAAACCGCACCCCGGCTCCCCGCTACGCAGTTGATGACAAAGTATGGTTGTCAACCAAGAACATCGAAACAAAACAACCATCCAAGAAACTGGATTGGAAGCGTATCGGCCCTTACAGGATCAAGCGAATGGTTAGTCCCTACGCCTATGAGTTGGATCTTCCCGCCACGATGAAGGTACACCCCGTCTTCCATGTTTCCCTGCTGTCTCTTGCTTCGGAAAACCCCGTCCCCGGTCAGAAACAACCCCCTCCTCCCCCGGTTGAAGTCGGAGGTGAACAGGAGTGGGAGGTCGATGCAATCCTGGACTCGCGAAGGCTACGAGGACAGCTACAATACTTGGTTCGGTATACAGGCTATGATGACCCCTCTTGGCAACCCCAGCAGACATCGAACATGCCCTTGAATTGGTTAGGGACTTCCACAACCGTTACCCACGCAAGCCTAAACCTAGCAGGAGCTAAGCCTTGAGGAGAACTTAATCTATAACGGCGTGCCAAGACTTCGTGTTACGTTACTAGGTTTACCGC
This sequence comes from Morchella rufobrunnea, assembly GCA_024713595.1. Lineage (NCBI taxonomy): Eukaryota > Fungi > Ascomycota > Pezizomycetes > Pezizales > Morchellaceae > Morchella > Morchella rufobrunnea. The sequence continues at coordinate 1,287,341 of JAMGYT010000015.1, forward strand.
TGCACGGGAAGGTGTCAGCAATTCGGTTAAGTATTCTCGGGTTTTCATTTGTAATCAGGTTTCCTTTGGGTTCTATGGGTTTCCATCACACGGGTTAGTAATTAGTTCTCGGTGATGGATATATATATGGGCCTGTCCTCTCTTTGTCTCTCTTTCCTTTCTTCCCTACGCAACCTTCCTGTTCTTTAGGGTGTTCCATTGTTTGTCTCTAGTTCTCTACGGTTATCATAGTTATATTACTAGTTTGGAATATATATCGTTCGCGTTACTATAGTTCCTTCCTACGTCCCTCGAACTCATAGTCGTTCGGAACTTATACTCGTAGTTCCTTCGTTCATGAATCCCGAGCACCGGTTGTCTTTCCTTGGTTCCCTTCGTTCATAGATCATAGCCCATGACCGCAGAGCGAGTGCTCTACTGGTATCTTCGAGTCCACTACTTCGTACGCGAAGTCATCTATCTCCTCGTTCCCGAACTATAGAGAGCTTCCCCGCTCTTCGCCAAGTAACGCCAAGACCTCCGTAACAGTGGGCATCAAAGGCGTTAAAGCTGCCACTTTATATTGCGGCGGTATTCACGGAGGCGATCTGAAGGTTCTGACGACATTCCTGGGTCAGCAGCTGTAGGCCAAGCCTCTCGAGATATCAAGTTGCCAAGGTGCCAAGAGGGCCCGACGTCAAAACTACCATAGGAGTAGAAAGAGGGGCTAATTCCCTTCCTTTATCTTTACACACCACATCGCCCTTGCACTATTCCTGACTTAATGTTACGGAAGTCTTGGCGTTACTTGGCGAAGAGCGGGGAAGCTCTCTATAGTTCGGGAACGAGGAGATAGATGACTTCAGCGTCACAGTAGTGGATTTCGAAGATCTGGGTAAAGCGGCTATTTCTGCGGTCGTGAGCTATGATCTATGAGCGAAGGGCAAAGGAGCACAACCGAGTTCGGGATCATGGAGCGTGAGGAACTACGGTATAAGTTCCGAGCGACTATGGGTTCGAGGGGCGTAGGAAGGAACTATAATGCGAGCGATATATATATTCCTAACAATATAACTATGATGGCGTGAACAACTAAAGACAAACAATAGAACACTAAAGAAAAGGAAGGTTGCGTGAAGAAAGGAAAAAGAAACGAGGAGAGGACAGGCCGTATATATATCCATCGCCGAGAATCGATTACTAACGTGTGATGAAAGCGATACGATTACAAATGAAAAACGAGAATAACAGTCGCTGATACCGTACAGCTGAGACCTGTAACATGTAGTCTTGTAACGCCGTTATACTTTACAGGATTCATGGCCAGCAGGGCAGGCCTTGCAGCCCATCTTGATCTCATATGAAGGTGAGTCATAGTCACTTATCTTCGTTTAGCTCATGCGATTTCAGTTCGTGGACTGCAGCCACGAGACGCGAACTGACAAATCACGAAACACTTTTGGTGTTGCCGCCATGGGATGGCTGTTCGAAAACAGTCAGGGGGAGGAGAAGGTGCGGGATTGAAATCATCGGCGGAAGGTCGCTGTCTGCCGTGCCGACTCTTGGGGCACGAGCTTGCTGGGCAGCCAGAGGTTTCTCTTGACGCATGATTCAGTGGAGCGGCGTGAATTGCATATATGTGGACTCGTTGTCAATCGAGGAAAACACGAGGGAGGGGAGGTGGTTGTTGTAATAAAAAAGGTCCGTTGGGCCAAATCGGTGCCTTTTCTAGTAGTATGTTAGCCAAACGGGTTCTCAGCACCTCCCATAATACTTTAGATTTGATTTTTATAGTTAGGTCTTTCTTTCAATATACACAATTCTCGAGCTCTCCGTTCTCATACTGTGAATATCCCTACCATCTCCCACGGGAAGCTTCGCTAAATGAAGGTTCGGGACTCAAATTGGGCCGAGTCTGGGCTAAATTTGGTCCGGACCTAGTCACGAAGAACAACGCCTTCTGCGCTTAGGCAAAATCGTCGTCGTTCGGCTCTACCTGTATCATCACCAGGCAAAGTTTGCCAAACAAATGTTTGGGCCCTATTTGGGTAGAGCTAGGCCTATATGCAACAGGCAACCTTGCAATTTTGCTTTTTCTTTGAAGGTCGCTTCTGCGTCAAACAATCTCTTGGTAGTACTTGTTTCACTTGTCTTTGTTTGTTACTAATACTCTCACAAAAGGGCCTTGGGCCCTTCACGATGAATTGATTTGGGCTAATCGCTTGGCTCTCATACTATATAGTCCACCAAATCACGCCCGCTCCTCCAAAGATCCAAAGACTCAAAGATCAAAGCAGCAACTCAGGCCAATATCACATCTTTGGCGGACTCAGGGTTTTGATAAACTTGGTATCAGTCCTAAAGCCGGTCCTCAAAGTCCCGAACGATAAACATGGTTCTTACTACCAGAGACACATCAAGTAAGACCCCTGCAAATCCCCTAGTCCAGCAGGGGTCACCAAATAAACGTCGTAATCAAGGCAAGCAAACTACGCCCGCGAGTTCAAACCAATGGGTCCTCCCCGTCTCCAGGCAAGCCCTAGAATCGAGGGTACGTTGTCCCTAACCACTAATAATCATATCATATGGTACCCTGACTAAAGGTCCTTCGGTACAAGAACTGTTCAAGAAAAAGAACCTCAATCTTTCCGAGTGCCGAGAAATATTCGGTATTGCCAACGCTTCATGGAAGAACATCCGGGGGAAGGTGAAGGACTTTCTCGCCCAAAACAGGACAAAGAGCAAAAGTGAAACGTCACCGGAGAAGTGGCAGCTGGCCCTAGACTATCTGGCCAAATTCGAACCAATTTCTGAATATGCTAACCTACTCGATCAATCTAAGGAAAATTTGACCAAGCGGGGGAAGATCGTGCAGGTAGCCTTCAAATGTATGATGACTGAGTTGTGCAAGAACAAAAATCCTACCGACAAGCAGAGGTTCAACAATCAAGAAAGTGAAGTCAGCGACACCAACTCTGGGAATGACACGGATCAAAGCCCTCGAAAAAGGCTCAAAAGGGACCCCCAGTTTTGGGGCCACGCTGTCTGCATATCCCAAATAATGCCAAACCAGTACCGGCAAACCGTAAGAGACAGTGATACAGAAAGCCGGACCTTCCGTACCTCCGACCTAGGACCCTTTACTGCCCGCGAACTCTGGGAGGGATTTACTTAGATACCGGAATACCCGCATCGGCCGCCGGTCCTGAGTTTCTGCCGCCTTCCAGCTCCCTACTTTTCTGAAGTAATCGAAATGGTTCGCGGGCAGGAGCACTATCTGAGAAGGTTTCATCTGGATGATGCCGATGAGGACTTGCCTAATATCCGTCACGTTATAGGGGCGCTGATTCCATTAACACAATTTACCCAGTTCAATCTACCAAAAGGAAGTATAATTCCGCACGAGCGGGCCCCCCGGCCCGGGGAGTGGAGCTTTTTGGAACATCATGCTCACGTTGAAACCTAGCTTGCTGCTACTGATGGTATAAACTGCCTGTATCTTGCGGTGGTATATTACTAAGGTGACGGTAAGGGACAAGTCACCCCCGAGCTTCATGTTAGCCCCTATTTCGAAAAGGACCTCTATTCGGTTCAGGCAAAAAGACTTCGGCGTGATAGGGTACTTAGCGGGAGAGCCGAAAGGGACAGCCCTGACCAGTGTGCCTTTTCTTCGTTACTATTTTTATCGTGGTATTTTTTGAGTTTGGTTAGGTTTGGTATTGGATTATCGGTGATACATTTTTTTTTGGGGTTTCATTACTATCTATCTATTTCAAAGTATGTAGGTATGAGTGCGTATTATCATTGCTTCCTGACTAACTGCTTGCTTCCTAGGCTTAGTCCTGCGCTTTTCCGTTTTGAGACTTTATGGGTTTTTTGGGTTTCTTGGGACTTTCCTTGCTTGCAGTTTCTATCGCTTTCTAACTATCTTCTCATTAGTCTTGATGCTGAAATAGACAATATCTACATGTATGTTATTTTAGTCCTGGCACTAGTGCCGTTATACGTATCAATGATATCATGGCCTCTTTGCCTTTAGACTATGCCCCAGTGTTCCGCCTGCCCCACCCATCCATCCATTCTGGCTTCCGTGGCGCATATATTGTTCATCTCCTGCACCCTCTTTCATCTTCATCACACACACTACTGACAACGACAATGCCAAGACGAGAGAAAACAAAGGAATCCGTGAATGATCCACACACTTAGTCCCAAAAATCAAGGTCGTTACGGCACACCATGGGAGGCTCTGCCAACATGAATAGGAAAGTAGCCCCAAAAGCAACACAGTCATCGCAAGAGGTCGCTAGCACATTCCCACAAGCGTCGCTAAGATGGTCATCGTCTGGAGGGCGTAGAGCAGGGCGCGATAATGCAAGTCAGTACTCCGAAGGACCGTCCCAGAGGCTTGCCACAAGGAATGAAGCCGAAAGTCAGTACGAACCAGAACCTTCACAGAGGGCCCCGCAGATCGATTTATGTCTTTATGGAGAAAGATCTTTGGCCAAGAAGGCAAAACTGCTGGCCCAAAGACTGTCGACATCGTCATCTCTGCAGGTCCTCCTCCCCCCGAAAACAACCAAGGCCGGTGTTCGAACCTCAGCTCTCAGGCCTCTCAAGTCCCCTCTGCCATGGCAGTGCTAACCCCCGTTCTTCATGATATGGACGGACAAGAAGAAGGCAGCCCACCCCCTGAACTTGATCGCGGAGGGTCTGTAGCCGAAAATAATCCAACTCCGTCCTCCTCGTCGAACACAGTAGATTCAAGTAACACTCAGATAAAGAAGAACAGACGGCGGGATTTGGGTCGTTTTGATATCACTTACAGAATTTTGATCGAAAAGGCAGGATGGGATATAACCAGGGCAACAGTATTTGAGAACTCTCTGCCCTCGGCAGTGGAAGTAGGAGATATGGTCAAAAAGTCCTGGGACGCCGTCGCAGCAAAGAAATCTCTTGATATTCACGGCCCACTACTCAGGGCTTGAAGGCCTTTCCATGGACAAGGCGAGGAAGCGAGTCAGGTATCTATTGGAGGACGACAGATTCAACTGCGACTCCAGGCACTATGAGGTAACCCCCCCCCTCTCTCCCCCTTGTTCCTGACACCAGCTAATCTGGTAAGCCTGCACAATGGCACTTCAGTGCCCCTCAAATCCCACAGTTGATAGTCCGCTGCTACTACCGGACGAATCGTGGCACGGCGATTAACCATCCTGACTTTGACAAACACATAAACAGGACGTTCATATGCCTAATGACTACTGCCCTCTACCATGCTTTAAGGACCTATGTTCTCGGAGGCAGTAATTGGAAAAACGTGGTGTTCAATAAGGACTTTTGCGGGGGTAAGATGGGAAACTCTCGTCCTCTTCAATCTCAATCTAATGCGGACCAACGGTCTTTGAAAGGCAGGTCAGCATATGGGATCGGTCCTTCCCTGACGACGAATCGACAGAGCTAGTATTGACAAGTATCCACCGAGGAATATCCAAGTTAATATCCAGAGACAGCAAAGTCAGGACAATAAGAACCGAAAGCAAAAAAACCGTTGTGGACCCTGGGGTGAGTAGCTTCCTGGAGGACATCCGAGAAAGATGAAAGACGCGAGAGGGTGGAGAGGTTTACTACGCTGAAGATGAGGACGAAGAGTCGGCTGGAGAGGAGGTGATTAGGAATGAGGGCAGTAGTAGGGAGTGGTCTGAGCCAAACGGTGAAGTCTCAGAAGAGGTCAGAAGTTCGGAAATGCCAGTTACCGAAAATGAAGGGACATCAAACAGGGTCAGGAAAAGAACAAGGTGCAAGTAGGAAGGACGAGAGCAGTCAGAAAAGCAGGCAACACTGAGAATTAAACGCAACTTTTGTTTGCCGAGAGATATGCGTTTCGTTTCGTTTCATTTCACTCTGCGCTTGCCGCGCCGGCCGAACAATAGGGGTGTGTGTTTAACGTCGGGGAGACCTGTATTCTAGGGTAATGTGTATTGTAGTAGATCATAAATATCACTCGTCGTGCATCGACTGAATAAGACGTTTATGCTCGTCCCGGATACCAATGGAGGATTTCAGATAAGCAAATGGTCAGGACGTCCAGACGTCCGGACGTCAGAGCTGTACAAAGGCGTCAAGGTAGTGAAGACCCTGGGAGCGTACACGACGTCAAATTACCAGGCGGTCAGAATGTCAGGATGCCAAGACGCCAGAAAGGCAGGCGATCAAGACGTCAATATGTCAGGATGCCAAAGAGGCAGACGAGCAGGACGTCAGTGCGTCAGGGCGTCAAATGGGCAGATGGTCAGGACGTCAGATGGGCGGATGGTCAGAACGGCCAGGACGGCCAAGGCGTCAGGCGGGCAGACGGTCAGGACGTCAGGACGACCAGGCCCCAGACAAGAAGCCTCGCCCGTGACGTCACAGTTAGTCTTGGGCGCCGGGGCGTCACAGGACGAGACCTGATTTTTTGCTGATGCTTATGTTAAGTTGTAAGCTGCCAAAATATCAATTTATCGTCTTTTTATTGCTGTGGCATGGTCTAGTAGTCAAAACTGTAGGTTGCTCTGTACAGAGTACCAGCAGCGGTTCAATCCCCCTCAATTGTACTTCCCCTTGGGGGAGAGAGGGATGGGAGGAATATATACTAGAACCTATATGAACTTGAGAGCATAAAGGAGTGTCATATACTTCCCTGGCAGGATCTAGAAGTGTGTGCTCCCCCCTGTAGCCCGAAGTGGAGCAGAATTGGAGGTTTGATTGAGCAGTGGTGAGGTCTAACAATAGTAACTTCACCATATAAGTCTTGCTCCCCAGATATTCTGTTTTGCTTTTCTTTTTGAAGGTTTAATATTATTAACTGTCCTCTAATGAGTACTCCCCACTTGTGAAAATTTGGAAGTTTTATGTATTGGGAGATTAAACAAACTAATTCTCGAATCATTACTATAATTAGTATTATAGGTGCTAAGTTTGTATAGACTACCGCAAAAACTCATGAACGATTGGTTAAAGTGTGTAGATCATATCTTCTAATGTATCCAATGGGGAACTTGGATACCACTGTCATGTCAGATGAGTAATCAAAACCATCTTCCAAAAGTATCCAGTAACGAGTGAGGGTCAAACGCCGCTCACAAGTTATCCAAATCTCAACAAATCTATTGTTCAGCATGGGCAAAGTGAAGCCACAAGTCAAAGGCTTGACTCAGAACAAAAAGAAAGCGCAAATCTATCGAGTTTTGGTTCAAAGAGTAGAATCAAAGAGACCATGGGTGGTTTTGATCCGGGAACTTGGTATACCAACTTCTACCCTCAATGATCGGTATAATGAAAGAAAAAATCGATATGGAGCGCATCAAAATCAATAGAAGCTACCTCCGACCGTGGAAAAGATATTGAAGAAATGGTATGAAAATATGGATAATGCAGGATTTCCACCAAAACTCGATCTATTAAGGGGCATGGCTACAGCTTTAGCACAAAACATCGCCAAAGAAGAATGTTTTGGAACTGAATTTGCCTATATAGGGAAAAATTGATTTTCTCGCTTCCTAAATCGTCTAACGGACGACGTCGTGACTAGGCAGGAAAGTCGACCCAGAGTACGCTTCGTGAATGTTCAAAGATAAGAGATGGGCTTGATACCATCGAAAATTTGAACTACTAGGAACTGGAGGGTCGGACTGATTACCGAGGAAGGTAGAAAACCAAATACCAAATATATTCAAACTAAAAACTAACCAGCAGAAAGAAGACGTTGCGTGATGAGGAAAGGAAAGAGAGAAAGGGAAGGCATCAGCGATTATATACAGAAGAATCTTCATGCAACCAAACTCTGAAGAAACCCATAGAAAGCCCCAACGATTTATTATCATACCATCATGAAGAAAATGTACAAGGAAGAGAGAAAATATACAGGGAAGAAACTGTGCCGTAGTAACACTTCAAGCAACTGGAACCCAAATAGGAACTCCTAACGACTATTACTCATACAATTCTGCTTCGCAGTTGCCTACCCGGTGGTGGCACAGGCCTAGATTTAGCTTGTCGGCGTCGGTTCGTGACAATCACAACCCTGAATTAGCATTAAAATTCAGTAAACAGATCGATTGGCAAAGACAAAATGCAAGCAATCCTGTTATATTACGTGATTACTTCAATAAACTTTCACGTCTACTACGTAAATTCATTTCTAAATGATTACAACCTAGCGATGATATCTACAGTTTTGATGAGAAAGACTTTATTTTCAGATTCTCATCAAGGTCAAAGGTTATCTGTAGAAAAGGAAGGAGAAATCCGAAGGTGATACAGGATGGGTCAAGAGAACTTATTATGGTAGTAGAAGCAGTGTCGTCAGCTGGAGTGATCATTCCTTCCTGGATTATTTACAAAGGCAAGAGTCATTATAGGGGATGGCATACAGATACCGACGATTTGGAAGCAGTATTTGCTTATTGTGAAAAAGGATAGACTGATGACAAAATGAGATTCAAATGATTAAAAGAACATTTTGATATTCATTCAGCCAAAATCAGTAGTGACTACCCTTGATTACTGATTATGGACGGTCATAGTTCTGCACTTAAGCTCAATCTCACAACATCAATCTTTTATGCCTTCCTGCACACGATATTCATCTCTTGCAACCACTGGATGGTGGTTTTTTTAGTTCACTTCAACATTATTACGGAAAGGCTGCCGATGGTCATGTACGAGAAACTAATACCGGGATTACCAAGGGTAAGTTTCACTATCGATTGATTTTCATTTCTCAACTAAAATCAAACAAGTAGATTTTGGACTTTGTTTGGTAGGGCAAGAAAAAAATCATTTACGAAAGAAAGCATAAAATTTTCATTTAATCAACTGGCATATTCTCTTTCAACCCCGACAAGGTTCTCAATCAAGTTAAATTTCCAAAATCTATTGTTCGTACACTTCATCCGTTCGACTACTATCTTCAAACGCCGAGAAACTGATGTGATTTACCCCAACAAACGCAAATCGTTCTGAAAATTGAAGACTCCGAACAGTATCCTGTTATAATCAAACGGTTTGCTCATTTAGCAGAAGAGTCACTAAGTAATGCTTAAATTTCAAAGCTTCAGTTGAATCAATTGAGGGCGAAGTATAAAGGGAAAAAAGCTATAAAACCAAATAGGCGAGTCTTATCCAAAACTCAAGTAATTACAGGAGCGGAGATTATTCGTCTCAAGGAGTTAGTAGAAAAGAAAATTGAAGTTTCTACAATCAAAAAGGAAAGGTTAGCAAAGAAGGTTCAAGACCTTATAAAAGATTCTAAAGGTACAGGAAGGACTCAGAGTTCTAAAAAATGTAATCTTCAAAGAACTAGTAATAGTGACAAGACAGCCCCAAACCCCAGCAATTCCTTAAACTATTCTTCACATTGTGAATTGATTGAATGAAGACTCATCTATATATTTTCTATACATGTATTATTATTATTATTATTAAATACAAAGGAGGAAGAGTGAAACTATTGATATTGTCATATGGTTTAGCTCTATTATTTCTTAAAATATCCTTGCTTCTAGTATCTTTGCATATATCTGAACCTCTGTCTACTACACCTTTGGCCACCACTCTCAACCACCAACAATTTCGCTTTGTTAGCTTGTATTACTGGATGATAGGCCTCTATGTGAGCATCAATTTCCTTGTCTTCAATTTTCTATACCTCATCATATGGCTTTGCTAAAATATTTTTAAGATGTCTTCACTACAGTATATGTTCCCACACTTGAGGCATCCAACTTCAGTATAACATCCGACATCCCGGTTGGATACGTTAATAGTAATTTTGATCTCATATGCACAGCCATTTTTCGAGTTTTTGCGGTACATTGAATCAGAATTTAAGAAAGTCTTTCCCTGGCTGTTTACTCATTCTCACTCCTTTTCTCCGGAGAATGCGCCAACTCGAAACACGACCCTAAACAAAGGACAAATCTTAGATATATATCCCAAAGCATCATCTAGAAATTTCATAGGAAAAGCGTGTTAATTATTGATTTCGGATCGCTGCATTAATACTGGCCAAATATTAGTACCAATTATTCCTTGTTTGGGATAAAATTACCTGACTTTTAGAGTGTTTGTTAACATAATATGAAATTTGTGGTGCACTTTCTTTTCAAATTCCATATCAAACCTGAGCGGCGAAGATTTTCGCTATTTAAGTGAGTGCACGTAGTCAGGATCCTCAATCACCATCATCATTGCTCTACAAAAGCTTGTACAATACAGTGCAAGTCACTCTTGTCAAGCCTCACTGGATATATTTTCTAGTTCTCACGAGCTACTTGTTCATTCGGCCGTCAAAATTCCCGTCTGAGTTCCATCCAAGTATCCGTTTGCCTGCATCTGACAGTAGCAAACGAATACGCAAACACAAACAGAGACAAGACAGTTAGAAAACCTACGAGCATGTCTAAAGCTCACCCTCTCTCAAGGAATTCACTCCTCGCTACAACAATTCTCTCCCAAACGCCGCTCACGTATTCCGCCAATTTTGCCCTGTACAGCTACCTCACAACCCACCCTCTAGATCTCTCTTTACTCCTCTCCACCCACAGAGATATTTACTTCAGCCGTTTCGATTATTATACACAACGTCTTACCACCTTTCTCACATCAATCACCCCCCATGCGCTTTCCAATGGCACCTTTACCTCTTCCAGCAGTACTCACAATCCAAGATCAAAAGGGTCTGGCTTCACCGCAGGAGCCAAGACAATTCTACCGATCCCCGAGACATTCGCTACAAACCTCATCCTCCCTCTATTCCTGTTCGCATCTTCCTCAGAGGACGAGAGCCGGCTCTTGTGTAGTCCAGAATTCTTAGGCCTCATCACGGCGGTGCTGGAACTTTACATCCCGCAAGCCTTGACATCGAAGGCATCACTCAAGCCTCTAAGCTCAACTTTGGAGTGTCTTCTCCATATCCCTAATACGGCACCCCGTATAGGGCTGTTCGAACGCCTCGTTTCCTCAAAGGCGGGCGGCGAGGTGTTGAAGAAGTTGATGGCATCGAAGAATACAGTAGCGAAGATTTTCAACACCGACCTATTGGAGCGCTATATATGCCGTGTTAGCTCTCTCGTTGAATCATGCTTGACCTCACACGGTCCAACTGTTGATAAAGCATTAGTAGACTAGGTCGATATTGTAAGACTCAAATTAGTTCTTGTGAAATTTGGGAAAGACCTAGAGGAACACTACCTCCGATCCACACAAATAGCAGAAGATGCAAAGACGACTGCAGATAGACAAGTGAGGACGATGAAAGATCTTCCAGATTTGGGAAACATGCGCATGCTAAAGCCAAAATCCGCTGATTTCAAAAGCCAAAGCCTTTCCCCTGCCCCGAAGGTGAAAAGGGTAAACGATAAGCCACCAGTGGTTTTTCCACACCAAAGGAACACTACTGAGATACCTAGGCCACAGTTAGAATAGGCCCCTCTTTCTGCGCTCCGAAGACTTATGGGTGGTAATGCCAAGCCTCCACAATCAGTCCCGGACGTGCATGAAACGATGAAGACACTAAAAACTTTGGTAACCTTTCAAACGTTAGCAATAATCTTTGAAAGTTTTCCATGCGCATCGTGTAACAAGGTCTGCACTGGGAAAATAGCAAGCGGAAAAGGTTTCTTGGAGCCGGGAATCAAGCTTCCGGACAGAAGTGAGGTAGAAACCAGTACCGCACTGGGAGTAGTGCATCATATCAGCGGGAGCCAGCCAGATAAGGACAAAAATAAAGCGGCGAGGAATAGCGAGAGTAAAACTAAAAGGAAAGGGAAGGGTAAAAAAGCCGAGGAAGTACGCCAGGTTGAAAAACTCTACCTAGAAAAGGCACCGCTGGAACCACCAGAATATCGTGAGGAGCAGAATATGGCCAGCTTCGAAGCTGAGAATCTCAAAGACAATGCCTATAATCCCTCATCTATGTTTCAACCTGTAGCAGGACCTTGGCGAATTACACTATCGACCCAGGCGATTAAAGATCTCATAGTTACACGGCAGGATGGGACATTTCCAATAGTCCAGAAGATATTAGAGGAGTTAGCTACTGGATACTGGAGCCGCCATGCATTAACAAAGCCGCAGTTAGTAACGGTAGGAGTGAGGAATGGTGGTTCTTCCGGAAATGTTTCCGGTAATGGAATCAAGCAGAAGGGCGCGAAAAATGAGGATAAGGGATCGGAATGGGACCTGGAAATATGGCAGGGAAATCGCAATGACCCCAAGGGCTTAAAGTTGTGCCAGGCTACTTACAGAAAGATCTACGGAATTCTTTGGGGTGTCGAGGGCGCTTGGGACGAGCTGGAAAGCGGCTGGATACAGGTTATCAAGGTATGGAGGATAGGCAATCGTAATGAGATTGAGGGGAGTATCCCCACCGTTCTCAAGACCCATAAAGAGTACAGTGGTAACTACATTCGAGGGTGCCAGTTGAGACAATTAGAAACCGCGACGGGTAAGTCTTTACAATACTTACCAGTGAGGTTCTCACTGAACGATGATATCATCCGGACAGCGGCGTTCCGAGCCAAGGGCGCCGGCGCAGGCGGGAGTAGGCTAACAAGAGAGGAAGCATTGAGCTTACACAAGGCTCTCACTACCGGCAAATTCTATACGCTTAATGAGCAAGTATTCAAGAGTATCGAGGCATCCAAGCAATCGGGAGCGCTGCCAGAATTTGTATTCGACATTAGCCAGGAAGAAACAGAGATAGTGAGGTGGTGGAAAAGCTCTACTCTGATACTTGGCCGTAGTGGAACTGGAAAAACGACATGCTTGTTTTTCAAGTTGTTGGCTGGTTACCTTGCACGGACTGACGCTGGGTTGGAGCCGAGACAGGTGGGGTCATCACTCATCACTCGGCATATTAGATGAGCTAGCGCTAACACGTGACAAACCGATCCAATGTTTGGACGGACGGTTTATTTAGATTTTTCTTACAAGAAGTCCAATTCTCGCAACAAAGATTGCAAAATATGTGAGACGATTCATTGAACCGCAGCTTGGAAGATTCGATAACGCATTGTTGGGGACTGAGCAAAACGATACTGAAAACCATGAACATACAGACCACGATCATGATCATGATGACACAGAAAGAAATCTCTTCACAATTGCAAAAGATGATTGGCCTCTGGTTTGCACTTATGACGAGTTCTGCCGACTACTGGAGAAAACACTCAAGTATACATTTGGAAGAGAATAAAAATCTGTGTGGCAATTGCTAATCCATCTATACACAGGATCTCTGATCGGACCGACTTCGCGCCGATCAGCACGACAGAAATAAAGTTGAGCCAGGAGTACCGCAGGATTGATTTTGAGAAATTTAAGCGTACCTATTGGCCATCTTTTCCAGCACGTTTAAAGAGAGGAATTTCCGTCGACCTCGTATTCGCCGAATTGATGGCGGTAATTAAGGGGGGAACCACTCTTCCGAATTTCATCCTCTCATTAAGGAAAGTTATTTAAAGCTTTCATCCAGGCAAGCACCAACATTCTTGGAAGGGAGTAAAGAACGCGAGAATGTCTGGAGAATGTACGAGTTATATGAGGACCGTCGACGAAATCTTGGTGAGTGGGATGATTTGGATAGATGTAGGGAAGTAAGAAAGAACCTTAGCAAAGACCCAGAAATTTTAGAGAGGTTACAAACTCTCATTGGGGAGTGTTATGTGGGTGAAGTTCAAGACCTCCGTGTTGGGGAGGTTGAAATATTGCTACGGGTGGTGGGGAATCCAAGGGGGATACGTCTGGCTGGCGATACTGCGCAATGTATCAGTCGAGATTCAACATTCAGATTCCAAGATGTCAAGGCACTATTCTTCCATATTTTTAGTTCAATGGTGGCTCAAAGGGATCTAAATCATCAAAAACAGCCGAGGAAAGTCTAGAGAAACCCAAGCTATTCCTGTTGGCGAAGAACTATAGGAGCCATCAAGGAATTTTGGCACTAGCAAGTAATGTGGTAGAACTACTCCGGAAAGGTAACTCTAGTGTGTAAGAGGTTTGTTTAAGCTAAAGCTGATAGTTTCCTGCAGTTTTCCCTGACGTGATAGATAAACTACAACCAGAAGTTGGCCACTACATGGGTCCAAAACCAAAACTTTTCAGTAAGCCTCTATCCAATGATTGCCAAGCCCCAACCTATAGATCTTTTAGCAAAGCTAATGTTGACCTTTTTACGCAGTTGGATACTCGTCAAATTTGCTTTCCGACAGACTATTTGGGGCAGTCGACAAAGCGGAAAATATTGCGGAATTTGGCGCAGAACAGGTTATCCTAGTTCGTGATGATGAGGCCAGAAAGAGCCTATAAAACGATATTGGTAAAGTTAACCTTGTCCTCACGATTGGGGAAAGTAAGGGGATGGAATTTGATGATGTTCTCCTCTTCAACTATTTCTCTGGTAGTCCAGCGGGTCCAAGTTTTAGAGCTTTAGTCACCGTGAAGGAGAATGAAAACAATGGAACAGGGCTTGTAGGCTTTGACAGAAGAAAACACGCTGTCCTCTCCGCGGAATTGAGGGGACTCTATGTTGCTATCACCAGACCACGAGCCAGGCTTTGGCTAATCGAAGAACACGATGAAAACATAACAGCGATGGCGAGACTCTGAAATAAGAGCCCTGAAGATGGACTGGTAGATCTCATTCTCAGGGGCGATGCAAATGTAAGTGGGGCCAAATGTGCTTCTAGGAGTTGACCAGGTTGAGGTTGCTGATTTGGTCGTGCCGCAACAGGCCGCGGATATGATGAAGGAAATGAGACAAGGCAAAAGCAATACACGCGCTGATTGGTATCAAAAAGGAATCGAGCTCTTGGAAAAGGGACTTTGGCGGCCGGTTCGTATAAACAGTTCTTTAGCAACGCTACTTTCGAATGGAAGCTATACTGACTTATTCCACGGAAGTCCCTGATGTGCTTTGGACGTGCGGGAGACTCAACCGGACAGAATCTCGCGAAAGCACAAATCTTAGAGCAGGAGGCAACTGATCTTTCCCATGAACATGCGGTCGAGGCTAGAGAGAAATTCAAACTGGCTGGTACACTATTCCTCAAATCGGGCCATCCGCAAAAGGCATGCACATGCTTTACAACAATCCAGGACTAGAAGTCAGCAGCTGGGGTTTGGGTAAACTCTGATCCCGAGCGTGCTGCTGAATATTATAGTTGAGGCGGTCTTTTCAGAGAGACAGCATCTTTATATCACTTTTGCAAAAAACTTCGAAAGGGCAGCTGCTACATATAGTCAAGGGGAATGTTCCGTCGACCTACTCAAATATCTCGATGATCATGGCCTCGAGATGGAGCCTGTAACGTTCCGCAAGTTTGCTAGACTTGTCAACGTGTTGTTTAGAAACGAAGCTAGGAAAGACCTGAAGTTCATGGCAATAAAATTGCTAGGTTCGGATATCGAGAAGGAAGCCTTCCTAATCCAGTATGACATGACATCCGAACTCATCAAGCACTATGTGACGACGAAGCAGCTCACAAAAGCCATCAATAAATGTCTGAATTTAGGGAATATACTCAAGCTATCCAGATTATTGAGAGTCGAGTTTCCACAAAGGATTTAAATGCCGAATTACGAGATGAAGTTTTTGCCTGGGCAGAAATTAGACGGCTGCAAAACTTGACTTCCGAGTTGCTGCGAGGCAAACCCTTGAACCAGGTTTCTAAACTGCTTGTTCAAAGGCCTTTTGCGAGGAATAATAGGGAGCTGATGCTAAGATGGAAAACTTTAGAGAGCTTTATCCTGAGTGGGTTCAATTTTGCCCATGATGGACCAGGGGGGAAACTCATTGACCTTGGCGAAGATTTACAATTAACTGCCCATTTACTGGTACTATGAGCCCTTTACACAGGCTTCTACAAGATATTACGATAATGGCTTACTGTTCTTATTTAGATTGTCTCAAATGGTTACTACTTTGGGGCCAAGCGTGACCCTAGAGATTTCCCATACCGAGCCTTCTCACGATGTACCGACGTCTTAAAAAAAGCCAACAAAGACGGGAGGTTCCCAACTACGGTGTTGAGGTTTTACAACCTCTCGTATATCAAAGAGGACCCCTCTCATCGTGTGTGGGTAATGCGACCAAGTCCGCTTTTGACTGATGGAAGAGTGGCCTTTATCATGTCTCATGATTCGGCCTTTGAAGCCCTGAACAAACTGCTTTCCGATGAACTTGGCAAGGGTATCTATTCCCTTCAGGAAAATATGGCCAAAGTTTGGAAAAGTGAGATACTGTGCGGGGAGTTTGTGGTCCAAGGAAGCTGTTTGTCCCACGAGAGGAAAATCTGTACTTTTACACACTCTTTGCTGTCCCTAGATTCCTCTCTTTCAAAAGTTGAGGAATTTCTCATTACGTCCCACGGCCCCCCCCCCCCCCCTTGGTCTAGACTCGACGCCCTGATGCTCACTGCCTGTGTTATTATTAGTTGTTGAACTCGTTGCTTGAGATGGTGTTATGTCTCGCATTCCCATTCCAACAGAGATTGTTTGGTGATAAGAACCATACTGCAAGATACAGAGCAACAAGTCGGGCCCTTAATCTCTCTGTCTGTCAGCGATCTAACATGGGGTGCAGTTCGTGCTTGCTTGACCCAGCTACTCGCTACGACGACCTTTGTATCCGAATTCATAACACATCCTTTGATTAATATAGGTTATATATGTTCTGTTCAGAATGACTCTGGGAAGGGTATTAGTAATGCTCTTGAGGAGTTGCTTTATTACTGCATTAGGAGCTGGAGAGTTAATGAAACGTGCTTCTCTCAGCTACTAGAGGCATTAGACTTGGCTGATGCTTTAAGTAAGTAGAAGAGAATCTACTATAGTATATAAAAGTAAAAATGCTGATTCGATATTCTCAGATATTGGCCAAACTTTTGGGCGTACGCTCATCAGCCGCATTGATTGGGCGCGTTTACACCCGACAAAATTTAAATCATTTAGTTCCCTATGGAATATTCTAGCTCTTCGAGGTGCCCTACAGGAAGGGAGGATAGATCCTGCGATTCAGTTGATGTGGCATATACATCCGCTGAAATTAGATCTAGATTCTCAAGAAGCACAACACTTTCACTCTGTGATAGGCTTCTGGGAACAGAGCTGTGCATTTCTTGTTCGTATCACCTTTTATACCCAGGTCAAGGGTGCTCTATCGCTGTTAGTGCTGTATTCTAACATCAGTTATTCTCTTAGATAGTTATGGCGTTCTCCAAGGAGTTTCTCATCAAAGATAGCTGGCGTAAGACACATCTCAGACTTTTTTTCCCCCTGCCTCGGGTTATTTGATACTTCGCTCAGCAACAATAAACGCAGTGAAGCTTCAGAAGCTGCCAAGAAAACCTTGGAAAATCTTATCAAAGGTATGCTTCAGTCGGTTCGAAATATTCGACCATGCACAGTCATGACCCTCCAGATGACATGGAAGAAACGCCCAGACATCCTGATCAGACGCGTGCTAGATTTGCTTGCAATATGCCTGTGCAACATGCAGCGTCATACCGGACCTTCGAAGCCGAGTCTCATTAACCCATGCCTACTAGAAATTATGAAAGAATGGAACTTTTGGTGTCTCAAAGAGACTGCACCGTCCATGTGTGCGCCACGATCCGATCTTGACGTCAGCAAGTTCATGGCTATCTTTGCAGACGCGTTCAAGAGTTCGTATAGGGGCATAGAGGTCCTGTCTGTGTGCCAGAGGGACGGAATATCCTTTAGCAAATTCCGACTTATGCAGTCTAGCTGGAAGGTGAAAAGGGTAAAATTCGCATCCCTTTCATCATTCGTTAAAAGTCCAAACAAACTTCCTAGTGAACAGAGTCATCCTTGTGGAGACGTAGACGCCAAGCATAGGGGGATTAAAGACGGGAACATTGACGGCGGTTCTCAAGCGGCTCATACGAAGGAAGAGATAAAGGCTGTTTCTGTGATCCAGTCGTTCTGGAGGCGTTACTGGCCACGAATTTTAGGAACGAGGAGATATAACGAAAGTGAAGAAGGAAAGGCTATGGATTCGATATTGGGCCATCTTAAAACCGCGGCAGCCCCCACGAACGAAGTACCGCAAATCAAAAGGCTAAGGCGGACCATATTCCACAGCCATGCTGTGGATACTGTCGTCGGGCTCGCTCGGATTGAGAACATCGCCGATCGAATTCTGGCAAAAATGATTGTGAAGATGAAGGTAGAGGACCTCGAGTGGAATGAGAGAGAGGCATTGGATGAACTCTACCAGAGACTTTGCAAGGCGAAGAATAAGGTGACGTCCTTGAGGAACCGCGTTTTGACGAAAATCTCGTGCGTGGTCCGCTGCAGAAGTTGAAGCACACATTGATCGAATTAGGGGGGCTAGCAGAGGGGTTGAGTACTTCGGTGGGGGGTATTACGAGCGAGATCACGAGGGTGGAGGATCAAGTCGCCAGGAGAAGGGCTTCTCGTGCTTCATTTTTACTGAAAACATGGTTAATTGAGGAGAAGAGAAGCCCTTCAGTTTAGGGGCGATCCATCTTTCTTTTTGCTTAATTCACGGCGCTCGCAGTAGGTTCCCCCACTTTTCATCACACACGGAAAGGGTCAATTTATTCCGGATATCGCACAATTACAATTCATGTTGAGGATTTATTTATTTTCCCTCCCTTGGATAGTCATATGTAGATTGTAGTTAGCAAGAAAATTACTAGGGCCACAGCTCAAAATGAATTGATATTCCCTTTTCACAGGCTTGACCACTCAGCGGCGGGCGTGAATCGTGACACCCGGACGGACTTGGAGGTCTCGCGTAGCACCTTATCTCTTATGTTACGCCTACTGACGAATAGGAATAGAGGGGAGATTGCGGTGGTCGTACGCTCCCACGACAGATCGTGGGGAGGGTGTTGCACAGGCTAGACCCGTAGAGACCATGCGCCTGCTACTTTACTGAGCAGAAACAGCGAGCAAATGCAAATAATTACCAGGTTGGGAATAGCGCAGTGCGTATTAATCATTTTTTCCCTACTCGAGTAGTAACGGGGCTTGGTCTACCCGAGTAGAGTATTCCATAAGCAGGTCGTGATGTGCACCTCTAGAACATTTGTATCGCTGAAGGCAGTAACTGGAGCACGTAGTACTTGTGCGGTGCGGATAGAGCAGGTGCTTAAGTTAGTCAGAGATGCACTAAAGTGATGGGCCTGAGCGTGCGATCCGCGCACGCTCGCCTACTCTAGAAACTGACAGGTGAGAGAGAGACGGTGATGATGATCCATGCCCCCGAGTCTATGCCCAGCCAGTTAGTGGACGGACAGGACACTCGCCTGCTACTTGCCCACTTCGAGGCAATCGTGTGAGGGATCGAACGATTCTACTGTTTTTTTTTTTTTTTTTTTTAAATCATATCTATTCATGTTTCTAGGTACAGAAAGTTCGCATGCAGTATAAACTATGGCGTAAACAGACCTTTCCCCGACCGGCACCGCTGGCCACACAGACGCCATAAAGAAAGGACAAAAGAGAAAGAGAAAAACATTTCCACCGTTTGCTTACTTGCACTGCCACCTGTATCCCATTCTCTGGCCACATACTGAAAAGAGGTCTCAACTGAGCAGAGGCTGATGGTGTTTGAGGCGGCTTTTTGGGCGTATGAGGGGGGGTGGAGAGGAGGACCGAATTCTTGTTTTCCGCAGTCTTGTCGGCGCATTATCAACGACTTTCGATGAGGACACGTTGGTGGGGAGGGTGAGTTTTAGTGGCGGTGTCCCAAGACGGGGGTAGTGGTGTTTGTGGGGGCGGTTGAGGGGGCGGGATGCGCAGGACGGGAGGAACGCATGCGCGTTAAGATTGCGAAGAGTTGATGATGGCGGGTTTTGCAGCGACGCGCTTCGCGGCTGGGAGTGTACAGATGGAGCAAGTAGGTTCGCTTGCGGCGCTTTTGTGTTGTATTTGCAAAGGCGGCGTTGGGTTGACTTACATTTCTACGCAGTGGCGTGGTGCGGAGAAAAGCGGATGGGGTTTTGAATAGGTGGGTATCTTCCTGTCTGACTGAGATAACCACTGAGGAGGTTTTTTTTTTGGTTGCGGATCGTGTTGTCGGCAATCAGGAAGCAAGTGGAGTTAACGGTCTTAGGTGGCTAGTGCGACGGGAGAGTGTACGGTTTGGGAGGTCAAACAGGGGATCTGTGGATGACAAAGTTGGTGTCCGTTAGGGCGGGTGTGAGTTGGGAATGGGGATTGAGGCCAACTTGGTTGATGATGGCGGTGAGGAGGTGAAAGAGGCGTGGGTGGTGGTGGGGACAGAAGGAGGGCGTGTAATGGTGCTCTGTCGTTGGTAGTGAAGGAAAGTGAGCGTGAAGCGCCATTTCTTCTCCCACGCAGGACGGGAGTCTGGAGGAGGCGTTCTCGCCGAGGGATGGGCGACCGCAGAAGAAACGTCGTTGGCGTTGGGAGACCTTCTTTGGTCCTGCCTTGATGTTGCTTCGTTGTCTTTTTTGCTGGGGGTTGTTGGGTCTTTTGCGTCTAGGGATTTAGGGCGGAGAATTTTTGGTCGAAGTGCGGTTGTGGTGACGGTGGCAGTTTGTTTAGGGATTGCTTTGATTGCTTTTCCAGTTTTTCAAACTGTTTATGCATGTGAGGAGGAGTGGTGCCTGAGGTTGACAGTGTCTGAGGTCGCTATTTGTCACGATGTCGTTCAGGTATTCAAACATGAGATGGTTTTGTCGAGGATGCCGGCGAAGATGAGAGTGCGGCAGCCGATGTGCTGAGCCTTCCGAGTTTTTTTAATTTCGCCTTGGGATGGGTTTGTAGTAGGGGTTCTCGGATCACGCCTTGAGTTTGTGGGCGTATTTGCTCACTTGAAGGAAATTTCTGGCGGTTTTCGGCTGAATCAAAGTTGAGATCGCTTGGTAGTGAAGCCATTGTGGTGGCCGGATTTTGGTGTGGTGATGGTGTTGCCACTCAGGGTTGTGGTGTTGCGAACGATTCTACTGTGCATCCTATTCTACCATAGACTACATGTAGGTACTCTAAAGTAGAGCAGATATGTAGGGCTGACGTTGTGCAGATGCATTCATCCATAAACTAAACATCACGACGTAGAACCATACCTTTGCCAACTTGACCTGTATACCTACTTATCAAACCTGAGTACACGACCAGCCCGCAAATTATAAACATACTCTGCATAATATTGGGGGATCATAGAACTGATGGTTGCAGGGTATATTTTGCTTGGTCTCTAATAGTCCTTTTCCATAATGAGCGGTAAACGATATATCTTATTGGTGAGCCCGTCGTATATTCGAAACCAAGCGCTTAGTGCCGACAGTAGACGCTTGATTGCTTGACTCGACAGCGACTATGTATCGTGTGATTTGCAAGTTGTAGATTCTACACGCAATACATTACTGGGACATGAACGCGACAGTGAAACACGAGTATGCTTAGGTTTGGCTAGAGTCTTGAGCGAACTACGTTTTCGAGTTTGGGTAGGTGAAGACTTTAGATGGGATCGATTGGATGGGTGACGATCACAATTCTGAGAATTTACCATTCCTCATCAGACTCCATTCCACAAGATAGAACATTCTCTCACAGGCGCTAGAAAGAACTCGACTACCAAAGTGCCGAAAGGAATAAAAGCAATTAAATACCAATCTTCACTCTAGTCGCTGACTTTCGTTTAGCGAAAGGGAAGAAAAAAAAAAAAAAAAAAAAAAAAGATTCACGGCAAATAAAAAATATATAATATATATATATATATATATATCTCACCAGCAAATGATCCTAATACAGCTACATCCTTCTTCCCCTCTATTCACTCGGTTTTTGAAAACTCAACACCACAACCCTGAGTGGCAACACCATCACCACACCAAAACCCAGCCACCACAAACACTACTAAGCAACCTCCTTTGAATCACCAAGACAGACTCGCAATTTCTTCGTTCGATCAAATAATCAACGCCCACAAACTCACGAACCCGTGAACGCGAGAACCCTACTACAAACCCATCCCGAACGAAATTAAAAAACTGGAAAGCCAAGATCTCATCGGCGCCATGACACCTTCACGCCGCCGCATCCTCGCATAAAAACAATCTCACGTTTGAATACTGAACGACATCAGACAAATAGCAGACCATAGACACTGCGCCCTACAACCTCAGACCCATCATCCCTCCTCCCCAACAGACAAACAGTTTGAAAAAGGCTGATCAAGCAATCTCCAAACAAACTGCCACCGTACCACAACCGCACTTACGACCAAAAAAATCTGCCTCCGCCAAGCTAAATCCTATGCAGACGCAGCAAGACCCCAACACCCAACAACCTCAAGAAAAAAGACAACAAAGAACACATCAAGCGCAGACCAAGAAGAGGTCGACCTCCCAACTGCTTCAACGACGTTTCTTCAAGACCGGTCCACTCCTTCATCTCTACGAGGCAGAACGCCTCCTCAGACTCCCAATCCTATGTGGCCAGCTTCAAGAAGAACGGCCTACCGCCACTCACTTTCCTTCACTACAACGACAGAGACCATTACCGCCACAGCCCTACCTTCTGTCCCCACCACCACCTACGCCTTTCGCCTCCTCACCGCCATCATCAACCAAAAGTTACCCTCAATCCCCACTCCCAACTCACACTCGCCTAACGGACACCAACTTTGTTATCCACAGATCCCCTGTTTGACCTCCCAAACCGGAAGCCTTGACACCTCCTCTAAGCCATCGTGACTAGCCACGACATCCGTTAACTCCACACGCTTCGATTACCGACAACACGATTCGCAATCAAAAACCTCGCTCGATGGTCATCTCACGAGGAAGATCGCCTATTCAAAAACCCCACCGCTTTTTCTCCGCACCACGCCATGCGATAAACGCGAAGCCCACCATCAACCCAACGCCGAACTGTTGCAAGTACCACAACACCAGCGCCGCAAGCAGAACCCCTACTTGCTCCATCTGACACTCCCACACACGAAGATCAGGTCGTCATCCTGCAAAGCGCCACGCCATTTCATCCCCAACTGTCAAGCTTCAACGCCAACTTAAGCTCCCCACCATGCGTTTCCGTCCTCGATCCCGCCCCCACCAACCGCCCCACAAACACCTTCTTCCACATGGACACGCCACTAAAACACTCCCCACCTCACCCGAACGCGTGTCTCATCAGAAAGTCGATAACGCGACAAGATCATGGAAAACAAGAATTCGGTCCCCTCCTCTCCACCCCCCACTCTCATGTAAAAGCCTGCCCCTCACCCTCAAACACCAACAGCCAGTCTCACCGCCAGTTGAGGCCTCTTTTAGAGCCGTATGTGATCCAGAGAATGGGATACAGGTGGCAGTGCAAGTAAGCAAACGGTGGAAATGTTTTTCTCTCTCTCTTTTGTTCTTTCATTATGGCGTCTGTGTGGCCAGCGATGCCGGTCGGGGAAAGGTCTGTTTACGCCATAGTTTATACTGCATGCGAACTTTCTGTACCTAGAAACATGAATAGATATGATTTAAAAAAAAAAAAAAAAAAGATCCTAATACAGCTAGCCCACCACCCCACCAAATATCATCAACCCTGATCACTGATGAAACGAATCTAGCAGCGCTGATCAAAAGTCCAGAGCCATCGAGAACGCCATAATGGTAGGGGCAGGGTACAATCCGCTTGTAGCAGTACTTTCCCCCCAGCATTTTTATACCTCACCGAGTAAATTAAAACACCATGACATATTGCTACTGGTCCCCCCAGAACAGTCAGTATCAATCAGTGTCCCTGATAATTACTCCCCAGTACTCTCCGCGGAAAACCAAATCCTTCCTCCCTCTCACCTTCCTTTCCCCTATGGCCATCCCCAGCGCCAATTCAATCTAGACGGTCCATTTCCCATGCCCATGGATGGCTAAAGGCAGTCGAGCCCGTCGTCACATCGGCAATACCCGTCTATTGTACCACTGCCATGAGGCTCAATTCAATCCACAAGACACCCCATCCCCTACAGGCACAGAACAATCTAAGCATAAAAAAGCCGCACTAACTCGCTGCGCCCTCACACCTCATATGGCGGCTCTTGCGATCCGTGCCTCGGTAAATTAGAGTAGCATTCAGCCTCATTAGCAGCCTCAACTTTTAGCGAGGGTGGTGATATGACGGTAGTGGTGGTTATGATGCTTGTACTTCCTAGGTAAAAATACACAGCCCACCACCACGCCACAACTACCACCACCACCCCCTCCTTCCAGACACAAAGCAAGCAAAGCAAGACAGCGCCAATCGGAAGTTTGGGAAGAGCGCAGGACAGAACAGACATGAACATGGAGGCTCAAATCGAAGCAGCAGTCAGCGAGCGCCCGCAGGTACAGACAGACGATAGGCACTTACGCTATCGACCAGGATCACGTCTCCCCTTGCTTCCTTTCAGACCTTTCCTTCGTAGGATAACTTCCCCCAATTCTTCCCTGTGACGTCGTTATTGAGGGGCTGAATGGGATCACCACAATAATAACAATAATAACAATAATAACAATAATAACAATAATAACAATAATAACAATAATAACAATAATATTAAAAATCTCAATAAATAAAACAAATAGATAGTTAGGGGCAAGCTATCGCACCGCATAGACACATCCGTTTCGGGTATTCACCTCATATAGCCCTTCTTATTACCCACCCCTCTCTACATCCCTCCACACCCCCCATAGCATCCTGCTCGCCTGCTTGATCCACGTCGGGGGTGTAGGCTGTCACCGCATAGATACCTCCCCCCCCCTCTTCCCAGGCCCTTATCCATGATACTTACACAATCAACCTACACCACACTACATAAGCACCAGGAATAGCGGAGACTTTTTTTTTATACCTCTGAGGCAGCTAGTTTAACCTGGAACATGCGGATCGCGTAATGCGCCGAAATACTTTGCTTCTGGCCGGGGGTGGTGGTCCCTTGGAATGGAACTTACGTATGCGCAGTACTTTTCTGCGCTAATAGTCTACTAGATTGATATTCTGTAGTATGTGTGGGTTAGGGTTTCTGTAATTATTATCCGCACGCTAGGGGTTGGAAGTAAAACACTGGGAAATGGCAATTGAAACCTACATCCAGCTACCGTCTGAAGCCACCGTACCACGGGCAAAAGCAGGGACCCGCACGGCGGATGACCTTTGCAGAATAGGTCTCGTGAACACAAAAAACAATTCCTCGTGTGTGGTGGGGCAGGAACATGTAGGTAGATTACAATGTAGATAGGCAGGCAGGCAGGCCAGGGAAACCCAGAACCTTGACTGCGGAACATGCGCCAGCCCTCACGGACGGGAGGGTCGCGGTAATGGATCGCTGCCTAATGTTGGATTTTAAGGGCTTTTATGGATTACAAGCTTAGCTCGGCGAATGAAGGAGATTAATGGGAAGGTCTAGGTGTAGTAGATTGTGTAATTGATATAATTTTACTTTGAGTTTGGTCTTGACCGCTCTTGATATGGGGATACTTGTAACTATCGGTGGACTTGTACTCATTAGAGGGGAATGTTGACAGTGACAGTCCGGGGGAGAGGGTGGGTGAGATGTTACGTGATTGCACACATACAAGGAACTCCACCTCTTTGATTGACCGAAGCTTCCATCCGATATTGGCTGCCAGTGACAGTGATCGCCTTCGACTCCGCTCACTCGGTGTTCGTGTAATAAGCAGTCCACAGCTTAATCCTCCGGGCACAGTCAGCCTTGATTGATTGCATCTCTATAACTACTACCTAGTGTAGCCGCCGCCATCATCACCATCATCATCGTCGTCGTCGGCCATCTCCTACCGCCAGCTGAAGGGAATGATTGGGTTGAAAGACCCCTACCAGGAATGGAGCGATGCGCATACAATACGTAGAGCGGAAGGTGGAAGGAGGGGTTTACTACGTATGTAAGCATAGAATACGGTAGGCGGAGGTCCAGCTTAATCAATCACTCGGAACTTCCCATTCGTGATATCAACCCTCCGTCCTCAAAAGCCACAAAAAAAACAAATGAACCCAAAAAAGCAAATCACAATCCCAGAACCGCTCCACCCACACCTTCTAGAAGAAGGGGTTGGGTGAAGAAGGGGGTGTAAATCGGGGAAGCAGAGAAAAAAGGTACCCGTCAGGCCTTGCCACCCCCAGCGATAGAGTTGTATGTAGGAGTAGGCCCGGCCCGCGGACGGAAGAGACACAGTACCAAGGAATCACAAGGCAAATTTCTTCGGTATATGTATAATTATTGTTTTGTTGATTTCGTTCCTTTTGCTTGATTCTTGATTCGACTCTGGATCAATAGCTTGGATTGATTGGGGGGTCATTTGTGACCTTCTGTAAGTCAAGTTAGGAAAGTACGATAAGGCATTCTCCTTTTTTTTTTTTTTTTTTTTTTTTTGTCATCCCGATCTCTACTGCCTCAGGCTTTTGACGGAAGCTAGCTAGCTGCGGTGATTAGTACTCCATGCTGGTTCCTGCCCGCTGCTTGGTCGAAAGGCGATTAAGCTTTCTTGGACTGTTTCTCCCTTTCTCCTGCGGTGGCAAAGCATCTGAGTAAGTAATCATTGAACTGAAAAGGAAAAAAAAAGAAAGGAAGAAAGGAAGAAGAAGCACCGTCCGTAAGTGACAGCCAGCCCGCAAAAGCATGTTGAGTTGTCAGTCAACAGCACACAGAACACTGACAGTCTGTTGAAATTCGCACCCCCGAGTCCTCCTCCTGTCTGCCAGTGTTCCGCAAAGTGGACACTCGATGCGAACTGCTGCATCCACCCTCACTCGGCTGAGTAGAGAGAGCAAAAAAAAAAAAAAAAAAAAAAAAGCCAGAGTAACTTGCAACGCAACGGCACCTGGAATTGTTCGTTGAATCGAAACACTCATCCAGCGATCCAACATTGCAATTGCATGTAACCCAATCACCTAGACCTTCCTATCCCAGCCATCCTCCTTCCTTCACGATGCTCCTCCCCCCCCCTTCCCTACTTACACTTACCACCATACTCACACTCGATGCTCTTCCTCCGGCTGCAATGCGCTGCACAGGGTGGATTGAGTTGCAGGAGGCATGTGTAGGTGGGCTGGCGGTATTGTGAGTCCAGTGGTGGGTTACTGTTACATAGAGTAGAGCCAGAGGGGGGGGGGGGGGTTAGGCATGTGCCCAGATTCTGGATCTCAAAAGGCGAAAGTGGTCAGTGCGGGAAATCACAGCATGTAAGTACATGCAGATACTTTTCGAATTACAGCGAGGGGTAAGATTATTGTAGAATGATGGGAAGAGTCCTATTGGCTTAACCAGTCATACAAACCCTGTTTTTAGACCCCTGTTTCTACAATAGTCTTACCTCTCGCTGTACTCGAGTACTACTCACGCTGATGGGAAATGCAGGCTTCCCCTTCTTCCCTCCTTCTCCCACCCAACCCTCAACCCAACCCTCAACCCAACCCAATAATTCTGCCGTTCCATGGCAGCAGAGCAAGGAAAAAAAAAAAAAAAGAAAAAAAAAAAAAAACACCATGCTGCCTCCTCCATGACATGTAACCATGTTTCGAGGAGCCGTGGCTGGGGGCGTGAGCAGAAACAGGGCGGGCGGCGCACGCGGGATTGCGCCATGAAGACATTTAACTGATTTGACTTGCAAATACTGAGATACCCTAAAGTTGAGTTCTGTAACGGCATGTCTGTCTGCCCGTACTTAGAGTACCTACAGTACTACGTATACTTACATGGAACCCCCCACAATTCCCAACAACAACAACAACAACAACAACAATACAACACTTGATGATACCGCTGAGTGAAGTGATACGCACAAAGTGTCAAGACCGATCCTGCTCCTGATCCGCCCAATGGTCCACCGGCACCTCAATGTCTCATAGAGTAGCCAACGCCCGCCCCAACCCAGTGGTCAATGGTCAGTGGTCAATGGGTATGTTCTCCGCCAAGCGCGGACGGCACCGACCCCCCATCTCCCCCCCAATAAGCATGCCAGTATAGTACTCAACGGGTTGAGTGAGGTGCGTTTTAATTCTTCTCAAAAGACAGACAGGGAACCGCGCGCTCGCTCACTTCACTTTGCTCCACAGTTGCTCCCAACAATTGACCCATTGGGGGAGAATGTATTAATTACTGTCTGTGTGAGGGGAGACAGCATCGACCAGAAGAAAACAGGGAGGCGAGTCGAGATACAACAAGTCTATAGAAAGCTAGCTACATATCTGCAACAGCTGTATTTCCAAAAATTATTTTCCCGATAAGATAACAACCCCCTCAGCGGCCTACGCCCCTGGCCATACCGTACAAAAAACCAAACCGTGACTGTCAAGAAAGAGAGAGAGAGAGAGGAAAAAAAGAGAGGGAAAAAGGCTCTAGCTCTAGCTCCCAAAATATGTACCTATCTGTCTTCCCTGCACAGGATCATGATAGCCTATCGGTGGATCAAAGCAGCTGTAAACGAAACCTCTACATCCGACGTTGACACGGAACCCTTAAACAGCAACCACTTCTCAAAGCTAACCGATTTCCGTCTGATCTGAGTCTTGCGCTAAAACCCTGCAAAAATAAAAATAAAGAGATCCGTACTAAACCGAAAAGGTCAAAAATATTTAACTCCAGAATACCTGTCTTTCCCTTCTTAATAAAAAAAAACCAGACCAAACCGAAAAGAGCCAGAAATAAAAAATTCGATCCACGCTGTACGCAACTCCAACCTACCCGTAGAAAAGAGAAGAAATAAATAAATAAAATAAAATAAAATAAAATAAAAAATAAAATAAAAAATAAGCCAAAACAAAAGGTTCCAATCGAACCCGCAAAACAAATAAAGGAAAATAAAGAACTATAAAATAGTCC
The DNA here is from genome assembly GCA_024713595.1 of Morchella rufobrunnea. Taxonomy (NCBI): domain Eukaryota; kingdom Fungi; phylum Ascomycota; class Pezizomycetes; order Pezizales; family Morchellaceae; genus Morchella; species Morchella rufobrunnea. The sequence goes on from JAMGYT010000015.1 coordinate 1,316,193, forward strand.
AACTCTCATCCCAACTAGTAATCACCATCTCCCGACCATCTGAGCTAATGTCCTGGCATTTGGGTGTCGGGCTTCTCATATTTTCCATTGTCTGCCATCTGGCTCCTCCAGGCGTTGGCTTCTGCCTCATCAACCCCCTCTGGCATGGTGTGCATACGCTTCAGGTGGTCCTTAAGGTTATCGCGCCTCGCAAATTCCTTTCGATAACTCGAGCAGTTCGGATCCGTGCATCTCCAATAGAAACCAGGGATCTTGTGCACCGACTTCTCGTGCCGTTCCCGGTCGTTTGGAGTCGCGAAACCTTCAGTGCGTGAGCAATTCTCGAATCTGCAACGATACATTTTTTGGTGCTTCTGTTGGTGCTTCCTAGGACGCAAGTAACAATCAGCATCGTAGTCTCCCCCTGCCTGTACTACCTTAGGAGGGCTGCGCTTACGTGAACTGTTCAGTCGTGGGGAACTTCTGCGTACAATGTGGGCAATGGATAGCGGTTGCGAGCTGGTTGGAATTGAGCGTCTCAATCCCTCCATGCCTCAATTGAGCTTGTAAAGGAACCCCTGGCTCATATGACGGCACATAAGCCGGCTGAGTTCTATTATATACGCCTGCTGAGGAGTCGTAGGACGTGTAGGAGGAGGCGTATGGCGTTCCAGATGATGACTGTTGGGATGTAAGATCAGATACCGGGGTTGTAGTCACCCAGTTCGTTCGAGGCCATTGGGGGACAGTCTCTCGGTGTTCATCTTGGCCTCTACCTTGATGAGGCGGTGACGTTTGGCTGTATTCGCTCTCGCCGTTGAAGGATGAACGGAGTGATTCTCCCCTCTGAGAAACACCTCCATGCATCATTCGTTCGTCGTAACTGGCTGCCCTGCTGCCATCCGAGTGAGGTGAGGGTGTACCATACGATGTATATGGGTGATAGCGAGTGCTTCGTGGAATTATACGGTTACTAGATATATTTCGAGCTAATAGGCCACGATTTAGTATGTTCCTGGGAGATATGTTTAATTCCATTTCACAAAAAATACTTACAGCCAGTTTGCTCCTTTTCGAGAGAAAGGGGAGTAGGAAAATATGGAGCTGGGCCGGCAGACTCACTCATTCCGTACCCCCCCAATGAGGCGTTGTGTCCTGCGGAGGGAGAAGTGCCCCTCATTTTTGGTGTTATCCTATTGAGCTGGCTCTCCTGACCACCTGTTGAATATCGATATTCCGAAGGCAAGGACTCGGGCGAGTATGGTATTCGTGGGCCTGGGTCAGTTTCTCTCATTCGTCCCAGTTGCAGACTATTGTTCTGAATAGCACCTTGGCCTTGACCTTGTTGTGGTATGTTGAACTTGGTATTGTTACTGCTATAAGTGTAGTTTAGGTGATCGGAGGTTGGCGAAGAGTTTTCAGGATCCCTAACAATTAAGTAAAGAGGTGAGGGAAGGTAAGGTTTGTATTTCTCAGTAGTTGGATTATTTTCAGACGTTGGCATGGTAGCATCCATGGGATATGATGCTGTTGGGGGCTGGGAGAATAGTCTAGACGAAACGGGATCGGACGTTTGGCACAGGAAGTTGTCAAGTGGAGAAGAGGGAGGGAATAGTGTAAAGTCAGACTTGATGTTGAAGTTTGATCTATTCTCAAATCTTCTTGGACTTTCTCTAGTGTCGAGTGGTAATAGTGGGTTGGATGAATTATGGACAGCCATGATGGTTTCGGAAGAGCGCGGGTACTTAAAAGTAGTCGAGCTTTGGTAAAGGTCTATGAAATGCCTGCCGCCTTGTGGCTTCTACTCCACACTTAATTCCCAAAGCTACAATGATGGGGATGCAGGCTGATTTCTTTCTTTCTTTCTTTCTTTCTTTCTTTCTTTTTTTTTCCTTTTGCAGGGGGTTTGTTGATGAGGCTCACCGTAAGGTTCAGTTACCGAGTGTCAAGAGGGAAGAAGTAAAATATCAGTAAGTAATAGGACAGAATGGCTTTTCTGTCTCTTTGTGGTATGGGGCGGCGGCGTGTAATTTATTTATGTCCTGCAGACCAGCAGCACAGATGGGACAGATTTGGCGAAATCGGAATTCCAGTATTCTTTGGAGCTACGCACAGTATCTTACAGGTAAGTTACCCTAAAGATGGACTTTAAAAAAACCAACGAGTAGTAGAAATAGGGAGGGATGATTGCAGCTCGGGCAAGCAATTAGGGCCTAGGGGTGGATTGGATATTGGTGGAAGTGCCATAAGTGAGTCGGATTGAAGGGGCTGGTTCGCACACAAGGATGAGTGTACGTATTGGGGGCCAACCTGTATGTTCATGCCAATGGGTCCACTGATCAAGCAATACTGAGAAGCAAAAAAAAAAAAAAAAGAAAAGGATTAAATCACCAAAATCGACAAATGTTTTTTTAATAGTTTGGGACCTTCCTCGTGGAAGATTTGCATGAAGTTTTGATTCGCTTAGATGTTTGGCGGGGGAAGGCGTCAATGCCATTCAAATATGTGCGACAAGGCAAGAGGAGGGGGAGAGACACTGAGGGCTTCTTAAAAGAATAATCTTATCTTAAGATATGGTGGTAGCTATGCTCAAACTTATGTCTAGGTGAAGAAATGGCGGGGGAATTGGGAAGTCTGAGGAGGAGGAGGGGGGGTCTGCTTGAGTGGGTTGTCAATTGGGGGAGGGTGAAGATTGTTTCAGGAATTGGGAGTGGGGCAGCATAGTAATGAGAATATATGTTTCTAGCTAAGTTAAGTAAGTAAGTACATGTAGGTACATGTACGCTACATGAATTACACGGGAACGTTCAATTCAGATCGCTCCAGGTTTTGGGGGGCGATGGGAGTATAAAATTTGGTACCCTGCAGGTCGGCAGGCGGCTCATCGGTAAGGCCAGTCTGATTTACAGTCTGAGGCTTTTAAATCTAACGGTATTGGATATGTACGAGTGGAAGTTAGTGGTTACTTCAGCAGATGGTAGAGAGCACGTTGATGTGTATAAAGTAAGTACATGTTAGGCGTATGTGGTAGCCAAACCGGTAGTCACATTTACAGTTTCTATTCCCGCAGTTGACATTGATTGACGGATCGTGAAGAATGGATGTACCATGGCACATCAAGATCCACACATCCTTTTCTTTGCCTACATACTCTCCTACACTGCACATCCTTTTCAGCCCCATTAAACATTAAAGTACCATCTTTCAATGCTCAAAGTGCATTGGCCAAGTAATAGCCATTCCCAGTATATTTGGGTTATGGCTACACAGGAGATGTACTAGAAATCTTGTGGGGCATGAATATTCGCTTGTTGAGGGCTAGGTACATGCTATGAAAACATACCAAGGGAAGCAGTTTCGAACAATTCGGGAGTGGTTTCCCATACCTGACCATGTAAAGAATGGGGCTCTGTGCAATAACCCATCACACTACGCGCATATGGGCTATATTTGCAGCTCTCTCCACATATCTCGGCTCCGCATGCAAAATCAATCAGCCTCATCAGGTATGAGATCCGGGTGCACTGATACCTTGAGGAAGGAGGGAAGAAATCGGCATGGATGTCTCCATGATTTAGTGGTCAGTATTGAATTATTTCCATAGTGGGCTGCAGATGCGACTGTAATAGTTTTGGAGCCGCATGATGCTTACATGGTGTTTTTTTTGGGGGGGGAGGGAAGAGCCAACCAAGCAGGCAGCGGGTCGGCGGTTAATTACAACCGTGTGTAAAGATGATGCGTTTCCGGAATCAAACACCAGATCCGACTAAAGGATTCCGTTTCTATCCAGAAGCATATGGATATGGGATGATCGATAATCGTTTCTCGTCTATGGTTCTACGTGGTGCAGGTTCCTTCTCGTATTTATGATCTCCACAAGATCCAGGTGCTTGAGGATGACCGTTGAAGGGCAAAAAAGAACTACGTTGGTACAATGACATAGCCTATGCCTGTCTGTCTCCTGGTATGAAACCAGCATACGAGAAAGGAAGCACCAAAAGCAAGGATCTCAAATAGATTTCGGTCTGATCTCAACGTGTGTACGCATTTCAAGATCTGTCATGGATGGCATCGTGGTGGTGCGCGGTGATCAAGCAAGCGGGTGAATCGGTGCTGCTCGCCGCGCACGAATCCTCGACCAAGCGCCAGAAACGCCGTGGGAGAGAAAACAGCCGAGCACTCGCTCGCTGACCCGTCTGCTGACATATTTCAATTGAGGCATAAACTCCCTGAACTAGGTTCTCAAAGGTATGCAGAAGTATTGCAGTTTTGTTTTTCATCTCATTATTGGGGTTATTAGAAAGCGCTCTCGGCTTCCGGTTTTTAATCATCCCCAGCAATCAGAAACATTGTTCAAATAGCGCTGATATAATAGGCGCCCTCGCTTGTCTGTGGAAAGGATCACAGGGAACCATCCCGCACTGAAACATGGTTTCGAGTTGACCTTGAAAAAGCAATTAATTACATTTCGGACCGTTGTCACAAACCTTGAATTCTCCGATGCTAGAATGAATTACTTTTCTACAAAACCACTCGTGTCCATTGATCTCCATATCTCAAGCTTGAACCTCCGGAGTCGTAGGGACTCCGTGTGGTTTGGACGACCGGTGCTTACGGCTTGCCAAGCTAATAGGTTTATAGTAACCCGATTGGCCCCCTACCCAGGCTAGTCACAAGGATACTACATGTAGATACCAAGCTAATGGTTAGCAAGCATGGGCATAAACTGGGATTATGTGCCCTTGAACTGTGCCACTCCTAAAAAAGGTCCCCTTAGATTCAATAATTATCTTTTAATTATTTTAATTATTGGATTTTGAGATCTTGAACATCCGTGTTATACGCTTCTCAGACCGATTCATGTCCTTTTCATGCGAGATACCATGATATAAGATTTCGGAAAGGGAAAATCCGCTTTCTAGATAAATTCATATATGTAAGCTGTAGGTAGTTACATCCAATCTTTGCCTCACGATACACTTCTAATGCATGCATATCTATTATTATATGCGGCTTATAATGCAAAGGCTTACCTGATATATGGATAGATGGCCGGTCTTTTGGCAATGCAGTTGAGGGGCAATAAACTATAGATTAGTTTCTTATGAAAGTTAATTGGAGTGAGAGATGCACCTACAGTGAGCGCCAAACGAAGATATATGCGGGTACCTGCTGATAGAGCCATCACCTAGAGCCCAGGTATGGGGGATGCATAACCAGGACGGTTGATAGTCAAGACCTTGGAGTTTGTTGCGGGGAGTAACACTCATTAACCCATTGCTCAAATATCGGTTGATTAATCACAATTTAACCAGCAAGGAATTTTGTTGGAAGGACAATATACCTATCAATTAACCCATCCAACGCGTTAATGGCTACTCTTGGCTTATCCTGAGGTGCATTAAATATCCTGGCCGCAAGGTTCTCGAGCGCACACCTACATACATACACGCATGTATGTATTTTCTTCTAGTATGGTGCGCACACTCTTAAAAGTGACATGGCAGGATTTGGAAGTGGAACAATTATGGCTGCAAGCTGAGTTCTGGGCCAATCAGAAGGCCTATTTCTAGCCACTTTGTTGCATTTCTGCCACAATTCGCTTTTTGAGGGGTATAAATGGGTAAAATACTGTTCCACTTTGCTCGGTCTTGGCGCATTTTACATACAAAAATGCGAAATTTCAAATCCCTAAGGCTTCACAACTAGAATAGATATTAAAAATCCTGTCTTACAATTTAAAGTTTATCACTAATCCTACAGTTTGTAAGACCCGATTTTTTTTTAACTTTTTTGTTGAAAAGCCTTAGGGAATCAACTGTGCTTCATTTTTCGGTTACATTTAAGAGTGGGTGCACCATACTCTCTGCTCGTACGGGACTGTTGATGTCCAAACGCTATGTATATACTCATCATTTGACCCTCAGTCTCCTTTCCTAGCACCTGATTCGTGGATCAATTTCTTTTCTATGCACCAGTATGCTACTCTCAACTGCACAGCTATAACAAGACCCGAACTTCCGCATGAAGCGGTTTCTAAGTCACTTCATTCCGTGTCTTGGCGCGTTCGAACAGGGTTCGTTTGTTTCGTGATCATTCTGAAACATTTATTGAGAGCTCAGTGGATAGATGGCGAGGTTGCAAAATGTGCCATGTACCCCCCCCCCCCCAACCCAGGGGAGGTCTGAATCTCCGGTCTTTGGGTCTCATCCAAAGCATAAAGTTCAAGATTCTTGAGATAGGTTTTGTCGGATCGGGAATGTAGATATACAGCATAACGACAAGGGATTGCGCTGTGGTGAGATGTGTTGAATCGAGGAATTTCGGTGGAAGACGGCCTGGCACCTCTCCATCTCTAGTTTTCTCTATATAGATATTTCAATCACGGCAGGTAAACCCAACTGAGATATCGAGCTACTGCTTACAACATTAACGAGGCGGAGGTATTAGTCATAAATGGGTAAAATTTCGGTACTCTCAGGTACAACAGTAGCGGATGTCCAAATCGATAAGCACGTGTGTAGTAGATACATGGTACGGTACTTGCAGGCCATGTACTGTAGTCATGCATGCACTAGAAATGTGTCTTGGATACTTCTCGAGGTACTACAACTGGTGTCCCCTTTTAACCGGCAATTCGGCTCGGATCTTCCCTTCCACTCTTATCGCTCGAAGATGGTCTCACGGCGGAACCCCTCGACGAGTTCATAAGAAAAACATCGTAGCTATTGTCTTAGAATAAGGTCAAGCAATAACAAATCTACTTTAGGGTTATAATTAACAAAACCACTCCGGACTGCGCATTAGAGGACTTACAAACCCCAATCAACATCTTGCCCATTACTTCAACTATATTATAGCTATACACATGCAGGTACCGGCTCAATTCAGGCCCTTTATCGGTCTTGATACTAATTCCCCGCGATATCAGGCGATAAGCTGATATATTTCATGTTTCGCAAAAATTCTAAATGAATAGCTGTGGGCTTCGAAAATATATGAGGTCTATGATTCAATATCTGGGTGGTATCAAACGTTTTTCCTTGACCGAATCACCATCACCGTTGTCTTCAACATCACCATCATCGCTATCGTCGTTTTTTCAGCGGCAATTCGTCACATATGTATGATTAGCAAGAGTCATAGAACAAATTCAAGTGAGTTTGACTATAATTCCAATCCCCGCTCTAGCAAGAAACCTACTCTTAAAGTACATAGACCACCCTCTGTTGATCATGCACTTCCATGCTGTGCCGGGCATATGAGCGAAGACCAAACACCCCCCAGTTACCTCAGAAATCTTTATAGGACTGGTCAGCTGACCTGTGGATGTACCTACATTAGCACCGACGCCGACACTCGACTCTTGGACTTGCGGAATTACGGACTACATGCAAGAACAAAACTATAGTATTTTTTTTTTTGGCAGAGCCTACCCCTAGGGCCTCGGTAGAGATTTTCTAAAAATACAAAACTCGGTTTCGCGCGCCTTCTGCGCCGCCTGCTGTTGCAGGCCATGTCCGCACTTATTTTGGTGGTACTTCTGGTCTCGCAGTCATTGGCGGAAAACTAGATCAGGAAAGACTATTCGAAAAATATATCCACCGCACCATCTTAAACAGAACACTAAGTGGATAACCCTTCAGTAGTTTAACCAATTAACAGGGTTGAAGAACTTGTAATTCAAGTCATGAATTATCACTCACATGAATTTCTTGAGGTTGCTACGCTCTTTTTTTTTGAGTTATTCATTACATGCGTACAGCCTCATGGCGATAGCACCAGTTATGCACTCATTTTTTTATTATGATTCATCGCATGCATGCAACCTCATGACTACATGTATGGCACTAAATCTCAATCTCCTCACCTCCACCCAAAATAATTTTCAAAAGAAATAAAGTAAACTAACTAAACAGTTTTCTATTCCAACATGCTTACCATAGCATTGTCCTTGGTTCGAATTGAGGGTTGTTTTTTAAATCATTACGTAGAACTGAGGTTATTGCCGTACTACTGCTGACATCTTAGGAATTGACTACCTTCAGATCTTCGCGTCGAGAAATGTTTGCTGCAGGGCCTGAAAGAACTTAGCCACTCGCTATATTTCGGTTTATCACTTTTGTCTGGGTTTAGGAATGTAATCAAGTGCCTCAACTGATGTATGCTGGGGTGGCACTCTATGACCATATCGGTGATGGGGGGGAACAATAGGTGGGTGCTGGAGGACTTCCAAGGCGACAAAATCGAAGGAAGGTCTTGCCGCAATATGTTGGCTTAGATCAGAGGGTCTAAAAGTCAAGAGGTAATGCATGGTAAGACTGGTAATTTGTTTCACCAGGGCCATATATACGCTACAAGTTGCGGCGGATATCCGTGATGAGTGTTGGCCATGAGGTCCTGCTGTGTTGTTTGATCCTATGAGCCTATATAGCTATGTATGCGATAATGTATTGCGAAATTCAATTTGAGTAGTATATATCAAGTTGGATGTATAGATTTGTGATCTCTATTATGTTTGTCTCGGTTGGAAATTGGACAGACTTCTTCTCGTCACTAGCTAGAAAACACCTTTATGGTAGAGATAAGTCGGTAGGTTCTAAGGATCTTCATATCACTAGTATATAGCGGTGGGTAATAAATAAGTTATCGGACGACCCAGCCACAATTTTGCCTGCAAACGCATATTTTGGTGATGTTCCGTCTGATGACTTATTATCCACCGCTGTACCATAGAATTACATGTATATATAGGCAGGCTAGAACCTAAAGTAAAGGCTTTAGAAATAGGTAGGCTAGGTGGGTTTGGAAACCTTCCGAATACCCATCGTATACAAATAACCACGTGTTACCGGGGATATTGGTGTTCAAGCTGTCTTATAGTATCACATACACATTAGTGTATATCACACAATAAGTGTTCTTAGATTTGAGTAAATCGAGATGCATATGAGGTTGATTCTGATATGGAGTAGCCCATGGACCCATCCGGCCCAACACAACGAGCTCCAGATATCTGGCTGAGCGAACCCCCCATTAAAGTCCAGTCTACACACATTGCGGTCCTGATGCATCTTCCTGGTCCATAAGCATTTTGAAAAATTCAGGTAAGGTAGTGGTACCTATGTTCAAACCTAACCCTGACATATCCCCATTTCTCTTTTATTCATTATGCACATGCAACCTCGCGGCTATGGCGCTAGAACAATCTACACCCTTCCTCCCCTCACACCCCTCCCCCCCCCCTTCTACGACTTAAAACAAATGAAAACCAACTAACAAACGACCTATCCCCCATTAAATTACTGGATGTTTTCCATCAATCTTTCTATCTTATTATTGATACCCCCCCTCAATCCCTTTTTAACGTGTGGAATATGAAAGTGGAAGACATAAAAAAACTATCTCTTAATTGAAAAGATCCAGGTTGGGGTGTAGTAAGTAATGCTAAATATTGGGCCCTAACTAAACGTCGACCCTGAATCTTACATCAGCATAATCCAGAAAACTACTTTTTTGTATCCGAGCTCAACCATGCAATGGCTTTGCGAGTTAAGTGTGGGCTTAGAATCTAATTTAATCAGTGAAGGTGTGCTGGCCTTAGTTGTCGATTGGGGTATCCTACACCTGAGGCTCACGTCTCTATAGGTGAAACCCTGGACTGGTTGTTTAGAGAGGATAGTACGCCGTCATAACGGTAAATTTGCATTGCGAGTATAAATCAACAACAAAATAAAACAAAGATATAAAAAAGGAAAAGCTAATTTCGTCTCCATCACAAACTATCACTCGCAAAGGCGAACACACGAATACCATAAACGTTGGCTGATAGGATGGGATGGGAAAGTGAGAATCTATTTTGGGGCTTCTGTGGGCCGTATAAGTCTACAATAATGATAAGGAGTGGCATAAGATATTTAGTGTAGGGAGTGGAATCTGGCAAATGGCGGCGCATTGGCCACGACCGCGGAGGAGACCGAAACGGGTGGTGGTTTCGCTATGTCCCCTTTAGAAGTGCAGGGGGTTCTCGGGAGACCTGAAACTTCCCGAAAGGCTTGTAGAAATCCCGGAAAGGCGTAATTTCACCATTGAACCCTTAAATTTTGTGCTTAAATAAGGTATCACGTGACCGGGCAATTTCTTACAGCCCGCCTTCAGGGGTTTTATTTCATATAGATAGAAGAAATGTTGTGGGATTTGAATAGACTGTTTTATAGATTATTTTGTGTTTTTTTTCTTTCTTGTTTTTATTGAGTTTGATGGGTCTTGTGCTAATGTTTCATCTCATGTTGTGGTCAAGACAGGAAGTTATATCTTGAACGATATATAGCGGCAATATCTTGCTTAGAGCTTTAGGGCCACTACTAATGTAGAGTTGTTGCAAATCGCTATATGCTTGGTATGAAACTAATCTGTATTTAGCTACGGAGTTTCTCTGACTGATTAACTACGCCCCTTGCTCTGTGGGTACTGAGTTACGACTTAGAGGGGAAGTTGCCGTTTTGCGCTATATATATCTTAGATGTAGGAGATGTGATGGATGGTGGAGTTCAGATCATGCCAACGGGCACGCAGAGGTACACAATGTGGAAAAATTGGCCACCAAGCTGTGATGATGAATATATCAATTGATATGAGAGAAGGAACATCTGCGGTGACAAATCACTACGTAACACTTCAATTCCTAAGCTCTTTTCTCTCCCTTCTCCTTTCTTTTCTCCTCTACCGAGTGAGGAGAATGTCCATAAAGGGAGAAGCTGCTTCCTTCCAATCCCCCGTGTCCCTTGGGTGTTTGTAGGTATTCATGGTGATTAGGTCGATGAGCGACTGTAGGCTATCGATGACACCCACTAGAACGATAGGTTTAGGGATGATTATAGTCTATTATCTCATTCGGATAGCTTTCTCCGGCTTGGAAAAATTAGAGGCCCTTTGTTGGGTTGATGGAGACTATGTTGTAGAGGAACCACTAAAGTGCAATGTTGAATCATAAGGTATCACTCGAAGAAATCCACGTGTTCCAAAAATTGTAGGACTGCAACCGGGCCTGTAAGAGGCGATAAGACAACTTAGTATAGCTTGTTTATTCAAGGGGATAAATGTTGTTAATCCACGTATTGTCTGGCCCATGAGCAACACGCTATAATCTTAAATATCATTTGTTCGCCTTTCGTTGGTTACAGCTAACTAGAAGTACTGTGCTCGGATACGTAACCACATCCAACGAGAGTTCTGCAGGTATGATAAATTCTGGCAGAACCTCTTCGCTAGAGGTATGTTTGGTAAAATATTCAGATCCTAACTTTACGCGATTATATGATCTTTTTTTTTTAATGTGTTTATTTAAATATAATAGCATCGCATATAATGTCGAACGCAAGCTTAAGCTAAAATTCCAGAGGACAGCATTTGTGGGGTACCTACATGTAGGGCCGAACAGTGTACCAAATATGCCACGTGTATGTGGTATATGTTGCAACAACATTTAGCTTGATGTGCATGTGTCGAACCTGAAACTCGTTGTCGACGCAGTAACTGCAAAACGTCCACGACACCTGCGGTGGGAAGCAGCAGAGGATAAGTAACTATTTAGGCACACATGTGGTATGTGCGGCCTTTGGGCTGTTTCTGGTTACCTTGTAAGGCTGTGTTGACAGACGCGAAAATCAGATGTACACAGTTTTCTCGGAGGTGCAAGTAAGGTGTAAATGCATGTAAGCATACACAGATGCATACATCGCAGTCCTCGTAATCAGATGTCTTGAACATGTTTTATATGTGTCTGTCTGTATCCATGACCGCTTCAGAGTGTCCAAAGTCTTTCAAGTCCAAAATCTATGTATAACTCAGGAGAATCTTGGTGCGCGAGGAAGCTAATAGGACGAACCTGTTTTAGAACATCGGCCCCACAACCATATGAAGAAGGCTAAAAGCCAATTTGAATGCAAATTGTGTGCTAGATCCATAGATTCAGGCCTCCAAGGCCCCCTCCTCCTAGCGGCAAGCCCTTATGTGCAGCTGGGTTCATACTACAGTCTTTTACCGTCACTCTACGAATACCATCTGTTGACGAACAGGGGAGACGTGCCAGTAGAATTCGAGGGGATCTGAGTTGTTGCTTTCTTGGCCATCTCTTACCATACTCCATGATCCTTGTCCGTCAAGAGAGGGTATTCGTCGAGTGACGGTAAACAGCTGCATCTAAGAAACAAAACTTATGTCTAGCTTATGTCCATTACCCCTTACATCCCCCAGCTCTTGAATCGAACCAATTGCACCTTATAAATTACCGCTTATTTAAGGTTCCAATGATCACTCCGGAATGATGTGCACATTATTCCAAGTCATGCAGAGGGACGTAGTACATGTCCGGACGTATTTACATATACATACATACACGAGTTCACGGATGCCTACGTCCGTATCACATTGTTGGCTAAGCTACGCCACATGCTGAAAATTTTCATGGTGTGCATGTTTATCGTTCATCCAATATAACACATATGGCTATTACCACAGGATATTTGGGGGGGGGGGGGGTGACAGCTTAGCTGGATGCTTTACATGTCAAAAACGGCAGTTAGATTCCAATTGTTGCTTCTTTCAAGTCCATACACAAACCAGTGTATCATGAGCATGCAGCTGCGCAGATGGACGTATTTCTGGGGTGCGTCAGGGAAACATGTTATGACTGAAATGCGGGAAAGAGTAACATTACCAACCTCCTTTTACCCCCCGCTTCTTCTGTGACCTTATCGAGCGCTCCTTAATTCCGTGTACTAATCCTTCATTCCCCTTATTCGCTATTAATAATGTATTCCGAGCGAGGTTGCTGATAATCGGACAGGTCAGGCCTAGGTGGCTAAAAAGAATCTATCCTATCAACTCCGTCGATAGCAGCGGCGGATTCCGGCTGGCTTTACCAGCCTATGCAGATTCAGAAAGATAGACGATCATTTCATACAATATTCTCCATATGCGTATGATTTGGTAGAAAGAAAAAGCCACACGCTCTGATTGTGTCATTTTAAACCTTTGACTTTCATTTACAAATAATCGAAAACATCCGCTTTCCATAAATCAAAACTTGGCTCTTATTAATCAATGGCCGCCAAACCCTTATCCTTCCCAGATTCACCACCGGCTGCGTAGACTCCTAGAAACAGCCACAGCTCACCCCCTATGTTTTGGACTGTTATCACGACGCGTATCTTGATAACTACACCTCCTTGAACTAAGGTCTTGATTGAAAGGTCCGTGGTGAACTTGGTCGTTATGATGGGCCTGGTGAGATTCGGCGTTCATTAGGACACTGGGGAACCAACGAGTCCAGCAAATCCAAATATATTACTCACAGTTGAAAACTGATAACTCGAGGTCTGGCCAGTGCTTTCGAATGCCATAGGTTCACCACGATATCCGGCACGAGATCCAGGCCAAGGGGTAGTTTCGTAGCTGGATTCGACACCTGAATCATCCCAGGAGCCTTGACGGCCTTGTAGAATGTGAGGAGTTATGCCGTCAGATGAAGTCGAGAACGCTCTGGGTTGCTCAAAATACCCAGGCCCTCTTGATTGAGATGTGTAGAGCGCAGTTGTGGGATTCAAATACTGCCGATTGTACCCAGTTGCCCCCGTGGCAAGAGTGTTGGGGTCCTGTTGGCCGTGGAAGGGGGAAAGCGGCTCGTACGAATTGCTAGGGCCTGTACTAAAACATTGAATAGGGGAAGGCCTACGACTGCCCGCTGTCTCTGCAATTATATTTTGGGCGTAAAGATTCGGAGCACTGGAGACCCTCATTATGTGTGGGGGGTAGACAGATTCAGACTGAGTCACCGCGGTATAGGGTGAAGTCTGGTGAGCAGGAAACCCTTCAGAAGCCCATCTAGATTAGAATAGAACATGACAGGGGAAAATAGGTTTAGGTGTGACTCTTACCAGTTTCTGGCCGTTGAGAGGAGTGACTAGGTGGACGGGAAGAGTCCGCACATACTGCAGCTGGGTTTTCGTGTTCCGTAGTGCTCTGTGTGCGTCTTCTTCGACCAGGAAGCTTACCATTGTATTGTGAAATCATGTTGGCCGCAGAGTCTACTTGGTCTTGGCTCAGTTGGATTGCCCAAAGAGCATCATAAGTAGTCTTCCGGATACGATAAGATTCATCTTGCTCGACAAGTCTGTGAGGGCACTGGCGAGTCCGCCTTGCCGTTGATGAAGTATCCTGGGGAACCTCCTTCAGATGACGAGTGTAGAGGGATTTCCTTGTGTACACTCGTTTACATCTCTCACATTGGAATGGAGAAAACATCATATGGGTTTCAATGAGATGGAATCTATAGAGATATCGATGAGAGATCAAATTCCGGAAAATAAAAGGCAGGTGGGGCTTCAAACAAACCTTATGTCGGAAGGAAGTTTGAACGATTGTCCACAGATTTTCCCACGGTCTTGAAACTTGCAAATGAATCCACCATCAGGGCCTGCACGGGCAGGGGTGACAGTATGCTCGATTCCAGCCTTGGACTTCCTTGAGAAAGGTCGAGGGCGGTTTCCCATGAGTCCTTGACCACTAGAATTTCCACCGCGATCGGAAGGCCCATTGTCAGGATTGTCCGATTGAGGGCTATTGCTTCGAACCGTCTCCGGAAAGCTTGGGTCCATAGTGCTTGAGGATTCGGTCATTTCATCAGGGCTCGAGTGGGATGCAGGTGCCGTACTACCACAAGTACCACCGCCGGGTGTTAAATTATAAGACGTGTCTGTATTGGTATCGCTATTAAAGTGAAGTCCTTGGAGTGATTCACTACGTTCATATTTTGTGTGGTAGCGGTCGTGAGCTCCGGTAGAGTAGGTGCTGCTAAAGCCCTTGTGTTGGTTCCATTTCTTGAGTGACTGTTGATCCATTGTGGGCTCAGGGGATGTCGAATCTGAAAATGCGTGATCTATGTCTTCGATCTCAGACTGCAAACGGCTCCCCTTTTCGACATTATGACGGGAAGCAAGGTCAGGGTGCTCAACCGGAAGTACGTGCTCCCATGGGGGGTCTTGATGTGCCGCTGTTCATAAGATATCCCACGGCTTAGACACAGGCATTGCATTTATAGGGTGTTTTGATAAAACGTGGTATGAGTGTATACGTACAAGGCAACATTTGTCTGGATTGATCCTCCCTACACCGGTTATCTGACATTACTTTTTGAAAGAAGTTTTTTAAACTGATAAAAGATTTCCGGGAGTGTTTGAGGATTAGATTCCGGCGACCTGAGCGCTATATCTATGTGAGTTAGTTCTTTCCCAACTGAAGATTTAGGGGGTATACTGTTTCGGATTATTATGTGATTTTGTCAGCGGCGACTGGTTTTCTGGCAAAACGGTAATTTTATTTTCGGAGTATATAAGGCGAAGGTGGTAAATATCTTCCTTTTTACCAGAAGACGACTGATCTAAAGAAGGTTTTCATGGGGGACGTTGGCAGGAAATTAGAATAAGGTACTGAAGATAGGATTCAAGAAAGCTTTTTAACGTTACTTGACTCGGCTCAGGACTACTTGAGCTCGAGGCATTGCAGGCTCCCATCACGGGGAGAATGCAGATTAGTTGAGCCTCATAAAATGGTGTGCTTCTAACGTTGATTGGCTCGTGGCATGAAACGCTCGAACTTGCTAGTACCAGATACGCTCTAAATAATTAAATTTTCCCCCATGCGCGTCTGGGGCTGCGACTTGACCTAATTCGTCATATTTTGATGCATCAGAGCCGCACCACATCCACTCTAGCGGCTAAAATTGCATTTGCTGGCGGCCGCCAAAATCAAGCATTGCGGAGTGGAAGCAGCAGATTGGAGATATTCTTTGGCTCATAGATTTTCCGAAAGAAAAAAGCCTACGGGGTAGCCCTGAACTCCAGGCAAAGTGGGGGTAAGGAATGACTTCGGAAACATATGGGTTGTATCCATTTTTGCGGGCCAAAGAATTAACAATCATGATCATCAATATTGAAAGAGTGCTTCGACCTACATTACGGACGGTTGCCTTGCTTTTCCCTAAAAAGTCACACGGCTTTCCGGGTGGGTACATATAGTCGAACTTGTTGATAGATTAATAGCTTTTAAAAGTAATTTTCATAGCTCCCAACGTATAATCTTCTCGAACTCGATGTTCCAAGGAAATCCACCCGAAATCGCAAAGTACCGGACATGGATTCGAAATCGATGGTTGATGGGTCTCGATGCCTTCGGTACGTTTGCGAAGTAACACCTATAAATAATATATTATACACAAGCCCCTAACTGTCCTAGCAACAACAGCCCAGCTCCACATATGTTCAGATTATCCTTAGACGGATGAAATTTAACAATTCGCTGACTCGCTTTTTGGGCCAATTCTAACCTGATGCGGGAACGGACCCTGAATTTCGATTGACTGTTCAACAACCGTCACCTGAATATTCTCTTACTAAGGCGTGTGCACGGTCCAGGGAGCGAATTGACAAGATTCATAGGGATACCTTTTACGCATGCTGGCCGACCCAAATGTCAAGATATCAGACAGGCTTGCTACTTTTACTTTTTGGGAATTCCATAATCTCGGAAGCTATCCGATGGCGTGACATAACATGTGTGGCAATTGATTGCCGGGTGATGGTGTCTGTGGTAGAGTGGTGGAACCGGTGGTGGATTACGGTGGTACATGAGGCTCAAAATGTGGATATGTATTTTTTTTTTTTCTGATGCGCTTCCGGGACAGTTCAGCGGTGCATTGCTGGTGAATCCGATCCTGGCGTCGCAGGAATTTTTGAAAGGCTGACTGGATCTTCATTCTCCTCGAGCCTCGAAAAGTCACATCTATTGGGCGATTTGAGGGCGTAAAGGATTATACCTCGTAGCCTTCCTACATGTAACTACGGGCATTGGCCCATCCCCTAGCCCGATCAAATTTACCAAATACATAAGCCGTGCAAACTGTTTGACCTGAAGTACTTGACTGATTGACTGCTAGATTGATTATTAGTACACAGGTGGGATTTCTATCAGTCGCTTAGGATGTACTAACATGTATTTCCGATATTGGATGAGCTGTATGCGTCACACACCGGAGGTCGCACGCCAAGAACTAACAATACTCGGAACGGTGATACAGGGTTCTCAAGGAGGGGTGGGGCAGGGTTCTCGGAGGAGGCAGGCTTCTCGAAATGGTCCTTTTCACCAGTCTGCATCGCGACACAGCCAACAGCACTGGGTGAGATAAAGTTTTGGCCACGCGCACCAGGTAAATAGTGTAAGTACATTTCCAGGAGGTACGAATGGAGGTACATACCACTTAGTATAACCCAAGGCCAAATAAAATGTTGCTGTCACATTCTACTAACATGTAGGTAGATAGGTAGATACAATATACATACAGTAGCATGTACCGTACAGTGTATGTAGGCACATACGTCCAATTGAAAGTAAAGGGCAATCAATGATCATAATATCAATATCGATAAATATGACCCAACCAGTAGAGAGGCTGTTTGCAAATGAGTCATCGAGATCTTCGCATACGTGGACTCTCTGTGGAGTCATCTGTCTTTTTATGTCTTTCAGCCTCGTGAATCGATGTGATGCTTCTGAAAAAACGGGAGAGCCGGAGACCGCATCACATAAATTACATAACGTCTCTGATTATGTTGGAAGGATCATTACTGGGGGTTTCATCATCAGAGGCTAGGAGAGGCGGATGTAACCCCAGTAAAAAAAAAAAAAAATAATAAAAAAAGAATAAAAAAAAAAAAATTCAGCCGGCTATGACAATGAAAGATCGTGCCCCTAACCCAGAATTTATGATATGAGCATGGGGATATCCAAGCAAGGTCCCATGAGGTGGAAATACGGTGGAGCCTTGTACAAAGTGAACCAGTTGGAGTAAAAAGAAGAGCGTGACATGAATAGTATATAATATCCGCCAACCGAACGCAAGAATACAACGGCAGGAGTAAAAAGGACAGCCACAAACAGGATATCTTACCTGTATTTCTTCCCCGTCGTTCATGGTTACCGGAGGAGTGACATTCAGTAATCAATCCCAGTGAATTCGAAGGGCTTGCGGTTGTCGTAGGGCTCGGTTACATACATACTATCCTAGCTTCAAACTAGTTATTGGATGACACCGGGATCGTCAAACGTGGGCCGGCCAGTAGCCATTTTGGTCAATAGTTGAGGGCTTTACATTAGCCGAAATCAACCACATGTGTTCGAGTTTATATAGGCGAGCCCATCGGCACACTATGGCTGTTTAATACCGGTGTACCAATTTAAAATAAGCTCCGGATCTTGTACTCCTCGGGACTTTAAAGGCTTCATTAATATACATGTAGACCAATCATATCAGTGATGAAGATGGAGGCGGTCCCGACTGCCAGTTCCGCCCTCTATCCGATTTTCACCCAGAACTAGGACCAGGTATAAGTTCAACATATAATTGACCGCAGTCAATATTAGAGAGCGGGAAGTGTATTGAAACATGTATGCGCATGGTGGAGTACGTATGTACACCATGCTGGTTTTGGTTGCGTTCCAGGCCCTGGGTGAGGCCTTTCTTGCACGCGTTATATCCGCTCGATCGAGCTTCGACAACATGGCAAACATATAAATACCCATGATCAAACGTTGTATTTCCTAGAAAAACAAACTGTGAACCATATGAAACATCTCTGGGTTAGCTCCAACATGTGACTTGGGGGGCAAGTTGCGAACTCCATGGTATACCAAGTGCGAGGTACATACACAATCGAAGCTTAAGGCATATCAGGCAGAAGTAACAACTGCAAAGACACTCCACCCCCACAGTCCAGTTATTTGACTAGTAGCCTTTAATAATTATAATCTAGAGTGCATCAATTTCTAGAGAGTGCACCCGAGATGCCGGTACGATCACAGGCGAGACGTCAATCTCTCCATAACAGATGTTCATGTAGTTCCTTTTCACAATAATACTTAGATATATTGCCAAGCCATTGTCTCTTGAGATCCAGGTATGGTTTCCAACCGCTTGGGACTGTTTTAGTTGCCTTACCCTTCCTAGTGGTCGGGCATTGTGGGGGAGTAGTATCTCCAGGGCAACCTTTTGTGAGATATCACACCAGAGCTTCAATAATCAGAAAGAGCTCATTGGTTGAATGTGAGATAATGTAACAGGTGAGACGCCCACTTAGTTTTCCCCGCGATTTTGTCATAAGTTGCCATCTGGAACGATATAGCTCCCGGATGATGTTAGTTTAAGCATTTGCCGTGGAACATGACACAAAAAGATAGTGGTATACATACCGGTGGTGTGTGTATAGATAGTACTTTGATGTATCGCGGTCTTGAATCTTTTCCGGTTGATATTTGGCATAGTTTCTAAGCCGAAAATAGCTAGCCTGGAGTGTGTGGGGGTAATGGAAATGTACCCGTCTAGACCAGGGGAAGCAGCCCAGATAATTGAAACGTTACACACATAAATCTCCACTTGAGGACACGAAATCCATTTTGGCTAAGATTCTTATGCTTGGTTCACCGGACTTTGAGCAACATATTAACCTCCCGGCACAACTACCAGTAATGGAAGCCTTTCCATAGCCACATGTATGTTATTGGCTGAAGTAAGCACCTTTGTCACCGCACCTGAATACTTGAACCTCTTTGCTCATCCCTTCTACAACTCCATCCCCACTCATCCCTGTCATCTTCCAGCATGCATTATCCCTACCCCCTCTTCTTTTTACCAAGGGTGTGGTGGTAGACCGGACAGACATAAGTCATTTTTTCTAGGATCGTTCGAGATCCGCAGAAATTCATTCCCGCTTAGATACTCATATCATTGGATATCATAGTTTGATCATACCAGTACAGTTCAAACTTGTGTACCTACATAATATGCACAACGAACATACATGTAGTGTTGTGCGCAAATGCATATGTAGATACGGTACGTCATGACTACGCGCCCCAAGCCTATATATATATAAAGATCTGCAGAATTCTTGCATGAGTCCTTTCACTGATTCATACTCCCAAGCACTGAAAAAGCCAAACTTCGATTTAAGGAGCCTCCACAGACGACTATCTAAGAGCAAGGGGCCTTAGCAGTAGCTTCGTGGTTAATATTAACTCTTGCTCACCGGTAAGGTCTGTTAAAACCCACATCTTTCGATATGATTCGCTTTTGAAAATATACCAACCATATAATATTAAGATCGTGAATGAATATCCCCCGCGATCCTCTGACTCTAAATATCTAGAAAACAGATAGGAACATCCGAGAGACCTAGATATCAATGCCGTTATAGTGCTCTAGTAATTGGGACCCGGATATAAAGACGAAGGCTGAATGAGTAGGAGACTATTACGGCTATCATCTCTCGTCCAATATTAATTACAGACGAACGAATTTGACCCTTACCCTTTCTCAACGCCATTACAGCGAAAAAATATCTGTCGTTTTGCTGTTGCGGGAATCTGTGCATTTATCTCTAGGTATTCAAGCTTTAGTCAAGGTCATCCCTGGTCAATGGATGTGTCCTCGACATTGACCGCAGGTCACATCCAATCACACAGTAACTTTGTTCCCCGAAAGGAAGGGTAGATTATTCGGAGAATTAGATCCGTATCTGACATTCTTTCACCGATCTTGTCTACCCAACTCTGTTATGCAAAGAACCTGGAACCATTATTTCTTAGTCATGAATTATCACTCGCACTATTCTGAGCCTGTTAATTCTTTTCTCTATTTCAAGTTTGGACGCACTTGTAGAGCGTTGCTCCTTAAACCCTTTAAAGTTACTGTAGTCCTAACATTCTGCGCAGACTTTCTTAATGATCTTTTGTACCTTTGTTCTCCGGGTATCATTGGTTGCGCGCACCCTGCGCGCACCCTGCGCGCCTTGGGCTAATTATATTACAAACAATCCTTTTCATGCAGCCTTGAATGCAGTGCAAAAAAAACGTGAAGAGCGCCTCAAATAATCCACTTGAGCTTTATATATGGGCGTCCCAGTAACCATAATAATTTTAACCGTAACATTCGTCAATAAGGAATAGTCAATAGCTATGATTTTATATTCGCTAATTTAGCAAATGAAAAATAAAATGAATCAAATGCATTCCACCCAGATAATATCAACATTCAGAACGCCGTACGTCAATGACATAGAAAAAGGAAAAGAGAGTCCCATGAGCCAAGCCGCCGCATGAAATCTAGAAAAAATGAGAATAAAGAATTGAAACAAAAAGTCAAGAACATGAAATAGATAACCCCAAAATTGAGATTACTTAAATCTCAAACGAGCATCAAACGGCTGAAAGCTACCGTACCCACCGCTCCTAAAGGGAACTGTTTGCTGTGTGTTTCTACGCTCTGATAGTTCCTGGCTGATGTCTGGAAAGCCGTTTTGAGGTCCTTCATCCATAGGGTCCGTCAGATATGGAGTGTCTCTTATTTCCTGCGATATTGAATACATGGCTGGCTCTACTGATATCAAGAAATCTAAGGCTGGTTCATGCTGGGTGACAGTGATTTTCGGTACCCCCATAGGCTCCATACTTGGCGCCTGTGGGAAGTTATTTGAAGCCATTGACGGGTAATGGAGTGACGGTTCGCTCCTTCGGCGGTCATTTGGTGAATTAAACTGACTTTGGCCGCCTCCCTGTTGCCAGCCTGGGCTCAGTTGTTGTCCTTGCGCCGCTCCGTTGGAGCAATTTTGCGGGGTCAAACCTTCGAAGGTAGAGTCCGAACCCTCCCGCAAATCATGTGTTTGATGAAGACTCTCTAAACGCGGCCGAACGTCTTGCATAGCGGGCCTGTGTTCTAGCACATCCATACGTACTGTAGTTCTGTATTGGGGTTCATCCCTTGAACAGTCCATTTCACTTTCCGGGGCGTTGTACATCGACGCATTCTGTGCATCGTTGTGAGGCTCGGGGCTTGAAGAACTGGATTCTGATTCCGCGCTCATGCTCTCCTCTTGGTTGCTGGCATTTTGGTTTAATTCTATATTAATTTTGTGAGCACCTCAACTGGTCTTCTGTCCCTATTACTCGAAAATAGTCAAGACCGTGAGGCAACTAACCATTGATTTCCTTTTCGTAATCCTCAAATATCGTCATCATCTCCTGAGTGCTCTTTGCTAACTCTATTCTGTTGTCACGGCGGCGCTCGGGGCTTTGCTCGTAAGTTGAGATGGCTTTTTTGCACTTGGTTTTACGCTGCTCGCAATGAATCGCCCTCGTCTTCTCACGGCCAAAACCTTCACCGCAGTTCGGGCACTTAAAAGGTTTGAGCCATCGCCAGACGTGTTCCCTACAAAATTGGCATACGTTAGACACAGAGATTCCACCTAGGAAGCGCGAAAGAAAAAAAAAGTTGGCAATATAATATCTCGGAGAAACCAGGGGACACCAATCATACTTTAGTTTGCGAGGGTTCGGGAAAGTCTTGTTTGCGCAATCTGCATGATCGGGGGAATTTTCATTCCGAGCATAGTACGGGCATATAAATGATGATGTCCGATCTATTCTAGGCACTTTGATGGCATCTTCATATTGCTCAGGATCATCGAGCTGTCTTTTGACCGGCCGGGAAGACAGAGTTTGTTGCTGCGCAGATGGGAGAATGTCTCGTTGCCGCGGCTGGCAAGAATCACCACCCTCAATCCTATAATTACTGAATGTTGTATGCGGCGAAAACATGACTGCCTCCGGACTTGGTGCTTCTATCTTCGTTGTGGTAATGACTCCCCCCATGCTCAAACGAGGAGCCTGTCGGTTGCTAGGAGGTGTTGGAACACCACTCAAAAGGGCAGACCCCTTCATTGTCTCCTGCAGACCGATACCGCACCATTGCTGAAGGATACTCTGAAGGTCGACTGCTAGATGGTTTCTTGCGAGACCTTTCTCAAACTCGCTGGGGTTGGGATACTCCTTCAAAGCAATTTGATCAAGGATGTTGTCGACAAGCTTGCAACGATTTCGGTCGCATCGGAGTTGCACAATGTTCAATGTTAGATTTTGTTTCTCAAGAAATTCCCCGAGTCTACGTTGATTATAGAGCCATGGAGGTCGAGTAGCCTCAGAGAGCATACTGAATTGAAAATCGGCGATTGTGTGAAAGTGTGACAAGAAGCTTTGCTAGTTATGAGGCTTGATATACCCAAACACCGACGGAAGACTCTACTCAACAATTATTTGGTTAGCTACGCTATCCTATAGTATTGGTGTTGAACATAAGAGTCTTACTATTTGGGTTGGCAGGGAGGCGAGATTGTTCTTGTCGCTAGCTATTTGTGTGTACACTTGTTGCCTTCAAGCTTAGTAGATCAACATCCTTCACTGCAGCAACAACTCGGTTGATTTAAGCTTTGGAAAGTTGTTAGAAGCTCCGAGGATTGGGCTGGGCAGACATTTTATGTGCTAGGTGCCTATCTCTCCTATGTAGATACACCCCGCGATATTAAAAGGTTCGCATGAATGTGTGTGTTCGCGAACAGTCATCGGTTGGGTCATAGCTGCTGCCTTGTTGTGTTCGTATTCATAGCATTGCATGAATCACAGCGCATTAAACCCATCAAACAAGGCTTGAGAAACTACAACGAATTAACAAAGACTCAGTCTTTGTGAACATACATGATCGGGCGAAGCACGGTCTAGGAATGTTCATGGCGTTGTTGGCTCATGAGAAAACTATCGGGCTTTGCTAATGCTTGGCAACTCAGCCTCGTCTACAACCAGGGCCAAAAGATCTTCAGAGGCAGAGCGAATGATACACTCAGCCCCAGCACCAGCGTGCTGTCTCGGCTTGCACTGAGAGATTAATGAAGCCCTTCTATTTCAACAAGCTAGGCTGGCCGTGTGGGCTGAGAGGAAGAAGAAATGAGACGTCGTAACTATTCTAGATAGACTAGATGACTTTCAATGCTGTGGTTGAAGACGTGGGTGCCAGGAGAACCTATGAGAATCGCCATTGTTTATTTGGATTCAAACCCGCGGCTAGGAGGATACAACCTATGGGTTTGGATTATTCTTAGTCTGTATGATGACGGCCGGCCGACCGTAAAGGCCTTTCTGCACCTGTTTTATTAGGCGCTTCATGTAAACCTGCTAAATTTATGCGCGCTGAAAAAGAGAAGACTCCAGTACTGTTGTTATATAACACAAAGCAAAAAAAAGTAACCAAACGACAAGCAAAAACAATTTTGATAAAAAAGAAATATATATGTATGTGCAAGCCTTGTGGAGGTGGAGGTGAAGATGAAGATGGAAGTGGAGGAAATTTTACACGATGAGAGAGATTCATGTTAAAGAGTTCTTTGCAACTGAGGATAAATCGTCAAGTATTATCAATCTTGGATGTTTCCGCGAGTGGGATGTGGCATATCAACCCAACGAAAGGCCATACATAGGTCTAATCGATCAAGTCAACTTAACAACTCGATCGCCAGCTCTTTGATGTGACGCCGGGTGGAGCCCTGGGTCAGTTTTGTTGGACTATAATCATAAAAACATTAGGTACCAGAATAGAATAGATCAGAATCGTACGCGGATATATACCTTTCCTCTGGGGATGATCGACGACTCTCTGGAGAGGACTTTGGCTCTTCGTTCGACATGACAGGCAACGCGGGATCGGGAGACATAACTGGATGTTGGACAGGGCGTGATTTAGGCCCCGATGAAGGATGCTGTTCGGAGATCGGAGGGGGAGATCGTGCGGAAACCGGGGAAGGGGGACTTTCAGGTCCCGGGGTAGCTGTTCCTCTATCGTTAGGCGTGGGGGGCGAGGATGGGGCTCTCACAACTTCGGGGGTCTTATTTGAAGATCTATTATGTAGCTCTGTATGTGACAACCTCTTCGTGTCATTGACCTCAATAGTAGTATGCTCATCCCGTCGGCCTGGTGCTTTCCTCTCATCTTCCACAGGTTCCAGTTCTCCCCCAACATCAGTCATTTCCTGATCCCCAGCCTCTGATCCCGATGGATGCGATTCTTGCGGGTGGCCGGGATGGTTAATTTTTTCATGTGCTTTGAGTTCGCGGAGTCTCTTGAAGCTTTTGCTGCATGATCCGAGTCTACACGAATGCTCCTTTGCAAGTTTATGTGTGTGTTCATGATCCCTAGGGTTGAGATATCGCCGTTAGAACAAGTACTTTTTTTACCCATAAACATCATCATTGGCTGGTCGGAGCTATATTTACTTCAACTTCGAGGGGTACTGGAAACTTTTACCACAGCCATCGTAGGGACAAAGATGGGCGCCCGAGCCACGGGCTTGACTTGAACGGGGGCCCGACCCACGGCCTCTACGCCCTCGAGATCCTCCATTAGGGTTCGATCTTGCGGGTGATGAGCCAGGGCTACTTGCAGTCCTCTGGTGAAGCGGGGATCCGCTACTATTGCCATTTAATGTAGATGTACCTCGACCGGTACTGACACTAGTACTTGAACTTGCCACTGTGTATTGCGATTGCGATTGCAGTGTCTGTACGATCGTCGAAGGTGGACTATGGCTATCTCGATTTTTGCCCCGTCCTTGCGCTGGGCGCGGGCTCCCAACATTCACGAGTTCGGTGACCGGAATACTAGTGAAAGGATCGTCTGCGAGCTTTGCCTCCTTCCATGTCTCTAATGGCTTGACCTTGTTCGACTTCTTCAACCTAGCCTCCATGAGTTCATTAAGCTCCTCCTCAACAATTCTCCGGACGCGTCCCTCGTATTGTGGTTGCTTTTCTGCCTGGGGAAACTTATTTCTATAAGCCTCCCTGAGGGCCGCGTCGAGCTGCGGACAGGCCCAAGAACCTGGTGGGGAGAACTGAAGACCTCCGGGGTTCAATTCCTTCTCTATTGCGGCTATGACTTCTTTGGTCAACCAGGTGTATTCGTGTTCTTGTCGTCCGTCCATTATGGTAAACCTAGAATTCTCTGAAGAAACGTGAATCTATCATGGAGTAAACGGGGGGGAGGGGCTTGTGGATGTGGGGGGGGGGGGGGGAAGGGGGGCACTGGCAGATAAGTTATGCATAGGTATCTGCTCTAGCATAAAATACGTGTAATATTGTGGTACGCTAGTTACATATAATTCTCGATTCGAGATTCCTTCTTAAATAATAAACAGCTACAGTAGATACAGAGAACATATGCCATCGCGACACATTTTTCTTTTAGGGGAGATGTTTTAAACTACATACTTGACAAGAATTCGAAAGTGGAGAAATTTGGGAATGGGGTGCTCTGCTATGCGCGATAGGAGAGGAGTTAAAGATGAGGCTCCTCAATGGTTGACGGTAGTTATGGTGGATGCGGACTGCAACGGACACCTGTTTCAATGGCTAATTCATGTCTAACCTCAAAATAATAAAAGGATCAGTGACCATAGTGAGGTAGAGCTTGAATCAGCGCACATTGCTATGGTCAGCTTTTGTAAGAAAAAACGTTCCCTACAGAGTAATTAGCGAAATTCAGTATCTGAGTGTTTCACTGTGGTGTCCGTTGTAGCCTGCATCCACCAATATGTGTAATCTTTAAAGTGGTGTCCCCAGCCCACACCCCGTTTCAAATCCCTAAGCTTATATGTAAGGCTTTTCACCACAACATGATATATCCCCATAAAGATAATTTAGGCCTAGGTGAATATCTTAAGGTGACATTACTGTTGAGGAGTAGGCTAGAGTAGTTTATAATTTATCACCGCCAAGATCACTTTTGCATAATCGACTAATGTTAGGTCAATCGGGGGCTTAAGAGCCGCAATTATTTACATGCTCACTTAAAGAGGGTTTTAGCTACACAATTTGTACAGAAACTCGAGCATTTGGACAGAAACTCCTGCACTTCCTATTGGTCGCAGCGTGCATGAGTTTCTGTCCAAACCGCGCAGCTAAAATCCTCTATTAGAGACTTTGCGCAAAAGGAACGGGCTCTATGATTGGCAAGTAGTGGGGGAAATGGAGCTGGCTCCATTTTCTGGTAACATCGATACCATCAGTTCTCAAAAGAACAGCCCGGGTTCAAAGAGCAAATCTAAATCCCAATTGGTTGCTTTACGTCTGCCACCACCACCACCAACTGTTGCTCGAAACTTAACGGTATAGAGCCGGCCGTGCAAGGTCTTCAAAAGGGACGTTCGACCCACGAGGCATATATTTCTCCCCTCTCGTATGGGTTAAATCTGCAACACACACACTCAGTGCTCAGCAGCAGAGCACGCGCACTATTGGAGTTGTGCTTACGCTAGCTCTTAATCGCTGCATACAGAAAAGACAAAAACCACAACTCACAAAACTGATTGCTGGGAGCCTTGTTCCGGTTTTCAACGTAGCGGCAACGGAATATCGACGACCAACCGTTTATGCTCTGCTTCTAAGCAGTATGTATCGCTTTCTTTGCAATGTTCAGCAAGCGATCACCTACTTTATGAACATCACTCGGCTGCCCGGCCCGTGAGAAATCACGGCTGTGTTAAGTAATGATTCAGTACGTACCTACATACGTTCGGCAGTACTAGCAAGCTGAAATGGTTGCGATGCCCGTTGTGCGCGCGGGTGGCCTTAGTGCTTGCTTTGTTTGAGTGCATTGTCAAAACCTTTTCCCTAGATCCTGCTAATGCCATTGGGCCGCCGATTAACGCGCAGTAATGGGGCGGCAGGTTTTAAAGTCGATGTATGACCTCGTCCGGCTGAATCAAAATAGATCATACCCCAGAGAACTGGGTAGGCGATTGGTCGTGTGGTGGTGAGAAAGCTTAGTTTATAAGACGGGCAGCATAAGCAAAACCCACTTGACCACGTTGCTGGCAGGGATCTTGAAATGCATATTTCTACCCTCTATGTAATAGACCCTTTGGGCAAAAGACTCCAGAGCCTTTTTCCAATCATCATCAACCAATCATATTAAGTAGGAAAAGACTCTTGGAGTCTCTGCGCAAATGGTCGGCGGAGGGTATATAAACGAGACAGTAAGCTCACGAACCGGAATTCTAATGTAGTAAAGCTGCTAGGTCTCGCCATACCCTCTCGTCTCGCTCAAAGCTCAGAATATGCCACATAGGCCTACGTAAGCTTGATTTGTTTTTCGCAGGAATCTTCTAAGTGAATCAATCATCGGTAAATGCCCAATCTTCAATTGCATACTTGACGCTTGGGCGTCGATCTAACCGAGGACTTTTTCTCACGTCAAGTATAATTACTCGCTTGTTAAATAAATGTATGCATTTGCCCAACCAGCAAAAACACACCAAAAATCGAGGTCTTCATCAACTCCCCATACTTTTACCAAAATGCCAACGACCGCTTATCAGCATAATATCCGTAAGGGAGATTTGGCCTAATCGAAATACGATTAAAGGTCTGGCAGTAAAAGGGTCTCTTTAGATATACTTAGTCCACCTTCAGGGCCCGTTTCTTAGATATGGCCTAAAAGTGGACTGTAGAGTCTTTCAGGTATCCAGAGAAAAGATGCATGCTTTCAGGAAGCTCTTTGGATCCTGTGTGGTTTGCTGGTTGCGCAAATACATACCTGATATGCGAGTAGCCTACTTGTAAGTGGGTACATCTATGTACATGTAGGTACAGTCGTGAACCATGTCACTCGACGAATACCTTCTGTTGACCAGTAGAAATCATTAGTAGCTGGACCAATTCTCGGCTTGGCTGTTTCTTGCCATACTAACAGCCTCTGTTCATCAAGAAGCAGCGTCCGTCGAGTGACGGTTCACAACTTGATATTAAATAAATACATGTACTTCAGAGGTAGGAGTAAGTCTGTCAGCTGTTGACAGGCTTTCCCCTACCCCCGAAGTAGCAGTACATGTAGTAATCCCAACTCTAATTATCAATCTGTACCCGTTTGCCTACCATAAGAGCCTGGAGATGAAGTTGCTCGGGGCAAGGATAATTTGTCTGGAGTGGCGACTACCTGTTTCCGTCACTTGCATTTTCGGGTTCTCATGCATAAACCAGTACATATCCTGCAAGAATTCGAAAAAAAAATTGGCTGCACAGTCGTTCACAGGGCAAAAACAGACATTGGATGTTGACGGGCAGGGATTCCAACTACATATGATAAAAAACAGCCAAGCTCTAGCTAGAGTCGGGGCTGCGTCTTCACCCAGTGTTCGTGCATATGAGATCAAAATTACAGAGGGTTCTAGCTACGCAATAATTCGAACAGAAACTCGAGCATTTGGACAGAAACTCATGCACGTTGCGACCAATAGGAAGTGCAGAAGTTTCTGTCCAAACTGCTCGAGTTTCTGTCCAAACCGCGCAGCTAAAACCTTCTATTAGCAGACATGATATCTACACCTTTCAACCAATCGTTGCATGAGAAGTTTTTGCGGTACCTTATATACATGTATCTACGGCTGCGTGACAAAAATTAACCTGAAATTTCCTAGTGTAATAATATCTATGTTGTTTGATCAGCTCCTGACTATTACATGATATGGTATCGGGCAACCAAAACTAGGGTGTCTGTAACATTGGATTTGGTCCAAAAACCACATTTTATCAGGCGATTCTAGCCCATCGAGCCCTGAAACCGTCGTTTCGATACCAAAGTGTCCCGTAGTATTATATTTTGTACCCATTTCCCAGTCGATCTCAACCGCAAACAAATAATTAAAAACCAAATCATAGGGCTTTTCTATATGTTTCTATTCTATCATTCTTTGAAACAATCGATTGGCACCTCAAAAACAAACACAGGCTGGCATGAGAATACCCAGTACCATACATCCGCTAGTACCTGTATACATGTATGTTCAAGTACTACCAATCGCTTGACGTTTCCAAACACAACTGCTATTAATATTAATATTGCATGCCATACAAATTTACCTCAAATCCCATTTTTTGTATGGCATGCAAGAGCAGGCATCGATATCGCCAGGGTCTAGTACCCTTACGATCAATGCGGGCCGCAAGGCCCTACGTCATTTGTAGTTAGGCCTTTTGTGCAGAGACTCCAGATCTAGAGTCTTTTTCCGGGAACCGGATTAGTGCTGATCCTCCCATCAGCCAAATCATACAAGCAGGCGAGTGACTCTAGAGTCCTTTATGCAAAGCCCAACACGACTCCAAGCTCAAAGAGGTCCTCCACTTCTTCCTCTTACCCTACCTACCCAAGCGCCCCAGATAATAATATAATACTTATACTCATATATACTGTAACAAAGTACAGCACATAAACATGGCGACTACCCCTACTCCAACAGATATCACCCTTCAGGAATTTACCGAGATCCTTTCTCGGTATCCTACTACGATGGGCGGTCTCTCAGGAACCCATATTTCCTCGAAATCGAGCAAGTCAGAATCGTCACTGCTGACCCCCAAAGAGCTTGATACCTGGCGACTCGATACATTGCCTAAAGTTGTTAAGGCGAGAGGTAAACCTCATTTGACCAAAGAGGAACTCCAGAAGTTACTCAGTTGTAAGATGTTTGCCCCCTTATCTACATATTGGCTATATACAAACTAAAAAACAAGACATATAGGGCACGTGGGAAACGCCGAATGGCCCTCCCAAAACACATTGCTTCCAATGATCCATCGACTGTGGCCACTGCAACTGCCACAGCATTGTGCCACCT
Organism: Morchella rufobrunnea; assembly: GCA_024713595.1. Lineage (NCBI taxonomy): Eukaryota > Fungi > Ascomycota > Pezizomycetes > Pezizales > Morchellaceae > Morchella > Morchella rufobrunnea. The sequence continues at coordinate 1,346,771 of JAMGYT010000015.1, forward strand.
CCTCGCTGGAGCATCCTCGCCTAGCACAGAACTTATCCTCTCATCTTTGAAGGAGCTAAGTGAGCCTATCAAAGGTGTCGGCCCTGCCACAGCTTCATACATCCTAGCCGTTATTGCTCCGGATACGGTGCCAGTATTCTCAGACGAAGCCTACCGCTGGATTGCATCTTCTGATGGTCGCGGTGGCTGGACGCGACGAATCAATTATGACGCGGGGGAATATCGGAATTACGTCCGGGGCGTCGAGGCGCTTGTGGCAAGACTCGGGCAGGATGTCACCGCAGGTGATGTCGAGAAAGTGGGATTCGTCCTGGGGAAAGAAGGCGCCGTATTTCGTAGTACTCTTGTCGCTCAAGACACGAGTCCCGCGGCCCAAGAGGCGGGCACCAAGTTAAAGTCAGAAAGGGAAATGAAAGTAGGAGATGACTCGAAGAACAAGGACGCTGGAGTCTCAGACTCTAAGAAAGGAGGGAAAAGGAAAGCAGAAGACGATTTGAATAAGGGTAAGGATGCTGAAAGCTCTGAACCTAAGCCAGCAGTAAGGAAGAGAAGAGGGGCGGCAATGCCAAAAGGAAGAGGAAGAGGGAGAAGGGTGGGCTAGGTCTTTGTGGGGACGCTTTAATAGTGTGTGCCTAGCCGGATTAATACCTGCCAATCAAACACCCTCCCAACCCATTTACTAGACTTTTAGTGATCCGCGAAATATTGTGGGTTTAGTCGACTGCGGAGTTTTTATACTCATCTGGAGTGTTTTATTGGTTTCAGTTGTTAGTGGCTCGTTCATGATCAATAAACCAGTATAAATCCGATTAATGGGGCACAGAGCGGCAGCCATAAAGATTTCCATATCGCTGCTTCCGTTTTGGAACCGGCCGGCCGGCGGCCCGTGATTTATATTTTTAATATTAGTGATTCTCCGCAAATAGGCTCGTGGTAGGGCAGATCGAGAGGAACTATGGAGGTAAGATCGACCCGGTAAACAGCCCACGCACTAGGTACTGATACATAGATAATTTTTTTATTAATTACGTGCATACAAAATACGTAGATGATGAGCAGGCAGGCTCTCAAATAACCAGCTGAATCCTTGCCATACATTACAGCACTTTCAAGATCGATGCGAGAATTTTGGCTAGGCGTAGAGAGGCCAACGGTCTCTTTGATGTGGGACTTCGAATTACCTAGATATTAGAGACTTTGCGCAAATGGAGCCAGCTCTATATTCTGATTATCTGATTGGCTGGTGACGTGATCGGCACCAATCAGGTTTTCGGGAAATGGAGCTGGCTCCATTTGCGCAAAGTCTCTATTCTGCACGCCCATTTACCAAGGGTTTTCTTCCTGTCGAAATATTAAGTTTTGAATTCGGCTGCTCAATCAAAATTTCTCGGATTTCAACCCATATCCAAGATTTGAACTTTGCAATCCACCAACACGTATTGAACCTATATTACCAAGGACTTGTGAACAGGTTAAATAGACCCTCTCCTCATCATAGACACCTTTTAAATAAATACTAGTGACTCAGTATGTGGCAATTGGGTGGTATGATTATGAAATAAATAAAGTAAGCCCTAAATAAAGGTATTTTAAGTCGAATCTTTTAATATAGTTGTGATCTTCTATCTATTTGACTAGTAGGCTAACTCTTGGTTCAAGGCCTACTCTTGTTGTTGAGGAAATAGTAACAGTCCTCACTGTCAATAAACTTACCCCGACACCCGTAGTACATATATTCCGGTATGACTTAGTTAAATTCATATACAGTAGCCCCCCCCCCCCTATAACGAACGTGCATATTGGACCATTTTTGGTTCGGTACAGCAAATTTTCGATATTATTCGATATGGCAGACTAAATTCAGTGCTTTAAAAAAAAAGAATATGGTGGGCGACTGTACTTAGGCGTTTCTGATGTCTTCGTTTGTTACCGGTTTTCACGACCTTTTAGCGTGGAGATATTCAACAGGCTAGCTGTTATTGGGCCTGTCACACTGCCGAAAGTGAATAAATCTTCTCCAAGCAAGAAAAGATCTGCTGAAGGAGGGGTGACGAGCGTGACAGAATCAGGTTTTAGGTCTACTTCAAGTAATTTCGTAAGGCCTCGAAAACAGACGAAGATATATATATGTGTTCAGGATATCGATCATGAACCGGTAAATGGTGCCCAAAACTAATATTAGGCAACCATAATATTGTTGTTTCCTTTCAACGTTTTTTTATTTAAAATTATTTGGGGTATATTTCAGTTCCTGGGTTCGACCTCAAGGCCACATTGCGCACTGACCAACTGACCAGCTTTTGGAGAGTGCCTGTAAGTACTACGAACCCTTATCCGGGTCAAGTAGCCCAAATATCACCAAACCAATGTCTTCGTCTGTTGTCATAACCTTGCAAATCCGCCTCAAGTAGGCATACTTACCAAATTTTTATCAATAGGACGGGGGTAGGACCTAGGCAGGGTGATAAAATAGGGACGGCCAGCCACCTCGTCCTATTGATAAAGAACTTTGGCTAGTATACCTGCTTTTGTCACGCTCGGCACCCCTCCTTAGAAGATCTTTTTTCTCTTTTGGCAGTGTTACAGCCCCAATAACAGCTAGCCTGTGGAATATCTCCACGCTAAAAGGTCGTGAAAGCCGGCAACAGACAAAGACATAATAGATCTGCCCAGGAGGAAGGAATGACTGATAAAACCTTAGAGGATTGGTTTTAGTTACTTGAGCTAGTATAAAATACGCGAGGCGCTCGATATGTTGTGTACGTACACAAACTTTCGGGATATATATATATATATGTCTGTTAATTTAAATAGGCGCGTAATGGATAAAAAAAAATTTAATTAATCCAAGCGCTTTAGACATGAAATATCACTCAGATCTGTGGACCTCACACATACTCAAGCCTTGGTACCATTGGTGCATTCGATTCCATGATCAAGGCGCATACCAAAGTTTCCTTATTAGATCACATTCTGCGGCATAGACAAACCGCCATATCAAAAAAGAAGTATAGATTCGCTGCCATATTCCGTAAAATACGCTAGGAAATGTGGTATGAGTAGGGGATCAATTGAATACGGTATTCAACTTATCTATAATGCTACTTTAGTTCGGTATTCTAAACTAGATATATATATACCGTAGTACTACTACGGTAGCAATTACAACCCATTTTTTTTTTCAGTACGCATTTATCTTAATTTACCATGAGTTGCGATATCGTAAGAAAATATATCTATAAAAATACCTATCGTGCAAATTAAAAACTGCGGATCTCATGCGCAGCAAAAGGTAAAAAATAATGAAACGTAGCCAAATATACTTCCAACCGCATCCCATTACTTTTTACCTACCGCTATACGATAGGAGCAAACGCACATGATCTCCTGCGCTTACTTATGCCCCCTAGAGTAATGTGGCCACTTACTCCACCCCAGAATCATTAATGCTCTACACTTTACGGATCTTTAAATGCAAGCCTTGAATTAGAGTTACTTCTTTCGTGAGGTCGTACTTTACTCGGATCGTAATACCAGTCCCCACCAACCTAAGGCCCCGTCCGGACAGCAGAAATTATTGAAAATTTGTATGGCGAAATAACGGATTTTCCGCCGATGACCAAATTAAACGTTAAACGATGAATAATGCGCATTAATTAGCAACAAGCACTGGAAATCGAAACTATCATGTAACACTCAACGCAGGCAACCAACTAAGATTTCATTTGAAAATATATGGTGTGACAAGATACTTGAAAGAAAAGAAAGAAAGAAAAGAAGCTCATCACTCATCCTCATCGTCACTGCACTCAGGTTTTTGTCCGTAGTAGATGTGTCTAATCATTGATGTTAGTCTAGGTTACAGTCAATATAGCGCAGAACCAATGTTACTCACTGCCTAGAGTAGGAATGAATTTTCCTGCTCTTCGCGTCTATCTTTGCCTGCTCAATCAGCGTGTTGACATCATCCACCGGCATCTCCAGTACTCTCGTCAACAAAGCCATGCCAAATGCTGCAAAACCTTCATCAGCTGTCATATATAAGTATGCACCCATCTCTTTCTGCAACTTGTCCGCAGGCCATGTTCCAAATGGAACCTTCATGATTTGATGGTGGCAAGACTCGAATCCAGCCTCGACGAGTTTAGGCTTGAGATTGGAGGCGATTTTGAATTCTCGCCCAAGTTTGGTAGCAGCCTGGTTACAGAGGTCATAGTACTTGTAGAGGGAGCTAGCCTTGGGGAGGGAGTTGTCATCACTGTGGAGAAAGAATTCGTATTCTGCGAGTTCGATCCATCCGCCAGGTTTGGTGCATCTATGGTCACTAATAAGTCGTCATTATTGAAGTATGATGGAAGCGGGAACAAAACCTATAGGCTTCTTTGATGAGCTTGCCCCAGTCTTTGATCGCCCCGTTTAAGTGGCGAATGTGAATTAGGTCGAACGAATTCTTTGCAAATGTCCAGTCCGCCTCAGCATCATCGATTTGGAATTGAACATTCGGAGGGACCCTGTCATTCTGATTAACAAAGTTGTTTGATCATTCCTAAGAGAGTACAATATACCAGCTGGGCTGGATAGGGCTCAGATCTGTCCCTATGACCTCGGCACTTGGGTATTTCCTATCAATCCCCATAAATTAGCCCTACGAAGCCCATAGCTATAGTATAAGGCCCGCTTACTCTGCGGCATCAATCGCCCAGATACCTGTTCCGGTGCCAACGTCCAAGATTCTTTGTGGGCTTTCAATAGGTGCTAGATGAAGCTTGTCTCTGTACAATAGGAGATAAATGTGGTGCAAAACATCCAATCTACACATCATCACATGTTAGCGCAGGAATCAGAGAATATAACGCTAGGAAGGGTGGGTAGCACCTTTCTTGCTCTGCTTCATCATTAGGGAAGACATATTTGCCTTCTTTGTAGGCGTGATACCTGCGACCGTTCTCGAAGCGGTACCTAAATGCCACTTATTAATAAAAACCAAGATCTCGTGGAGTTGAGATCAGACTACAGTGCCCAGGAGGCAGTCCCTCGGAACACCCGTGCACCGCGAAAAACAAAACAAAAACCCCCAAAACGTCGTATAAAAAAACTTTTTTTAAACTGTATTCTCTCAACAGTTCCTTGCCACTCGATTTTTTCGCCGTTAATACAAGGGGTTGATTGACATACTCATAAATTGAAGAGGTCAACGAATCTGTGGAATACTCGCTCCTAGAGGCATGTTAGAAGGTGAATAATAAAAAAAAAATTGGTCCCAGTGGGCCTTGGGCACTCACGATCCAGTCCCATAGTCAGATCCGGAATCTTCGTCACACTGAGGGTTCAAAGAAATGTTAGTTAAATATCCTTCATATGGGAATTTATGGGAATTTATGGTCTTAAACTTACCGCAGGGTCGAGTTCAATCTCCGGCTGAGTGAAGTCTAACGGTTGTTCTGACATGACCAATATGTATGGAAGGAAATCGTTTGAAGATGTTTGCTACTGTGAGTTTACCAAAAGACAGGATGAACTATCTGCGTGAAGGCAGGCGGTGGGGATTCGTCTAGCTTATATAAACCACTAGTGAGTTTAACTGTACCCGGTATTCCGAATTCCCCTACCACTCTGCTTGGCTCCTCTCAGGGTAAAGAATCGGTACGGGCCGAGAACCTAACTTCATATAGCAAGCTTTTTGGACTCGCGTAGAAAAACTAGTGTTAGTTCAAGTTGGAGATGAAATCTCCTTACAGGGTCCTGGATGGACTCATGATAACTCTGGAACTTCACACTGTTGTGATCTTTCAAAAGGTAAGAAACATCACAAACCGTCATCTGGTAAATTTCTTTCTTTCTTTTCTTTTTTTTTTTTTTTTTTTTTTTTTTTACAATATTCGATCGCAGAGCAAAAAGACATGGTGACAATTTTCGATACTAGGAGTCCAGTATGTACCGGCTACATTATGTACATGTAGGTAACAGCCCCCACCGCCCGAATACATACTTCCTAGCGCGAAGTTTTCAATCAACAGGTATATATCATATTCACAGATTTGTCTTTTGTGTCAAAGCGTAAGTGCTCAACATCACCATCTATTCTAGATCGAGAGACAGCTGCTTCACATAAAAACCAGCGACAAGACTAAGCAAGACACTTAAAGGCCGATGGGGAAAATACGGTATGAGCATTGAGAATTATATGAGCCAATGAATACTTGGATGGGGTTGCTTGTATTTGGGGGTTTTCTTTCTGAAAGCCCTGGGGCAATTATCTCATGGGATTGTTGAAACCCTGCTAGACTGCAGTAATCCCCATACAAATTTTGTATGGAAGTTACCCATTTCCAGTCTGACACGGTTCCCAGTCAAAAACGTCGGGAATAACCACACCCGAGGCAATTGGGTAGAGGCAGATGCGTGCGAGCCTAGATGCACGTGTAGGTACTGGGACTGTACCTGGTAACCGAATCCACTCCCAACCGGAATCGTCTAGAGAGTCTAGAGATGGAGATGCTCAGAATCCTTAGACATGAGTACATTGCACCTACATGTACTTATGAGGCTCACTACGCTAAACGCGCAAATCATGTCACTTATTTACCGCCATTCCGGTAAAAACACGACCGAACACCACCATCAAAAAAAAGAGAAGGTGCCCATGTATTACACATGTATATACAGTACATACATACATACATACATACATACATACATACATACATGCATACATACAGCCACTCTGCAAAAGTGTTCGTGATTCACTCCTAACTTGGTCTGTGCGTTATGTGGCTTTGAGGTCGATTTGAGGGACTGAAATATATCCAAATAATTTTATAAAATCGGTGGGTAAAAACATTAATATCATCAAAATCTAATATCAATTTTGGGCACCATTGACTGATACATGGTTGGTATTTTGAACATCTCAGTGTACACCTTCATTCTTGATTTGAGCCGGATATGCCACACTAAATCCGAATCACGAACACTTTTGCAGGGTGGCTGTACATACATGTATTTTAGCAAAAATGGGCCCATATAGAATTGATATGAGCTTGCTGTTAGGTATATACATGTATATCCAGTGGGGTAACTACGTTATTCATTCGGATAGGATGCCCTAGAATAAAGTACCTACATAGAGGTAAGTACATGTATAAATGTATGTAGGTACTCGTACTCTGGATGTAGGTCTGTTTACGCCATAGTTTATACTGCATGCGAACTTTCTGTACCTAGAAACATGAATAGATATGATTTAAAAAAAAACTCGTACTCTGGATAAAGTTCCTCATACGTCCACAGGTCCACAGGCCCTCTAATAGGACGGGGTCTATAGTAGAACGATAGGACGCTCATTACTTACATAAATAAATCTACACGGGTAGCTGCAGATAGATATTTGGTAACCTGTAATGTTATGCCCCGCTTGACTGACTGAGGCTTGTTAACTGCACTGCCTAGAGGCCTCTGGGGAGTGCCTGACTGAGGCACAAGTGCAGTGCATGGGCCAGTAAACTCCCTCGACAGTCTCACTCTACAGTGCCAGCGTTCCGAAAGGTGGTCTCTTGGGATTTAGCGAGCTGTTGCGTGCGCGCCATTGCTGCGCACCAAGTCCTCGGCAACTGAATTTTGGCGAATAGCCGCAAGACTTTTTTTTGCAAAATCTCCACCAGCACTCGCTCGATTATCGGACAAGCAGAGAACACAGGCCATTAGATACTGCCAATGAAAGCCAGGTCCAAAATAAATCTCCCACTGTAGGAAAATATCGTGGATCTTCGACGTTATCAACTCCATAAGCGACTGACCCCTACATTAATCAAAGCGAACACGTTGCATACATCATGTATCTAAAGCGGCATGTCAGGCCTTATGCATCTCATTTAAAGCAGGCTGGCTGCACTTCCATCCGCCTTGTTAACATTCAACCCCTACAGGCGGATCCCGGTTGAGCGCTCATCGTAGAATAGATGTCTAGCCAATAGAGTGTACCCTCGCCAACTACACCCAGTTCCCTGTATCCTGAGCTCCCTCACCTCCACGCACATCAGGTGCGCAAAACAAAACAAAACAAAAAAAACAAGATTACTACATCATCAGATCTCAAGCATTCCTGATAAAGAGTTCATCCGTTGCTAGTTGTTTGGCCTAATCAGATAAATACTTGGCGCCATTTGTCAACTCTGGCCCGCAATTGAACTGTATACCTCTACGGCGAGGAGCCTTTGATGTACGTTTTGTGAAAGAAAAAAAAAAAAAAAAAAACCGATAGCGGTTGTAAGTGAATTCTATCTCGTCATCTCCGTAAATAAGAATTGTTAGTTGGCTGAGGTTAGATCTGAATTGACGTCAACGGAGACCTATGTGTTTGCAATTAATGGTTGGTTATCAAATGAAGAAGGAACGGCGCTTACACAAGGCTATTTGCTTCATAAACTTTAAATTAAAGACTTGTGGATATGGGGAACGGTGGATAAAAAAAGAAAAGAAAAAAGAAAAGAAAAAAGAAAATATAGAGAAATACACAAAAGAATGGGTATATGGCCTGCCTTGAAAAAGGAAGAAATAAAAGGCTATAGGATCATTAATAAACCAAGTAGATTTTCCCACGCAGTGTAAATCATCAACCATGTAAGACATGAGAAGAAAGGGTTATAAAAGTACAATAATACAGACAAAGCAAAACTCGGGATATGAGCATCGACCATACCAATTGATGAAACAGATGGCATGTGGGAAATTAAAATGGTACATGATATGAGATTTTGATAAAAAGAATATTTGTATTCCTCATAGCCGCAGGAGCGGGGAGAAAATGAATGCTGGGTTATGGCCCGGCGGTCATCAGTCGTTAATTGTAAAATCCTTGTAACCGAACCAGGGATATGTAAAGACATGCAGGTCGTGATCATGTACAAAAACTGTCCGGGGATAATTGGTGACATGTGCGTGTATGGTTTAGCCATGGAGTTGGGTGTAGCATTTCGATACATTTTTTTCTCTTTTTTCTTTCGAGTTCAGTACCGGTCACAGACAGACTCTCCGCTGGAATGTTTGAGCATATCAGATTGCACTTGTCGTATCGGTAGGTAATCGGTTGGTATCAGGGAATGGGGTGGCGTGCCCTAGGTAACTAGTGGGCGAAACTTAAATCTAGCTGCTAGGGTACCCTATGAAAGTCTCGTCCCAGGGGCCGCTAAGCGCTGGATCTAAGATACCATTTTGGTGAGAATCCATATTAGGGCTGTAAGATTCATAATCGGGGCCTTGACCCTGTACGATGGGGAAATCATGCCAAAGGGGAGATTGAGGTTGATGGTGGAACCCGTTCTGGGTAGAGATTCGACTATTCGTAGGAATGCTATGAACGGAGACATTATCAATGACGCTAGATGCTGATGCAGCAGCTCCTATGTCGCCAAAATTGAAGTGATTTTGGCTGCTAGGTCGGGGCGAATTCTGAAATGATGCATTCCGTCGCTTTGATTCCTTTTTCTTTAGGCAGGCGCCAGGAGTTTGATAGTGTCTTTTGAGAGAGCTCTGTCGTCCAAATTCTGAACCGCAATCGAGACAGTGGTATTTAGCCTTACTATGAACTGCTTGGTGACTCCTAAAGCAGCGCATTAATAAATAATATAATTAAAGTATATCAGTAAACAAGCAGCACTTACTTCAGCCGTGCCTCAAATTCAAAAACTTTCCCACAATCAGAGCACTTGTGGCTCTTTTTCTCTTTCCCTGATTTTACGCTGCCTGTGCTCTCACTATGCAGCTGATCTTGGGCTCGTGTTGTCGTCATACCTTTTCTGTTGTTTGTGGATAGTGAGCGATTAACGCATTTATTAACTCGCCGTTTGGTAGTTGGACCATCCATAACACTCGAGCATCTACGTGGCTTTATGGCATTTGCGTGTACATTTTGATCCGCCAAACCAGTAGTGGACCTAGCTTTTTGAAATCCCCTGAAGTGGTCGGGTCGCAAGAATTCTGACGAGCGCTCTGTAATGATCCTTCCAGCAGCAGTCGACTGGAATGTCTGGGCATACGGTTCGCCATCATTCCAAGGGGGTACGCGCTTGGCAGCCTGTCCGGACGGATTCCCAGAGGCCGGTGCTCTCATACCCTCGTAGAAATCTTCCCGCGCCATCCTAGGCACCCACGGTCCGGCTTTAGGGTCTTCATGTATGTAATTCGCTAAAGCGAACAATTCGTCGCTGAAAGTGTGTTGATTTAGGTAATTATCAACGTATTTTATTATCTCCTCCCTCAACAAGTCCCTAGCTTGGTTGGGTAGCTGGTACTTTGCATTCGTTTGTTCAGGAAAAAAAACACTCATATTACCCATCTCTCCGAGGCCACCGACAAAGGTGCTGTATAATTGCGAGAATAGAGGGAACAGGAGAGGTTTTATGCATGTGGCGTACTGGTGTAATGACTGCGGAAACATTGTAGAAGCCAGATGCTTGCTACTCGACATGGTGGTTGCAGGTTATGCTTATATCGTTTTTTTACACTACCATTAACTATTAGTATCTAGCTGATTGCTTCATAGCAGTGGTGGTGGTAGCGGTGTGGTAGTGTAAACGGGCAGCTAGAGGAAGTTCAAAGGGTTTCTACCCACCACGATAGACTGATCTCGCGACCGCGCACAGAGCCTAGGGAGAATATACAGGACCTTATTATAAGAAAAGATGTTCTTATAAAAAAAATTAAAAAAAAAAAAAAAAGAGAGAGAGAGAGAGGGAGGGGGGGTAATCAGGGGTGGTAATAACTGCGCAGAGTCGGCGTACCGCCAGATAGCCGAGTATACCCTATGAAAGTGAGATGTTCTAAGTGCGGTAAGAATAACTAGTTACAGTCTTGTAAATGAAGTTGTTAGATATAATAAATGCTGATGGGGGCTCTGTGGACTAAGTACCTTCTCCACGGTGCGAATTCGCACAATTTCGCACCAGGCTAGGTCGCTCCTTGCAGGGTGCGAATGGGAGTACTTAGCTAGAGAAGTTTCGCAGAGGGCATGTCCGAGAAGACTATTGAGAAGCTCTGTGGTTTTCATAACCAGATGGAGTGCATGCGCATCAATTTTCTTAGTTAGTTTGTATGAAGAGGAGCTAGATGGTGGGAGGAGGATAAGTTTCCGTCTGCTCCTTTTCACTGCCAGTGATACATCAGAACCAATCAAGTTGTGGAAGGTCAGTCCATTTGGAAATACAATAGCATTGTACGCGGTCATATCTTCATCTGGGACTTGGGATATTCGAACATCAGTTAAGCAACGAGATCGAAGTTTCTCTCTAGTGGACTGGCAACAGTGTTTAAACTCCCTTTGGACTCAGATGAACAAAGATTCAAGATTGTACGCCCCGGGACTTGGCCAACTCTGTATCAGCGATTGATCATGTACATACTGGCTAATTACATGTAGTTTCTTCTTCATGTATGCATTTGAAGTATGTACACATGTCAGAGTTTTTGAAACTCAGTACTCACTGTCTGTCCCTTTAATTAATTAATTTCTTTGCTGTTTCATTATTTTCCGGATCCACTTTGATGCAGTACTCCTGCTACGAGCGGGGCTATGCTGGTGTTGCTGTATGTTCCTGCGCTGATGGAAAATGGATGGCTCGATGATGAGGGTTTGGAGGCTGAGGGTTGCACCTACCTACAGTGGCCAGCCATTCCGTGATCCGATGCCCATGTAGGTCATGTAAGTCATATCAGCGGATTTCCAGATGAACTTACATACTACATGTAGGTACTTTATCTTGATACTAGAGACTTTGCGCAAATGGAGCTACCTCCATTTTTTTTTTTTGGAAACATGATTGGCGCCGGTCCCGTAACCTGCCAATTAGATTCCATTTGTGCAAAGTCTCTACTCTACTGAGTGAAAATGAAGCTGCTTCAGATCTGATCGGGGAAATCGTGTTACCCCGTTCGCCTCTAAGCCTCGAACTGACCTTATAACGAATAGATTATCTCCCTTCTCAAATGCAAACAACGGACAATTATCAAGAAACGCCTCATCATGTATTCCGTCAAACGTCCGGGTTAAAATGCCCATTTTGGGCTTATCCAATACAATCATGATCACCAACAACCAATTGATATGCATGTACGGTACAGATTATATCGCGAGCCGTAGATATGGAACAGATTCAAGCCTACCCAAACGTGTAGATAATACAGGTACGCCATATGCGCAACGCGTAGTTTAGCTACATTTAGTAGTAGTACCTCTTCCATGGCTTGAGGCTCAAGGATGGCCATATGGGAGAATTAAACACTACGCAATTGTACTTACACAAAGGTGTTTAAGCATTCTAATCAAGCTTTAACATATTCTTAGTGATACAATCATCTCTACCCAATTACTATGCGAATTTCGATCCCCAAACCCTTTTATACACTTTCTGATAATAGTCATATATATTGTCTCTATCTTGAAATCGTCTAGGGTAGCGGAGCATCGAAGATTACACGGTCGAGTCACTCCCAAGAACCTTAATTACGCGAATGAATTGCATTTACCAGCACCCGGGTGTTTGAGGGCTGACGACAGTTCTATCTACCTATGTCGTAGAATTATAGTAGTATTAGAGCCCAAAAGAAAAAGTATGTTGCTCCACCGTCGTACATAAATGCGATATCAGTCTTGGTTACTGATCACACATTGTCCTTGATTAGCTGAATCCCAGGCCTCATAATCACATCTATGTATGTACCATGGCCATGGTTCATTAAAATTAAGGTGCCGGTAGGAATTCAAACTTTGTGAAATATTGTCTTCTAATCTATTTAAATCACCGGGCCGTCTTCGAAGGATTTTTCCTAATTTTTCAAAGTAGGAACGTATGAGTATGTGTAAAGATTTAGAAATATGGAATTGAAATTGCAAGAGAGAGATCGAAGAAGCGTGCTTAGCAGCGAACCTTCCGGCTTGCCGGCAACGGAGGGCCGGGGGAGTATGTAGGTACATACAATGAATCCCTCCACACATATTCGAGTGCATGGGGGTGTGTATGTAAGTATTTTATTATATACATGTACGGTAGACTCGACAAAATGCAAACTGAGTGAGACCTAACCACTCAATCAATCACTGAGGTGCTAGTGCATCACGAACGGCCAGCCGTTCCTACACGAGGCTCTGTTCTGGTTAAGTTCTAAATAACCCCGAGGCTTTCTTCGCCAGAACTGGGAAACCAAGATCCGCGGCTGAAGGTCACCAAAGTACTCCTCTTCAAAATCTATGGAAATTGATAACAGGTCATTTTCACATGAGGCTCGAGTTGAGAAGAGGCGTGTACGTATTCATTGAATTGACCACGGCCTGTACCCAGGTATCACGATACATGCGCCATATTTAAGAGTCAATGTCAGATCCAACTCCGGGGGGGGCTTTCCGTGCGGACAGTTGCACACGTCCAGTGATGAGGCCCGTGGTCAGTCATGGGCCTATGACAACTGAACCGTTTCCTCCAATTGAAGATACATTGTAGAAAGGTTTCCTAATTGGGTATTGTGATACAATGTGGATTGTGAATAATCCTTATGTAAAGTGTAATGAAAATTGATGATTTCATCATAAAACTAGGAATGTACTCGGCGGGTCAATTACGTTGTTCGCCCGCCGGGAAGAAGAAAACGTAGGATTGAACAGGAAAGAAACTCAGAGCTTACCTGCTCCACACTGTTTCCGGCATCTAATGAAGCGCAGATGTGCATGCGCGTAGCCAAGCTGTAATGGTAATTATCAAGATCCTCCACAAGGGCTAGTGTCGGCAAGAGATCACGCAGCCTTGCTTATGTTTAATGATTGAAGTGATTGGTATTTGGGTTAGTATTCGTGACAGGCAAATAGAACCTGAACATAAAAACGCGCTGGCAGGGGGTCAGAATGGTTGTTACCAGAAAAACAATGTTCAGGTTCTTCTTGCCTACCTCGAGTATGTATGTAGACACATGCACTCCAGTCTTTCTGACAACACTGCACTAGCTACTTTATGGCAAACTGACACCATCCTCCAACAGCATGAGGTTTAAGCTTGGTCTGCGGCGTAGCACCGCATTAAGCGAAAGTATTCGGATTCGCATATCCTCTGGATACTCGGGGTATTCGATCGAGTGATCTAATCCATATTCAACAGCCTAACTGCCCCCAAGCCTAAGTCGAATAGAGTCCTAGAAGGCTGTCAAAAGAAAAAACCTAATACAAGGCGTCCACTGATGAACAAGGTACTCAGAGGCTTCTCCTCTAGACCCTGCATATCTGGCCTATAGCTAACATAAGTCAATCCAGATACCGAAACAAAAAACGACATGTGTATATCAATACCTACAATACAAAGATGCAGCGATAATTTCATGATCTTGAGGGTAATGTCATATACATCCTCCCGGGTTATAATTCCATAGATAAATCTCTAGCTTAGTCAGGCGGCCTTTGGCGTACCATATATACAGGCGGCGCCTTCTGAAAACAAAAAGAAAAAGGAAAAAAAGGGTATCGTATATACCTTGTCTTTCAAAACTCTCGGTCTCCCATTCCCTTTCCTTGTAGGTGAATTGGATAACCATTTAACGCACAGAAGAACTTAGGTTAAGTCTTACATGTTTTAGAACGCTAAGGCCTCGTAGCCTTGTTTTCTATATTCGGTAATCAGAAAGCCTAGCTAGTTTCTATCGGAATATATACCACATGGCTGTCTAGGATGATAGATGAGGGTAGATGTAGGGTTTATACCCAGTGCATACAACCCATGAGGTTTCTCCAACACTGGCAACCGTACCAGGGATACCTGTATGTCTGAGAGATATAAGGCTGCTAATTTGTTAAATCTTCATCAAGTATTCATCGAGGGCCGACGGCGCTCGTCGTTAATCGTCGTGATATATCCTTGTCTCAGTACAACAACTCTCAGCGTTCTTCCAATCATGAAAACGGACGATACAGTATTAAACTACCACAAATAGCAGCGCAACGATACTGCATCAATCGATAAGTACCTTGATAGGTAGATCATATTTTGCATATCGGCATACCTGCCATTCATGTAAGCCGCCTTTGTCCTGCAAGCGAATGCACATTCTAAGGACGCCAGCTTCGGTTCATATTGCATTGCATGAGTACATGTATTAGTGTACATGTACCTACTATTGTACATTGTCCAATTTGTGCCCATACATATCTCATATATGTCTTGCAATTAGATCCTAAAGCCCTGATGATTTCCGATTCATTCGTCAGCAAAAAAAAAAAAAAAAAAGAAAGGAAAAAAAGGAGCAAGAGAACGAATACGGCCATCACTGCAGCCTCGATATGTACATGGTTTGATTGTTCGATTGAGTTGAGGAGAAATAACGCTATATATAGTAGGGACCCAGTTTATTAGATCAATCTCGATCTAGACTAGTGATTATTATGCCAATCATCAAATATCACTCGATGAGGTAGGTCTAACCCCCTTGGTACATTTTAAGCACTAGACTATGTAGTTTTCATATCGCGTAAGCCTGAAGCACCTAACCCAACGCCTTAATGAAAAGTTAAAATTAAAGCCCAACACACAGGGCTACAAGATCGAACGAGTAGTCCGAGCCTCCTAGATACCTGACCCTTTGCAGCGGTCACCACATAACGATCTATTAAAACCTTGCACTGGTATCACATCTTCTAATGACAAATATTCGTACTTAAATCCGTATAGTGGTTATTTGGATTCAAAGCTCTATGCCCAAATAGAGGATATTAGGGCGACGTTTTCTAATTGACAAGGTCTAGTAAACTACTCATTCATAGCGGTAAATAGTGCACTGAGTACAAATCTACCTTTACCATCATAGAATCACTACAGAAAACCAGGCCTATCTACTTACGCGGCCGGTTTGAAGCCGCTCAATGAACTGTGTCGAGTAGTTGTTGTCTGAGCGGCTTCAACCCAGCAGCGCGAGTAGATTAGATATATCTCTAGCTGTTTTTTTTTTTTTTTTTTTTTTTTTTTTCATATCTAAGATCGATGACGTGTTGATCTGCATCGCTTCACACGTATATAGCCATGTGATTATACCCTAATGAATCAGTTTATTAGCCTAGGCCACGGACATATTTCCCCAACCTCTAAGATCACATCCCTTCAATAAGCACACTCAACTTTCCTAGCCATCACACGGGAGGATTGGCACCTACGGGGGGGGGGGGGGGATATCCAGATCGTGAGCTATGTAATACTCGAAGGGGTTTAAAGACAAGATTTCTATGCGAAACTCTATCCCATCCATACTTGGGGTCTTGGACGCCCAGTCGGTTGGTTGGCCTTGTTGAGGAAGTTCACATGCATACATGTATGTAACGGCTTGGCTTAGTTGATCCAGGGTAGTAGAACGCCATACACATGGCCGTCTTGATCATGTTTCATGGGTAGTGAATAGTCAAATCCAAAAGTCATATGCAATAAACTGATGTGCTTGCCTGTACTTCATTCAGGTAGATAACACTGCAGGCACAGCCATCATAGTACTAGTAAGCCATTGTCTTATGGACATTAATTTCATCCCTGGAGAAATCTGGAGTAAAAATCGGGGAGCACACTACCTGAAATATGTTCTATCTTTCCACACGCCCAGTGACCTCATCCCATCTGGAGGCTGACGGTAGCAGCATCATTAAATAAATCTAAACGTAATTAATTCGAATATATATTGGGCAGGAACTAGATCGTATAGATGGCTGGTAGAAGAGGGGGCAAACTGCAGTCATGTGGTCGGCCTCTCCCTCTACCCAATGCAAGAAATGCTGCAAATTCGGCCACGCCACCCAAGGATGCAAACAGCCTCTCCCCACCTGCCCCATCTGTGCCAAAAACCACACCAAAGCCGAACACCGCTGCGCAGCCCCAACCTGCAAAGGCTACTCAGCCCCCATCCCCGCCTGCTGCGGGGCCTCCATCCTCAAGTGCACAAACTGCAACGGCGCCCACACCGCCTACGACATCAAATGCCCCGTCAAAACTGCCGCCCGCAGCAAGACAAGAGTCATCGAAGCCAACTCCCCCCCAGCGGGCGAGATGGACACCGCACCCGACAACGCTCCACAATCCACCTCCAACTCCGACTAATCATGTCGTCACAACCCACAGAAAACCATTTCCTCCGCATCATCCAACACAATTGCGCGAACAGCAACATTGTCCTCCTCTCACTCTTCTCGATACTAATGGTACAAAAAACACATATCATCGCCATACAAGAACCCCCCCTCCATAAAGGCATACCCCACAAGTCCCCTCTTTCACCCTCATCACCCCCACCCCCACCTCCACGGATGATAAAATATCCGCGTGCCTTTACATCTCCACAAACCTCCTCAATAAAAACTCCTTCAGCACCGTCCCCTCACACCGCGGGGACATCATCACCGCCAACATCTTCTGCAACTCGGGCCCAAACACCCATACCACAGTTTCCATATCATCTGTCTACAACAGACAAATCAGCAACACATCACGATCCCTCAACCCCCCCCTAGTCTTCAAACGAACCGAAAACCCTGCGATTGTGTTAGGAGACTTCAACATCCATTCCCCCTCAGCTGATCCCACCAGAGCCTTCTCCAACGGCGAACTCCGCCTCTCACAGCAATTCTTCGATGCCGCGACAAACACCGGCTTCTCCCTAGTCAACACCCCTAATCTATACTGCGCTCTCGACCAAAAGAAAAGGTCAAGCGTCATCGACCTGGCCTTCTCCAATCACAGAGCCACACCCTTAGTCTGGAAATGGCTCCCCCTCTCGAACGCCACCGGCTCCGACCACCTGGCCCTGGCCATGACCCTACACCTCCCATCTTCAGACCTATCCCCAACCACCCTCCCCAACTGGAAGCTCACAAACTGGCTATCCCTTGAGAAAGACCTCCGCAACTGGTCCACCCCAACCTGCCCCCTCCCAACAATGATAGACGACTGGTTTGAGAAATCACTTGAAACCCTCGTAAACCTCCTCAAGATTCACACTCCATCCAAAACCATCACCAAGTGGTCGAAACCCTGGTGGAACCCCAACCTGTCCCAGCTCCGTACCATCTTCCACTCAGTCTATAGGGACTTTAGGAAAGGAAGAGCCCCCCCATTCGAAGCCAGAGCCGCGAAGAACACCTACTTCAACGCGATCAAACAAGCAAAACAGGACCACTGGAACTCCTTCATAGCGAACGCAAACCCCAGCGACGTATAGAGGATCAAGAAAATGGCCTCAAAAACAGAAGACAGGATCCCCACCCTACCCAACTCCCCCACTCCGTCCCTTCTCAATGATAACCTCATCAAAGCCTTCTTCCCCCCCAGGCCAGAAGAACCCTCCCCCCCTCCTATCCAATTCAAAGACGTCCCCCCCATCACCCCAGAAGAAGTCCAACAGGCCCTCTCCCCCACATCCAACCTCTCCAGCCCCGGGCCCGACACCATCCCCTACTCAACTTGGAAAGGGGTCCATAGATGTAACCCATCCATCATCTCCTCCCTCCTCAACCCACTGATCTCCCTCGGCTATCACCCTCTTTCCCTCAAGAAAGCCAATGGAGTAATACTCTGTGACGGGGCTCTGCCTCTACTAAACAGAAGTGTAGGAAGCAAGAGGGCCGGTAGAAGAAAGAGTTAGGTTTAGAGAGAAAAGATTTTTCTTGGTAGACTTAGAATAATCTTAAGGGTCTTCTTCCACTTGTTACAACTGATGATGAGGAAAACTAGAACCAGTGGGCGAAAATGGAGATGAGTACTTATACTTCAAATCTCTCGGTTTTCCTGCCTTCCACTGCTCAAGCCAAGTTCCGGTGAAAACTCTGTTTTGGACCGGAGAACAATTCCGCCACCCCGCTTTCTCTAAGCGCTTAGCGGGTGTTTCCGTCCTAGAGTAATGCACCCTTAGCCAGGGTCAAGGATCACCTGCAGCCTGGCTGTCACACAGCTCCGGTCCTGCATTAAAGGAGTCTCCGCCCGGTGGTCTACTCTTGATGGCTGCAGAGCTGTAATTCATTGTAGATCTATTGATAGCATAGCCACCGCCTGACAGGGCTGTCTTTGCTCTGAAGGTTAATGGAGATGCCCGGCGCTTAGAAACCTTTCTCTAGCCGGTCCTCTATCCACTGACAGGACTCAGACTCGTCAGTCTGGCCCTTCATGAATAGATCTCCTCCTTAGTAGCCAGAAGGTAAATACACTTGCGGCAGGTTGCGGTCCTCGCCTACAGGTACTTCCCTATCACTGTAACTACTGGATTCTATCAATGACTCTGAGCCTGTAACAGGCCGGTGAGAACTAGTCTCCTGACCGTTGGTATGGCTCTGCTATACTACTCACTCTTTCAGGATCTTGGTCACCAAGATTCAGTAACAACAAATTCTATTCAACCTAATTTTTTCAAGGAAATTCCCGTGTATGTACAAGTAGAAAATTTAGAGAAGCTACATCAAACCCTTTTGTCCCGGGGTTTCTTAGGATACCTCATGTGAAAATCTTGGAGGACTTCTTCAGCACTCTTCCTAAGATGTTCAAAGGGTTCCCAGGTAGCATCCTCATTCTCATACCCTTCCCATAGTACTAGGTATTCCACTCTTCTCCTGAGCCTATTGACCCGGCTATCTGCTACCTCTCGGACTACCCAGTTCTCCTCTCCTGCAATCTCTTCTGGTTCCGGAGGGGGAACTCTTCTCTCCGGGTCTACTGGCGCTCTGTAAGGTTCTAAGAGAGACATGGAAGACCGGGTGTATAGCCATCTGAGGAGGAAGGGAGAGCTTGTAGGCACGAGTGCCTATAGCTTCAATGACCTTGAAGGGTCCCATCTTCTTCTGATCTAGCTTTCCCATCGGCCGCTTTGTTTGCACATTGCGCCGGTCTAGCATTACTTCATCTCCAGGCTTGATCTCCGGAGGTGCCAGTGCATGTTTATCATACCACCGGGCCATCCTAATCCTAGCCTTGCCTAAGTTTTCTTGCATAGCATGCCAGATAGATTCCCATTTAGATATCATGACCTCACTTGCTGGATTGCTAACTTCCACACCTTCCCTGGGGCCGGCCAGTTGGTCCTGGGTTCATAACCATAGTTGGCATAAAATGCCGATATTTTGGTAGACTCAGAGACCGCCGAGTTGTAAGCATATTTCCGCCATAGGCAAGAGCTCTGCCGAGTCATCCTGTTGATATGAACAATAACTCCGCAAGTAATGTTCCAGGGTCTGGTTAACTCTTTCTGTTTGGCCGTCTGTTTGGGGGTGAAAAGAAGTAGACATTTCCAGCTTCACATTGAGGAGGCTCATGAGAGACTGTCAAAAATGAGAGAGAAACTTGCTATCTCTGTCCGAGACTATGTCATCAGGTAACCCATGGAGTCTCCAAACTTCCTTCAAGAACAACCTAGCCAAATCTTCTGTCTTATTCAGTGTAGGGAGCGGGATGTAATGGGCCATCTTAGAAAAGCGGTCCACTATTACCCAGATCTTAGTAAATCCCTTAGACTCCGGTAATCCCACAATGAAGTCCATAGAGATGGAAGTCCATGGCCGATAGGGTATCTCCAATGGTTGGAGCATACCAAACTTCTTGTGTCGAGATGTTTTGTTCCTCTGACAACCGTCACAGGAACGGACATACTCTTCCACATCTTGGCCCATTTTAGGCCAAAAGAAGTTATTCTTTACCCGCTCTAGTGTCATAAATTGACCATAATATCCAGCCACTTTAGAGTCATGGGTATCGGTCAGGATATCCATCCTGAGCTTCTTGTCATTAGGAATATACCATCTAGTCATGTAGATGATAAGATCGTCCTTGACAGACAAGTTCTGGTCCAAATTTGGTTACCCTTCAACCAGAGAGCGGTGCACTAACTGCCAATCTTTATCCAACGTGACTGCCTCTAATAAGCGGTCCATGAAAGAAGACTGCAACTGGTTGACTTTAACTGCCGCTAATCTAGCAGTGTTTAGAACCAATTGACCTGGCCTGAAAAACATCTGTGGCTCCGGCTGCAGTGGTTCACTCCCCTCGTCAGGGCGATGATCCCAGCGCCTAGATAGCACATCAGGTTTGCCGTTTCTCCCGGTCTGTAGACAACTTTGAAATTGTAGCCTGCTAGATCTTCAGACCATCTAGCTTGCTGCCTAGTGAGAACCTTGGTAGAATTGAAGTATTCCAAGTTTTTGTGGTCTGTGAAAACCGTGACCTCCTGCTCACAAGATTTCAGCATGTGCTCTCATTCCCGGAAAGAGGCTACAATAGCTCTCATTTCCTTATCATGAATGTCATAGTTGATCTCAGCAGGAGAGAATTTCTTAGAATAGAAAGCTACCGGATGTAGTTTCTCATCATCTCCATACTGAGAGAGTACAGCTCCCTTGGCAAAGTCACTGGCATCAGTTTCAACCACAGTTCTCCTAGTAGGGTCAAAATGAGCAAGCACTGGAGCGCTAGTAAACCGGTCTTTCAACTCTAGAAAGGCCTGTACACAAGCTGCGGTCCATTGCCATTTCTTGTCATTTTGTAAGAGGTCAGTTAGGGGTTTGCATATTCTACTGAAGCCTTCAATAAAGCGTCGGTAGAAGTTGGCAAATCCTAGGAAGGCTTGGATCCTCGACATCTTTGGGTTCCGGCCAATCTCTAACTGCCTCTACTTTCTCTTCTGACATTGATACTCCCATTTCTGAGATGTGGTAGCTGAGTATTCTACCTCCCGGGCATGGAAAGAGGTCTTGTCAATGGATGCATATTTTATTCTTCTGATAGCCGCTGCAAGACCTTATTGACAAGATCAACATGTTCTTCCATGGTCTCCGAGTAGATGAGGATGTCATCAATATAGACAATCACTCCTTCATCCAGTAGATCCTTTAGCACATCATTCATCATAGCCTGAAAGGCGGAAGGGGCATTGCATAGACCAAATGGCATCACATTGTACTGATACAGGCCATAGCGGGTTCTGAAGGCAGTCTTCCATTCATCACCTTCTGCTATCCTGATCAAATTGAAGCCATTCTTGAGATCTATCTTTGTGAAGATCCGGGCTTTGAATAACTTATCTCTGAGTTCACTCATGATGGGTAGCGGGTATTTGTCCTTGACAGTAACCTTATTCAAGCCTCTGTAATCCACACAAATCCTAAGTTTGCCATCCTTCTTTGGTATGAACAGAATGGGTGCCGCTGCTGAGCTGCTAGATCTGGAGATTTTGCCTGCTGCCAATTCCTTGGTCAGGTACTCCTTGAGGGCCTTTAACTCTGGAGCGGAACATGGGTATAGCGGCCCAAATGGGATTGTAGAATCAGGCAGGATCTTGATCTTCAGATCATTAGCAGTATCGGAGGTAACTCCTCTGCCTTCTCTCTGCTGAATACCTGTGCCCATTGCCGATGCTGTGCAGGAATTCTAATTTCCACATTCACACCATTCTCATCATGCCAAATAGCCGCCACTAAGTCAGACACCTCTTCTTCTTCTAACATTTGATAGATTGAGATGGGTTCCACAGTGATGGCCGCTGGAAGACAGTTCTGCTTGCAGTAGTCACTTCTCCAGCTTATGGTATTGAGTTCCCAATTAATGTCTGGGTTATGCTTCCTTGCCCAAGCAATTGGCAGATAACCGGAGATTCCAGCTTCCAAAGAGGCTACCTCCCATCGGAGAGTTTCCTTATGATCTCCCATGCTCATGTGGACCGAGTGAGTATAGTACTCTCCACTTCCCATCATGACATCTCCTTGAGCATCATACATTGTCAGTGGTTGATCCCTCCGCACTAAGGGTATTCCATTCTTTCTGACAAATTCCGAGTTCAGGATAGGTCCTGTACACCTGGTGTCCAGAAGGAATTTCCCTTGGCAGCCTTCAACCTTTCCCTCAATTGTCCAGGACAATTTGGCCTCTAGTACAGGTCTCTTACCATGTACTGGTAGGGGCGGAAGACTTGCTTCTTCCCTTTTCCTCTTGGAGGTTTTCTTAGGAGTGGTTCCTCTCGTTCTCTTTAGGTTCTGTGCTCTTAACATAGTGTAAAGCAAATAGATACGAGGCAAATAGATGTAGTGGTTTCTTCTTGTTCTGGTTCTGGATAATCAGTTTTTAGATGCGGCAGCTCCTTGTCCCTTTATACTTTTCAGTAGTAAGGGCCGATGCTATTTAGCAATCTTATCCTTTCTTCATTACGCTCGCCATCTCCTTTAATTCATACCATACAAGATAACCACAGATTTATTCCTATCCTAAAGAACCAAAGTAACAACTCAAACAGGAAGAAATTCTAGTATACATAGACTCCTAACAGACACTACCAGATAATATCCTCATCTGACCCTAATCCGGGTTCGAAGATAAAATTCTCAGGAAACTCAGGAAGTACATTGAATGGTTGTTCTGCCCCTACAGCAGCAACCTTAGCTTTCTTTTCAGATGGTTCCTGGGTTTTATCCCAGGAGCCAGATCCTCTTTTCCGCTTTCTCTGTACTTTCACTGCCGCCACTCGGACAGTAGTAGGTTCCTTGGACCAACAGGTGGTCCATTTGTGTCTGGACTTGTCAAGACTATTGCACAAGTCAGTCTATGACTCTACCTCACAGGGGGTACCGGAAGGTCTTACCTTCAAGCATACTTCAGCCTTTCTTCTTTCTTCCAGAATATCCCTCCGGATACCCTTTAGTTCCACAGCTTTCTCCTTTGACCCTGTAGCTGCCTTTTAGGAGCGGAGGAGCTAGAGGCTTCCTTCCTTCCCTTTGGCTGCCGGCTTCTAGGATTGCTGGATTCTTTCTGGGTCCTGGCCGGAGCCTTTTCAGCTGCTGCCTGGTACCGCTCATGAGTGTGCCCCAACTCTCTCAGAGCTGTGATCCTTTCCATCAAGATCCTAGGTTTGGGATTGAAGAGTGCCCAACTTAAACCTAGTTCCGGTAGGAGGGAACCTTGGATCTTGTCATCTACCAGCTGTCCTTCATAGCCGGTCTTCCACATCAACTAAATAATAGTATTCAGGAAGGAGTCTATTCCTTCCTTCTTGGTGTGGGTAAGGAGGTTCCATTGGGCTACCGCTTCATCCCTAGAGATGGCTTCGCCAAAGGCAGCTCTGAAAGCTTCCACAAAGGAACCCCACTTCTTCCAGCGCTCATCTAGCCTTACAGGCCTCCCAGCAATCCGGTTGGCAGAGGCTTGGTCAATTGAGTTATGGTAAGCCTCATACCACTTGATTGCTGCCGTTCCTTCCATGAGATTCCCGGCATACCGGATTTTTATCTCATCAGCCAGGAAGGACTGGCTTTCAATGGAGAACACATTCTCACATTGCCGGAGGAAGGTTTCCACCTGTTCCGCATGGCCTTGGAACTTGGAGGGTGGAGGGGCCTTAGGCCCCCGGGCCTTGGATGACTGGAGAGGGTGTGGCTGCTCCTGAGGTTGCCGGTTGATCAAGAGAGCAAGCAGATCTCTCTGCTGCTTCTCTAACTTCTTCTTGACATACCTCCGCCAGGCTCTCCTGTCATTCCCTTCTGGCTCCGAGTCTGAGCTGTCTGGGTCATCTCCAGGGGCTTCATCTTGGGCTCCCAGAGGGGGAGGAGGAATGTTACCTCCGCTTCCACCTGAATTTGCCGGAGGTGGGGGAGATACTTCCGGAGGTGCCGAACCACCACCGGGGATTTCTGTCGGAGGAAGAGCCGGAGAAAGAGGCTCATCCTCAAGGTCACTATTCCAGTTGATTCCTAGGCCAGAGAAGGGTCTCCTTCTACCGGGAGGAGGAAGAGGGGAGGCTCCTACTTGTGGCATTACCACCGGGACAATAGGGCCTTGTTGGTGCCGGGGGAAGGTTGCAAATAGCGACTGCTGCCTTCTTGGGACCCTGCTTCCTGCTCTGAAGGATACCCGGGATAATGGTCTGGGTGTCCCGGGCCTAGCTATCTGTAGCTTTCCCTCGTTGATGGCCTTCTGGATCTCTTCCAGGTAGTTGGGGGGGATGACCGGGTTGGACCACTCAATCTCCATGACATCCGGGTCTAGGTCATCCTTTCTCCACAAATCTCTTCAGTCCTGAAGAGAGCTGACTTGGTCCCTCATGAAGGACAAAGCTTGGCTCATGAGTTCTGCCTCCGCTTGCTGCCGCTCCTGGATGAGATCGGGCTTGGGAGCCTCTGTTCAGCTCTTGCTGTAAGCGGTGCTGGAGGTAGATCTGGAGTTCTCTACTCCGGGTAGGTGACCGGGTCAGAGTCTTGCCAGGCAGGCTCACAGCCAGGAATGTAGGCTTGTAGCGCTGCCCTAGGGTTCTTGACCAATTGTGTCTGGGCCGAGGCATCTATCTGTAGAGGTTGGGGTGTCCATTCGATCTGGAGAGGCACCACTGGGGCAGGTAGGGCGGACATGTCTGGTCTTTTTGGGTGTCTATAGTTCGGGAGCTAGAGAGTAGATGACTTCTCTGATGAAGTAATCGGCTCTTAGGTACCAAAAAAGAGCCTCTCTCCTGACATAGGCTTATAGACAAGTTGAGGAAGATAATCTCTAAAAGGTAACTGAAGCCTTTAAGATTATAATGTGACGGGGCTCTGCCTCTACTAAACAGAAGTGTAGGAAGCAAGAGGGCCGGTAGAAGAAAGAGTTAGGTTTAGAGAGAAAAGATTCTTCTTGGTAGATTTAGAATAATCTTAAGGGTCTTCTTCTACTTGTTACAACTGATGATGAGGAAAACTAGAACCAGTGGGCGAAAATGGAGATGAGTACTTATACTTCAAATCTCTCGGTTTTCCTGCCTTCCACTGCTCAAGCCAAGTTATGTGAAAACTCTGTTTTGGACCGGAGAACAATTCCTCCGCTACCCCGCTTCTCTCTAAACGCTAGCGGGTGTTTCCGGTCCTAGAGTAATGCACCCTTAGCCAGGGTCAAGGATCACCTGCAGCCTGGCTGTCACACAGCTCCAGTCCTGCATTAAAGGAGTCTCCGCTCCGGTGGTTTACCCTTGATGGCTGCAGAGCTGTAATTCATTGTAGATCTATTCCCGGGCATAGCCACCGCCTGCGGCAGGGCTGTCTTTGCTCTGAAGGTTAATGGAGATGGCGCTTAGAAACCTTTCTCTAGCCGGTCCTCTATCCACTGACAGGACTCAGACTCGTCAGTCTAGCCTTCTTCATGAATAGATCTCCTTAGTAGCCAGAACGTAAATACACTTGCAGCAGGTTGCGGTCCTCGCCTACAGGTACTTCCCTATCACTGTAACTACTGGATTCTATCAATGACTCTGAGCCTGTAACAGGCCCGGTGAGAACTAGTCTCCTGACCGTTGGTATGGCTCTGTTATATACTCGCCAAACCCAACAAACCCGACTACTCCTCCCCATCAGCGTACAGAATCATTGTCCTCCTCCAGACCTTCTCCAAGATCCTGGAAAAAATCATCACCCTCCGACTAGCGAAAGTCGCCAAAGCCAACGGTCTCATCGACCCCCTCCAATGCGGCTCCGTCGCAGGTTTATCCACGGCCGACGGTGTCACCACCCTCCACCACGAAGTACGAGCAATGCAGCTTGCTAAACTCAAATGCTCAACCATGTTCCTGGATGTTAAGGGCGGCTTCGACCATGTCCTGAAACAATCCCTGGCACCGATCCTCGCGCAGAAGCACGTCCCAAAATACCTAACAAACTGGGTCTGCTCATTCCTATCTGATAGGTACATCACCCTCCTGTTCAAAGGGTCCCCTAAAACCCCAACAGCAGTCCAAGTAGGCGTCCCCCCTGGGATCCCCATCTCCTCCTCTTCATCATCTACGAAACTTCCTACACAAACACGACCCCACCCAAGATCACGATATCATACGCCGACGACTTCGAATCACCGTCACACACCCACCTACTCCCAAAACATCTCAACCCTGGAAGAACACTACGGCCCTCAACATACACTTCTCAGTCAACAAAACTGAACTTATGTACTGGTGCCCCCCCAGGAACATCAGCCCCCCTTGCACTACACCCATCAGCCTCAATGGCCAATCCTTCAACCCGAGCAACCTAGTTCGGTGGATAGGCTTCTGGCTCTCCCCCAACCTCAACCCTGACAAACATTTCCAAAGAAGACTCGCAGCAGCGAGATCCGCTAGCATCATCACCCGCTTCATCGGCAAAGGCCTGTCCTCAGCCAACTGTATGAGAATCGCCCTCCTAACTATAATGCTCGCGTCACGGGGCATCCACCCTCACCCCAAAACATCCTCAAGAGCATGAACGCTTCTGGAACTCGGTCCTCACAGCCGGGTGCTTCAGAGCCACAAATAAGCGCTGAAGCTAACGCCTCGACCTCTACTGCCACTTCCTGAAGCGTAAGCAAGGGATACGATCCTCCAAGCCTCCCTCAACAACCCAATAACCGGAAGAACCAGCCTCCTTTCCGACCATCACCACAGAAAGAGTCTACTCCCACGCCTCCTAAAAGGCAGGCCCAACCCACCCAAAAAGTAGAACTCCAACGCGTCCAAAGGAGTCCCCCACCTTCCCATCGAGCTCCTCTGCTCACTCATCCGCCCCCTCATTGATGAAGGGGTCCCCCCACAGAAAATGGCAATGATAGCCAAACAACAACTCCTCGCAAGCTGGCAGGCGTCATACCCCCCTCCAGACTACTACAAACACCCCCTCACAAACCTCCACAAATTTGTTGCAACCCGAATCCACCAGATGAGGGCCAACAAAAGCTACCCCCGCGTCCAAAAATCATGGATCAACGAGCACCTCACCCCCCTCTGCCAAAAATGTGAAAAGGAAGATGAAACAACACGCAAGATCTTTCAAGGCCACCGCCAAACACGCCTACCCACTGCTAAACCAGGTCCTGTCCCTGGAAGAAGTATGCATGACTACACCCTCACCTTGGCCCTCAGCATCACTATCACCTCCGCCAAAAATCAACTTCCCAGAAGAGAAGTCACATCCTCTCCAAACAGGCCAGCAGAATCATCCTCCCTGAGCTCCGTCTCCACCATCTCGACTGGAGCCCCATAAACGCCCCACCCACCCCCCCACACTCGATGAAAAGCCCCACAGATGGCATTCGGGCCTTCGGCCCTCATTTTAACTATTTCCTTTATCCGTTTAAAGTTCTTGTAAAATCTTTTCTCAGTAGTTTAGTTGTTTGATTTTAGGGGACGCGCGTTAGATTTTCTGTTGGGGATAGGTCTCTTTACGCCATAGTTTATACTGCATGCGAACTTTCTGTACCTAGAAACA
Organism: Morchella rufobrunnea; assembly: GCA_024713595.1. Lineage (NCBI taxonomy): Eukaryota > Fungi > Ascomycota > Pezizomycetes > Pezizales > Morchellaceae > Morchella > Morchella rufobrunnea. Next base: position 1,374,996 of record JAMGYT010000015.1, read on the forward strand.
TGAATAGATATGAATTAAAAAAAAAAAAAAAAAAAAAAGAGGGGGCAAACTGCAAGGGGGGTGTGAAGAGAGGGATGGAAAAAGAGACAAGCCTTGTTAATTCTGGGGGGGGGGGTTCAACAGCCTCTAAATCTGTCTAAGTGGGAGCGTCTAAGTCTCCCCATGTAGGTTAGCTGAAAGTGGAATTTCCGGGGACGCACGCATTAATGTTTGACGGCCCAGATCTGTGCGTAGGTGTTCTAGCGCCTGCTCAATCCCACATGTTTTAGAATGGAGGCTTGTAAAAACGTGGTAATAACGTGGACTACTATTCCCTGTCAACCACGTGGAAATGAGGGCGATGCTGTACCACCATTAAATCCCTCGATTGTAATCGGCGAGCTATAGGCATCGAGAAATTTGCCAACCGCTTATCGTCCATCGCTCACCGTCTGGATATCATTATGCAATTAAAATATCGATAAACTCTTTAATATATGCCTTGCTTATAGCTGCAGTCATCATACATCGACCGCTAAAATTTCTAGAAAGTTAAGCTAGCGCCACTTCCTCAATTGCAGGTATATACGTATGATGGTAATATAATATAACGTCCGTCCCCAGTAGGCAACTTGGCGAAATATAATCGAACTTTAGGATTCATATTGGGTACTATACATGCATATGTGTCGGGTAAACAAAATTTGAAGGTCAACATGGGTTTTTCTGTTGCACCGCGAAGTGAAGACTTGCATTATAGAACATATATCCCTGATCTCGTGAATATAATCTCAGTCAAGGTATACATGCAGTTTTATCGAGTTTCACAGTCCTAAAGTTCAGCCTTGAGCATGAGAGCGGAGTGCGCAATATGAAACCTTTTTTTTATATAATAATTATATAACCAAATTGAAATACACGTTTAATTCGTGGAATAGAGCTATGAATGAAGCTAGCGCGCACTCAAATCGAAGAGTCGGTGGTGCGCACCCGAAACAAATCCTTATACATAGACCAAAAATACAAAGAGAATATAATCCAAGTAGCAGGGTTAACTATACAAGAACAGATCTGAGCTTATTCAAGTTAGTCACAGAGCTAATTCGTCAATTAAATCTACATACGCGGTAGCGGTAGGGCAACATTCAGGCTGCATGTGTGGTTCTAGGGACATGACATACCGCTTTAAATCTTTGTCTCCTGTAAAGTGGTGGCGTATCCCATACCATTAAGGTCAAAGGGTCTCGAATACACCACTACACCGTCTTCGCCCGGTACTTGCGCAAGATATCTCCTCATAGCTTCAGGCATCGGCTTTAACGCCCTGGGAGCTCCTGTGGCATTCCGCGCTCCTTCAAAGTCGTTCCTTTTCAGTTCTTTGGTCTTTTGGGGAATACCGTGTTGCGAATCAGCATCGGCAAGAGTTCTGGGTTCTCCGTGCATTCTGAGTAATATTATCTAGCTAGTCAGCATGAGAGGTGATGGTGAATTCATGAAGGGGTCCGGTCATACCTCAACTTCCCGTCTTTATAGTTAAATGATACTTTTTGTATGAGATTACTCTTGCACAAGTATGGATATGGTGTTGGGTCAATTTATTGTCTTATTTCCAGCTTGAAAGATGGTAACAACTTTATATTTTTTTTTTTTTTTAATTCATATCTATTCATGTTTCTAGGTACAGAAAGTTTGCATGCAGTATAAACTATGGCGTAAAGAAACCTATCCCCAACGAAAACTAAAACGCGTCCCCTGAAAACACAAAACGCGAAAACAACAATGAAAGAAATATACAAGAAACATAGAACGAACAAAGGAAACGGTTAACGTGAGGGCCGGGCCGAATGCCATCTGCGCTTTTTTCATCGAATGTGGAGGAGGTGGGTGGGGCCATTTATGGGTTCCCAGTCGATAGGGTGGAGACGGAGCTAAGGGAGGATGATTCCGCTGAGCCTGTTTGGAGAGGGATGTGATTTCCTTTCTGGGAAGTTGATTTTGGCGGAGGTGATGGTGATGCTGAGGGCCCAAGTGAGGTTTTGGTCACATACTTCTTCCAGGGACGAGACCGGTTTAGTAGAGGTGACGGTTTTGGCTATGGCGGTGCAGGTGAGTATTATGCGTGTTGGGGTGTTTCATCTTCCTTTCCACATTTCTGGCATAGGAGGTGAGGTGTTCGTTGATCCATGATTTTTGGGCGGAGGTAGCTTTTGTTGGCCTCATCCTGGTGGATTGGGTAGCAAATTTGTGGAGGTTTGTGAAGGAGGCGTTTGAGCGTGAGGGTGTTTGTAGTAGTCTGGGGGGGTATGACGCTTGCGGCTTGCAGTAGATGTTGTTTGGCTGCTATTGCCATTTGTTGTGAACTCCTTCGTCTATGAGGAGGCGGATGAGTGAGCAGAGGAGCTCGATGGGGAGGTGGGGACCTTTGGACACGTTGGAGTTCCATTTTTTGGGGGGGTTGGGTCTGCCTTTTAGGAGGGCAGCGTGGGAGTAGACTCTTTCTGTGGTAATTGTCGGAAAGAGCTTGTTCTTCCAGTTATTGGGTTGGTGAGGAGGAGGCTTGGAGGACGCGGATCCCTTGTTTGCGCTTTAGGTAGTGGCAGTAGAGGTCGAGCGGGCTTCTGCCCAAGGACCTCTTGTTTGTGGCTCTGAAGCGGTGGCTGGAGGACTGAGTTAGAAGGTGTTCATGCTTTTGAGTGGACGTTTTGGGGGTGAGGTGGATGCCCGTATGTGAACATTGGTATATTAGGAGGCGATTCTCATGCAGTTGGCTGAGACAGTCCTGGCTGATGAACACGGAGATGATCTTGGCGGACCTTGCTGCTGCAAGTCTCCTTTGGAAGTGCTTGTCAGGGTTGAAGTTAGGGGAGAGCCAGAAGCCAATCAACCGAACTATGTTGCTCGGGTGGAAGGGCGGGCCATTGAGGGTGAGGGGTGTGGCGCAGGGGGGGCTGGTGTTCAAAGACCAGATGAGTTCAGTCTTATCGACTGAAGTGTATGTTTAGGGAGCGGTAGGGCAGATATCTTCCTGTAGTGTTCTTCCGGGGTTGAGATGTTTTGGGAGTAGGTGGGTGTGTGACGGGTGATTAAGTCGTCGGCGACGATGATATCGTGATCTTTGGGTGGGTCGTGTTTGTGAGGAAGTTTACGTAGATGATGAAGAGGAGATGGGATCGGGGGACGCCTACTTGTACTGCTGTTGGGATTTTGGGGACCCTTTGAAGAGGAGGGTGATGTCCTATCAGATAGGAAGGAGCAGACCCAGTTTGTTATGTACTTTGGGACGTGTTTCTGTGCTAGGATTGGTGCCAGGGATTGTTTAAGGACGTGGTCGAAGCCGCCTTTAACATCAAGGAACATGGTGGAGCATTTGAGTTTTGCGAGCTGCATTGCTCTTATTTCGTGGTGGAGGGTGGTGGCAGCGTCGGCAGTGGATAAGCCTGCGACGGAGCCGCACTGGAGGGGGTCAATAAGACCGTTTGCTTTGGCGACTTTTGCTAGTCGGAGGGTGATGATTTTTTCCAGAATCTTGGAGAAGGTTTGGAGTAGGACGATGATTCTGTATGCGGATGGGGAGGAGTAGTCGGGTTTGTTGGGTTTGGCAAGGATCACTCCGTTGGCTTTCTTGAGGGAGAGGGGGTGGTAGCCGAGAGAGATTAGTGGGTTGAGGAGGGAGGGGATGATGGATAGGTTACATCTGTGGACCCCTTTCCAGGTTGAGTATGGGATGGTGTCGGGCCCGGAGGAGGAGAGGTTGGATGTGGGGGAGAGGGCCTGTTGGACTTCTTCTGGTGTGATGGGGGTGACATCTTTGAATTGGATAGGAGGGGGAGAGGGTTCTTCTGGTCTGGGGGGGAAAAAGGCTTTGATGAGGTTGTCGTTGAGGAGAGATGGGGTGGGGGAGTTGGGTAGGGTGGGGATTCTGTCTTCTGTTTTTGAGGCCATTTTCTTGATTCTCCAGACGTCGCTGGGTTTTGCGTCTGCTATGAAGGTGTTCCAGTGGTCCTGTTTCGCTTGTTTGATCGCGTTGAAGTAGGTGTTCTTCCTTTCCTGAAGTCTCTATGGACTGAGTGGAAGATGGTGCGGAGTTGGGACAGGTTGGGGCTCCACCAGGGTTTAGACCATTTGGTGATGGTTTTTGGGGGGGTGTGTAGTTTGAGGAGGTTTACGAGGGAGTCTAACGACTTCTCGAACCAGTCATCTATCATTGCTGGGAGGGGGCAGGCTGGGGTGGACCAGTTGCGGAGGTCTTTTTCGAGGGATAGCCAGTTTGTGAGCCCAGTTGGGGAGGTGGAGGAGGACAGGTCGATGAAGGGAGGTGGAGTGTCATGGCCAGGGCTCTGTGGTCGGAGCCGGTGGCGTTGGAGAGGGGGAGCCATTTCCGGATTAGGGGAGTGGCTCTGTGGTTGGTGAAAGCTAGGTCGATGACACTTGACCTTTTATTTTGATCAGGGGAGATTCTGGTGTAGATTCCAGGGGTGTTGACTAGGGAGAAGCCGGCGTTTGTCGCGGCCTCGAAGTATTGTTGTGAGAGGCGGAGTTCACTGTTGGAGAAGCTCCTGGTTGGGTCGGCTGAGGGGGAGTGGATGTTGAAGTCTCCTAGTACAACCGCAGGGTTTTCGGTTCGTTTGAAGACTAGGGGAGGGTTGAGGGATCTGGTTGAGTTGTTGATCTGTCTGTTATAGACAGAGGATATGGAGACTGTGGTGTAGGAGTTTGGGCCTGAGTTGCAGAAAACGTTGATTGTGATGATGTCTCCGCGGTGTGAGGGGACGGTGGTGAAGGAGTTTTTGTCAAGGAGGTTTGTGGAGATGTAGAGGCATGCAGAAATTTTATCGTTCGTAGATGTGGGGGTGGGGGTTATGAGGGTGAAAGAGGGGACATGAGGGGGCTTGCCTTTGTGAAGGGGAGGTTCTTGAATGGCGATGATGTGTGTTTTTTGTACCATTGGGATTGAAAAGAGTGAGAGGACAATGTTGCTTTTTGCGCAATTGTGTTGGATGATGCCGAGGAAATGTTTTTCTGTGGGTTGTGGTGCCATGATTAGACGAGGATGGAGATGGGTTGTGGAGCGTTGTCAGGTGCGGTGTCCATTTCGCATGTGAGGGCGACGCCCCTCGTTCTCGTCTTGGTGCGGCGATTTTTTGGGCATTTGATGTCAGTGGCGGTGTGGCTCGTTGCGGTTTGCATTTGAGGATGGAGGCTCAAGAAGGCGGGATGGGTGGCTGAGCCTTACAGGTTGCTGTGCACGGCCATGTGGCTTTGGCAGATGGGGCAGGTGGGGAGTGGTAGTTTGCATCCTGGGTGGCGTGGCGAACTTGCAGCATTTCTTGCATTGGGTGGAGGAGGCTGACCACATGACGACGTCAGCGGGGTCTGGAGTAGAGGCAGACGGTATCTCCGATCCAGGGCGTCGTCAGCAAGACAGTGACTACGATAGAGGAGGTGGGTTTGGCGTTTCTGGTGGTGTCGTCTTTATTGAGGAACCTGGTGGCGATGGGGGTGATTCCTGTGGCGAGATTGAAGACTTCGGGGAAGCTGGTATCGAGCTTTTCTTTGTTTTTAAAGTCATAGAGTGGTACCGCATGAATGGCGATGTCTACGTTGTTTGGTGCTGGGCGGAAGAGGTGGATGGGGTTTTCAGGTGTGTTGATTTTGTTGTTGACCAGGGCTGTCATAGCTTCGAACCATGGTGAGTAGATGTCGACGTGGACTGTTGGGGCAGGGAGGACTGTGACGGTGCCTTTGGGGCTGATGGAGACCGAAAGAGAGGTGGCTGGTGCGACGAGGGATTCTTTGGCGAGGAAACGGCCTAGTTCTACTGAGAGGTCTGCGGCTACGCGTTCTGATGCGTCGATGGGGGCTGGGTGGGTTCTGTTCGCGAAGAACCTTCTCTGGGCGGTCGGGATTGCTTTGGGTGTGTTCGATGGGGGGAGGGGAGGGGTCTTGGAGGCCTTTTTTCTTATTTTGACTTCCTTCCACTGGTTGGAGTTTTCACCCGCAGTTTGGGCGAGGACTTGGGTTTTGGAAGGCCATCCTTCTCTGACGGTGTGGCGTCATCTCCCATCGATCCACTTACTTAATTGCGCGATGTGGGGATCGATGGGGGGTTTGGGTGTTGCTTTGTTTTGTTGGAGGGGGAGGAGGGCCTGTGAGGCTCTCTGCCCGCCTATTCTGTTGTTGGTGGTGGCGCGGTGACTTCAGGTGCTTTGATGTTGTCGCCGATGATGATGGCGTTACGTGTTTCTTCCCGTCTGGCGAGGATGGCTAGGTTGCGGTTGATGTTGATGAGGAGAAGGAGGGAGAGTCTTGCGTCATCTTGACTGCCTTCATGGCGGAAGATGCTCTCGGCGAGGCTGGCGATGGGAATGGAGCCGTCACGTCTCTCATTGGGGAAATCACTGTCAAGGTGGCCGATACCAATGCTATCCCAGGCGTTGGTAAGGAATTCAGGGGGGCTTGGCATCCTGGCAGGGGTGGTGGTGATAAATGAGGCTTTTGGGGTAAAGACTTTGTGGTGTGTGTAACCTGGTTGCAACGCAGTTTCTGGTGTTTTATTTCAAAAATCGAATATTTAGCGGACGAGAGGGATGGTAACAACTTTATATACGCGGCCGAGTCTTATATACCTGGAGAGTCGGGCAGTACGAATATGTACTGACTCCAATTCATTCCTAATGTATAGCCAGACACTGCCGCCTGTCTCAAGTGCGCTTATGGTGTGTGAGAGGGATATAGACATTGATGTATCGGTTTTGTTCTCCTTTTCCCTAGGGTGTAGTTTGGTAGTTAGGCTGCTAAATGCTGTACTACAAGATCTATGAGATCCAGCAAGTTAGCGTCACAAAACTTTCCAAGATTCTAAGAGATTTGGCTGACGGTGGTGACGTGCTGGCATGGTGCACGTGAAGAAATTTACCGAATATAAGAGACAGGAGAATGGAACAACCGTCTTATGTAATTTACCATTGTTTCGAATTAGCTAATTAAGCAGTAATAGAGAGAGACCTATAAAAAAAAACCCTAAAGCAATGCAGCTAGGCAGCATAGGCTCGGCCAGGCCTATTGATTAATTAAACTGATCGAGGGGCCCCCATGAAATAGCCTATGTTATCAATGTTACCATAGAGTAGATACCTGCATGATATGAGACAGTTACTTTGGTGCGGTTGCTTATTCGCCGCTAGCCGGGGACGCCGGGATTAATTTTTCTATTTGACGTGACGCGAAGCCAGTAAGTATAGGAAACCAGATCTGGGCAATAATAATCCCCCTGAAAATTTACGGAAGATCGACTGGCAGTAGCCCGCGCTCCAACACATATTCTGAGAAAGCAGTCTGATCAGACAATTTTTGCTATATAAACCAACTTTGTTTCTTTAAGCTTATCTCAAAATTCCTCTTATAATCAATACTCGACCATAGCAATATTTGCGACCGGCCAGTTTGCTCAATTTAAATACCATAAACGGCAACCCAATAGCACAAACATGATCTGCCAGCTTATTTGTGTTTAAGATGCTCCAATACCAGCTATCATTAAAATAGCCGATATATGTGAGATCGTTACTGTGATAAGAGCTTCACTGATTACATAAGGTTAAAATAAACTGCAACTCTTCAGCGCTGATATCCGGTAGATCAGACAGACCCTTTAGTCTGAGGCCAGCAAGAAGGGGGATCGCCTGGTAACTGGAATTGAACCCTTCATGATCAAGTAACACGGGCACATACTAGAAGTGCAACTTTCGACATGACTTTATCGCTCACTAGATATGGAGGACCTGTTGTGAAACAATAGCATAGCCCACTCTTCTTTAGGAATTTTTCATGACAATCTCGGCCTTGAGACTGCCTTTGAGTACCCATAATTGAAGCTACAATATCAAAAAAAAAAAAAAAAGGATAAGGATTCTCTGAAATACGCTAGAAATACGGTAGGGATGCGGGGTCAATACGTTATTCAATCTATAATCTAGTTTAGTCCGACTTTCTAGGCTAGATATCGTAGTACTATGATAGTTATTGCAGCTCCGTTCTTTGATACTGTAAATAGGTTATTAGCTTAGCCCAAGACCTGTGATACATATATATATATATATGTATACCCATAGGAAAAAGTAAGGAAACAACAGGTAACCATCAAGGCGTCCAAGCAACAGCCATGACTTTCGAAGGGAGGCTATATAAGATGGTAAATACACTTCAGAGGCCGTACTGTATCCCTTAGTCCGGCGATGCATGCTGCCCACCCTATAATAGAGGGTTAGAATTTTGGTGTGAAATCAATTAATTGATGACAAAGCTCCTCCAACTTTAGGGTGGGCAGCATTTTTCGCCAGCATAAGGGATACTCTCTTTCTTATTTCGTAGCTAAAGTCCTTCATGTCATTGAGGTTCAAGTTGAGCGCAGGCGTTGTTTCGTCACTTTTTTCCTCCGGCTGTACTATGGTGTCAAGGGTGAGTACATTCGTACGATCGTAGAACGAGGAGGTGCCTCTTTGCCATTAAAACAGGAAAATAACAGCATAAGCCACACCGCCAAGTTCTACGTCATAGAACCGACGAGAATTGCTATCATACATGCAATTTACATGTACGTGCTGTTGTTTTGCCTACGAGGTAAAGTGCATCAATTGATTCATTACCCACTGAGCTGGTCTTCTAGAATACATCGGCTGATGCCTTTCCTTATAATATACATGTATATTATATATCATATACATGTATGTGTATTATATTTTATATTTTTCTTTTCCACATCTCCCATACACTAATATTCCCCCCAGTAACTTTCCTAACATCATTCCCCGAAATGGGAATTTTCTAATGCTTTTCCCGTATAAAAGCGAATAGGCCATGTTACAGGTCTCTGTGACTACCATTCATCAAACTCAACCGGTGACCCAGTTGGTAAAAAGCCTGCTATGGATCGTGATGCCATAGATTCGAGATCTAATGAAATCAGCAATTTTACTCTACCCAGCCATGCTTCGATAAGCTTTATGCTCCTCTGAGAGGGGGGGGGGGGCGTGTATCGGGAGGAAGCTGCCCATAGGCTGATGCATTCCAGTAAAAACGGTGCTCCACCAGATGTACCACGGGTAAGAAACACATTTCCCCATACAAAATTCGGCGCTAAGCACGAGGGAACGATGTGAAGTTATATTGTGTGGGAGAGAAGAAGAACGAAGTGATTTGAGTGAGGTTTGAACACGTGACCTTTTGTGGAGGTAGTGATGTTACTAGAAAATGAAGAGTTTTCCAATTGTGCCGCTGAATAGTTCAGGGTGAGAGGGGACTTTGGTCGCCCTATATATACAGATATTTTACTAACACGTGATCCCTGATTACATAACCCTATCCTTGTTCCATCTATGATTCATTCCACATTACATGATTATTATTCCACATAACCGATGTCGCAATGCCAAGCCCTAATTTTAACACTTCCCCTCACTTGCCACATCAGATCCTTTCTGAACGCTACATGGTGTGCGGGTTTCGGAAGGCCTTTAGTCATGACGCTCGCTACATTGTCCCCAGAGAACGTAGGGAGTTCGAAGGTTCCGGCTTCAAGTTGCTCTCGCGTGTAGTGATAGTGTACGCCGATGTGTTTCGATCGATCGCAGTATCCTAGGGTTTCGACTCGCGCCTATTGATCCTGTATTGTCGGCGCAGAGGAAGTATTGGTAGGTTTGTTGAAGTTCCGTTAGCAAGATTCTTTAACCATACTAGTTGACGAGCTGCGAGTGATAGAGCCATGTATTCGGCTTCTGTTGTTGAGACTGACCGATTTCTGCTTCCGCTTCTCCAACTTATTGCTGATTTCCCTAGTCTGAAGACGATCCGCAGGGATTTCCGATCATCAAGGTTTGAAGCGCAGGAACTGTCTGAGAATCCGTCGAGTGTTCTAGAGTTCCTTTCGGGTAGAACAGTGTCCAGTCCTTGGTTCGTTGAGGTATCGGAGGACTCGCTTGTTGCCGTGATATGTTCCTCAGACATGAGGAGAACTGGGAGAGCGGTAACGGTATGGGTGATATCTGGTCTTGTAGCTATGCTGGCATACATGAGTGATCCTATTATCGATTGGTATTGGGTTTGGTTCTCGATGATGTCCTCTGGTTCTCCTTACTGAAGGGTGAGGTTAGGTTCGAGTGGAGCGCCGACTGGTTTAGAGCCTGCCATCCCAAACTTCTAGGATTTTGTTGATATATGCATGTTGTGATAGCTCAATACCAACCTTGTTACCTTTTATTCCAATTCCCAAAGATGAATTTCGAGTTACCGAGATCCGCATATTCAAGTCTGCCTTAAGCAGTTGTTGTACTTCTTTTCTGAATGGGGAGTCGGGTCCGAATATCATGATGTCGCCTACATACACCGATATGTATAGTCGTTGTTTAGTATGTATGAACACGCATGGTCGAATTTGGCTGGGACAAATCCTTTCCGTTGAAGGAATCTGCTAGACAAGTATACCATTCACGGGGTGATTGTTTTAGTCCGATATGCATTTCCGAAGTTTACACACCTTGTTGTCCTGCCTGTAGCCATCAGGTAGTTCCACGTAAATCTCCTCTTGAGATCCCGTAAGGAAGGCTGACTTGACGTCCATTTGTTGTGGTATCCAACCATTGTGAGCAGCTAGCGCCAGGAGTAGTCTGAGTGAATCATATCGGTGACTGGGGCGAAGGTTTCATCGTAGTCTTGGTATTGTACTTTGGGTGAAGCCTTTAGCAACGCATCGAGCTTTTATACCGCTCGATGGTTCCGGCCCGAGTTGTGTTTGATTTTGAATACCCACTTTCCTTTCACTACTGCACGATTTGTTGGTCTGTCGACAATGTCCCAGGTATGGGCCTTGTCTAGGCGTCCTTTTCAGTCTGTATAGCCTTTTTTCCATAGGACGATCTTCGCTTTTCATAGCTTGATTGTAGGTTGAAGGTTCGGTGACTAGGTATACCCGCTCACTTGGTGTGTTGAGGGAGTCGATTCTGTTTGTAATGCACTTCTACCTTTTTATGGTCATCCATTAGTGCTTCCATTTCGAGTCGCTTTCATCCTCTTCCAATGTGTCGTCGGTAATTAGTCTTTGACATTCTTGGTCATATTCTTTGCCGAGTTCCTTCATCTTTTTCTGTATTTCTACTTTCCTACTCTCATTTTCTAGCCGATTGTTTTTCCGTTTCGAGGAGTTGAGAGAGAGAGGTGGTGCTATCTCAGGTTGCTTCCTTGTTAGGTGTTACCGGTGGAGATTGTTTAGGTCTCTCGGTGTTTTTGAACCTGGATAGTTCCTCATGCGGTTTTTCGGGTAGATTCTGGTTTCGTCTTCAGACCTGTCTTCTGATTCAGAACCGTCATCTGTTGGTGCAATCGTATTAGGTGTTAGGATAGGATAGATCCGGTTTCACGCCATTACTCTCGATTCAGGGGGAACGCGACGCCTCGTGATTCAATTACCCTATGTTTTGATCCCACCCAAATACGATATATTTTATTACTGTCTGCAGATCCAACTATCATTCCTTCTACCGGGGCTAGTTTGCTTCCTGGAGGCCTAGTTTCTTCCGGGATGTGGACATAGACTTACCGAATGGTTGTAGGTGTTGAATATTCGGTCGCATTCTTTTCGAGGGCTTCGTAGGGTGTTATCCCTTTTAGCGTCTTGTGTTGGAGTCGGTTTTGAGGTAGACAGCTGTTGCATAAGCTTCTCCCCATAACGCTTCGGATAGTCCATGATCACGCACCTGACCATGTGGTTGTTATCGACGATTAAAGTCAGCAATTCCATTTGATTCATGGTTGTAGGGGTGTTAGCTCGTGTACTATTCCTTGTTGTTGGAAGTACTTGGTTATGTCTTTATTGACATACTCGCCGCCATTGTCAGTCCGGAATCTTAGCGGTGGTGTCATACTGTTTTTCCATTCACGATTTAATTCTCGTGATATTATCTTTGCATCATCCTTTCGTTTGAGGAAGTATATCCAGGAGAACCGAGTGTAGTCATCAATGAAGGACATATAGTACACCAGATTTACCTAGCGATTCAATACCGAATTGTCCAGACAGATCTGAGTGGATTAACCTCGAATGGTCGTTGGGATCTAGTATCTTGTTGGTGCTGGTTTCTGATGCGCATTTTTGGAGAGGGCACAGTCCTTGCAGTGGAAGTTGTCTGGCTTGGGGAGGCAGTTTCTGGATGTCGTCGTATAGGTTTTCGAGTGTGGCTGGATGTCCTAACGCTTGATGCCAATCATAGTAGAAACCAATCGAATTATATTACTACTAACTGTACATTCCAGAGATTCTTTTCCAATTTTGCCCAGATTATCTTTTTACCCGCTTTTGTGATGAATTTATTTCCTCCTCCTGACTCAGTTCTAAACCCCTTTTTATCGAGAGGTTCTGAGATCAATCCCACGCTTCCCATGTGACCAATTGTACGTCGGTGAGGATGATGGAGGATCTAGTTCCATCGGGAAGGTACAGTCGAAACTAGCGCTTCCCAGTCCAGTGATCCTACGCTTGGTTCCATCAGCTGCGCGACAGTTCCCAGAAGAGGGTCTGACAGAATTGTAATTCTTCAGCCACAGAATACGAGAGGTTGCTCCAGAGTCAAAGATCAGGAAGGAAGGAGTGCACATGGCACTACGCAGATTGTAGTGGTATGAGTTTATGACCGCCGACGCTGATTCCTTATTTTTTTTTTTTTTCTTCTTGTTTTGCTCTTGAGCCTCCGACAGTGGTGAGTCGCGCTGTAGGAGAGGTTCCGCCAGACCACGCGCATTCCTTCTCGCTCGATGGTGGTGGGCGTCTTGGTGTAGAACGCTTCCCATTTGTGGGTTCGCTCATCCTCGCAGAAGCGAGAGTCTCCAAGACGCTCAGAGTGGCGCCCTTCGTTCGAAGGTTGTCTACGACGTTGTCCATCGATTTTGGTAGTGAGGATAGGAGCATTACGTGGTTTCATCGGAGAGCGATTGGAAGGTTTTGCTACTCGTTATCAGCCTGACACCTTTGGGCCAGCTTGTTTGCGGTATTCATCGGCGTGTCCAGCGAAAGAGGACAGGTTGTCTCCTTCCTCCATCTGAATCTTCGTGAAGCTGACCAAGTTCACTAATGTGGAGGGGCTAACTTGCCGAATTTGGTTTTCTACGCCTACGAAAGATTTTCGGCATGAGCTACCGCGTCTTGGAGGTCTTGATTCTGGCGGTGGTGAGTTACGACAGATCATCGATCCTCTGCCATTCGCCGTAGTCTTCGCCTTCGTCCTGGGGTTGGGATTTTGCCGTCTATAGCTTCCCACCACCACTCGACTCTTAACGCTCTTTCTCCAGGGATCTCGGGTTTGATAGTTTGTTTGACCGTAGCAAAGAAACCATCAAATTTGACTGGGTTCTGAGATGTACGACCTTCTTTTCTGAGGTTTCAATCTCAAGTTTGCTTGAGGTCTTAGAAGATTCTGCAATTGGAGAGGTGGACACGTGATGTTGTATGAAGTGTATAGAGTTAAGCGATAGAGTGTATAGGTAATGCGGATTTATTGTGCAGAACCCTCATAACCTGAAGTTATATTGTGTGGGAGAGAAGAAGAGTGAAGTGATTTGAGGTGTGATTTGAACACGCGACCTTGGTTGAGGTAGTGATATTACTAGAAAGTGAAGAGTTTTCCAATTGTGCCGCTGAATATTTCAGGGTGAGAGGGGACTTTAGTCGCCCTATATATACAGATATTTTTACTAACACGTGATCCCTGATTACATAACCATATCCTTGTTCCATCTGTGACTCATTCCACATTACATGATTATTATTCCACATAACCGATGTCGCAATGCCAAGTCCTAATTTTAACAACCTCCTCGTATTGATTAACAGATAATATAAGGAGGTGTCAGAACAAGCATTGGCCTCAATAATTCCCTCTAGGTATAATTATTTCCCGGGTGGATTGTTGGACTTGCTGATTGATTGCATAGGCAGCACGATACTTCAGTTTCGCTGATGGTCCAGATTCGGGCGGGCCTGGGCTGAGGAGTCTTGCTTACGAATGAGGGTTTACGTAGGTTCGCTCGCGAATTCATGAGCGTCCCAGAACATTCCAACGGTGACTGTAGAGTATACAAAGCCTCAAGATGATCTATTGGAGGACTTCACGTAAGTGATAAAACATGTTCTATTACCCAATAGATCATAATTTGATGTTCTATCAAATAGAGCAGGGGTCCTATTTGTTTGCTATAGGCCCCCCTCTAGATTTGAGGGGGTCTATAACTTTAGACTTTCTATCCACTTTTCTATCCGTTCCCAGAGAGAACCTCTAACTAGCGCAACAACTAGTACCAATAGATGCATAATCTGTATTATAAACTGAGTAGATCTTGGGCACCTATAGAAATTGCAAGACTCATACGGGAACCTGGTCTATCCAAAAACCACTCTCTATTCCGATAGAACATGATCTATCGTCCAATGGGCCTGTTTATTGTTTTCTACTGGATATGTAGAAACTGAGATTTTAACCTCATTAAGGTTGGGGGGTCTATTGGATGGAACGCCTTCTCAGTAGAACATCTCGAAAGGCTCCCCCCACCTTCCTTATCTGGGTAATGTGCCAAGACATACCCAGGAAGCAGGTAGAATGAGTTTAGCAGTGTTAATAGAATACCAATTGCGTATGGGAACCAGGCCATCCCCAAACCGCCTTATGGGAATAGGAAAGAAGTGCCCGGACCCCAACCAAAAGTACCGGCCAAAAGTCGGTGGCAACTAAACCGACCAATCAGGCTCCCGGATTCCTCATTCGAGGCTTCGCGGTATTGCCTGTCGTCCATTCATAGTCCAACGGCGGACTCTCTCTGGCCACAGCTACCGGTGGACATCTACGATAGGACCTGACTAGCCAGACGTACCACCAAATTACTTCGCAGTCCTTATTGGTGGGAAGTCCACCATTGGCGTAATCCATCACTGGATCAGCAAGCATCTCATCGACATCAACATTCAACCTCAACCATTAACTTTCTTGCACTACACTGAGTGTCCCTCTATCAAAACGTCACAGATGCCTTCTCCGTACAGGAAACGACGACGGTCGTGACAGATACCTCGCCTGACAGACGTCAAGACGCAGTATTCATGGGAGGTGAGCCTGCATGAGGACTTTCATGTGCTACCCGGGAATGACAAATCGTACATAGGTCAACCCGTTGGCTCGATTTAGAGCGGGAAAGTTGCGCAGTGTACCGGGTGTTCACCATAAATACCGAGAATCTGATAGGATAAACGCCCTATTTTACAGCAAGATTCACTTATCAGATTCTTCGTACTTTCCCTCAACCCCCGGTACAGGGCCTCTACTCTTTGTGAAAGGAGGGACTATTCCCTCCTTTACCATGGACGACCTACCAACCCTGGACCACTCGCACTGTGCAACGCCCAACTATATTGAAAACAATGTACAACCCACAAACAGTCAAATTTGCTCCTACATACCTCTGGCCTCTCACTATCCCCGTGCCCGACCAGCGCCAGAACCAAAGCCAAGATTATCTCCAAATAAGATACATTTTGACTCCTTGACCTGGGATACCAAGGCAGTAATGGACAGTGAAGAATGAGCGGAGCAGTTACTGCTGAGATAATATATCAAGTTACTGAACTGCATACTTGGCTATAGCTATAGCTATGGAAAAAGGAAACAGAAAACAGGCAGTAGAGTAACGACAGAAACGGGAGAACGCACAACTACATACATATACCGGCCTCCCCAAGGAGAACGGAATACTCGATCAGGATCGAACCTAAGCGCAAGATATGAATAAGAATAGACGCACAAAAAAAAAATCAAAAAAACCCTGTTACAACATGACCGATACCATAAAGAATATGAATGTTAACACCTATCCTAAATCCAAGTCCAGCGCAGTAAACTCCGTATCAAGCAAACTCCCGATAAAGCAAAAACAAGATGACGATAAATATAAGAATGATAAAGAATACGAGGGAAAGGAAATGAGATATATGAAAGAAAAAAAAAAGAAACGAAAGAAAAGAAATGAAAAAAGAAAGAGAAAAAAAAACCACCATGAACAACGCCAAATGAGATTGAACCGGCCCAGCCCGCACAGCCAGCTGCCCATGCCACAAACATCAAACCCAACTCCCACTCTCTAAGTACGCCCGTCCCATCCCATCCCATCCCATCATCGCACCATAGATCAGCCATGCTATAATCAACTACTAACCTATAGCTATATATAAAAAGGGGGGGGGCTACCTAATAAATAAGCCTAAACAACCAAATAAATAAATAAATAAATAAATAAATAAATAAATAAATAAATAAATAAATAATAAAACCTTAGATAAAAGAAAAACTATATACCAAGAATCGAAGCTACAACCCCACATTAACATCAATCCCCGGAAACAACTGCCCCAACTCTGCAAACTTGCCGCCATCAAACCCCACACTCGCACCCACATTTGCACCTAAACCAACACTCGGGCCCACGTTCATCCCCATCCCCGCGCTCACCTCACCGCCCATACTAAAATATGGCTGTTGAGGCACCATCTGATTCTGCTTCATCACCATCATCATTGACACCTGTGCCGGCAACAGCCTATTATGAAGCTGATCGAACCCTCCCGAAATCATCAACGGCATGCTGCCATTGGCCATCGCATGACCCACGCCGCTCTGTCCCGAATAATACTGAAATTGCAATTTGCTATCTGGATAGCTGTGGGTGTTACCCACGTCCCAGGAGGTCCAGTTTTCAACTTCGTTCTGGGTGCTGGATGCCGCCTGCAAAGAGTCTGGTATACTGGAGCTCGTACTGGCCTCGAACTCCTCGTTCTCGTCTTCCTCGTCACCGTTATCGTTCTCGCTGCTGGTATCGCCTTCGCCTTCCGGCGTAGCAACACCGACCTGCGCTCCTGGTCCTTTATGTGGGACGTCAACCTCGACTTCATACATCCATTTCCTGAGCTCCGCCATCTCAGGTACATGCTCCGTCCCTGCTGTTCCTCCTCCTCCTGCTGTTCCTCCTCCCACCGCACCAGTACTTCCACTTGCAGCGGCCCCCTTCTTCCCCTTCCCACCTCTCACCTTCGGCTTAAAATGCTGTCTGCGCAAATGGGCCGCAGCATTATAGTCCACACCATACTTCTTACCGCTCTGGCAAGCCTTACACTTTGCCAGCAACGTCTTCCCCTTCGAGATGTCCTTGATGACGTACATCTTCCGTGTCAAGGCATGCTCGCGGTCCGTATGGCGCCTAAGCTCATGGTCCCCGCGGAAACCCTCGGGGTGGGCCGTGCACTGCTTACAGAAGACTCGGGGGTGGGGCGGGCGCACATATGTGCTCTTGGTGGGTGGGGTGATGGTACTATGCGGGTTTTTCCCCGGTTTAATTGTGGGGAGGGGCCTAGGCGCAGTGGCGGCCTTCTGGCGGCCTGGAGAGACAGGGGCGGGGGCGGCCTTGGGACTGGACCTGGACCTGGACTTGGGCGAATTGGCCGCTTCGGCCTTTACCTCGGCCGCAGGAGATGGCACAGCTGGAGAAGGCCGCAGCAGAATCTCTTCTACCATCTCCACCGCCATCTCTCCGGCGTCCTCGGTCTTACATTTCTCCTCGTTCAGCAACTTTTGTTTCTTCCCCCAGCCTCCAAGGCTATAATACTCGCTGCCGCCCGCCAGCTCCTCCGAGCTCCTCTTCAGCGCCAGTCTTCTCCCCTCTTCCAGATCCAGATCGCTGGGACTACCGGCGAATCCGCCAATCCCACAAAGAAGCTCCCCCATCGTGTCCCCCGCAAACACATCCCCAGGGCTCGAGTCAACACGCAGCATAGAGAAGCCCTTGTCAAAGCCACTCGCACCACTGCCCTGCCGGCTCATTATATACTCCTCCTCAGTAAAGGAGCGGCCGCTGTCTGGTGCGGGGAACAGGATGCTCTCGTCTGTAAAGGAGCTTCTGGGCTGCGGGTGCAGGAAGGCATTGTGGGCTGTTGTGATTGTGAGGGGGGGTGGGGTAAATTTGCGGTTGGCCGTGAAGGAGGTGGTGTGTGCCAGGGGGAAGGGGTCGGTGCGGGTGCCTTGGCAGAGATAGGACTGAAGGGCGGGGGCAGTGGCGGAGACATCGAGGGAGGAGAGGGAGTGCAAGGTTTGGTAAGTTGGAGCCATGGGAGCCATGGGTGCTATGGGGGAGGGGGCGGAAGTGTACTGGAGCACCGGAGAGGTGTCTATCGGGCTGCTAACTGGTATAGTTTTCTTGAATTGGGTGGGCGAGCGCCCGGAGAGCCGGGCAAAGGTGTTCTGCAGGTTGGTCTGTACGCCATACTCAGCTCGAGTTCTTGTATCACTTTTAATATCCCCATATCCTCTTCTACATATTCACTTTACTAACACACCGTCATAGAACAATAACAATAATAATAAAAAAGAACTTACCGAGTTCCCCCTCACCATTCTCTGTCCGCCTACTCCTCCTACACCTCCTCCTAGAGACCCATAAGTCGACATAGTCGGACACGACTCTGGCCTGAAGCCCTGTTGCACCTGCGGGCCCCGGCCATTCAGGATAGGTATCGCATTCGCATGCGCATTCGCATGCGCATTACCAATCTGCTGACTGAGAAAGCTCTTTACGGCCTCCTCACCACACAGGCTTGGGTGCTGCTGCGTAAACTTTGCAAACTCGAGTAGCTGCGCCTGCTGCTCATCAGGGATGTGGGCGGCGGGGTCTGCCATCCCAGGCGGTATCGGTATGTATGGGTCCGGGTTGTAAAATATGGGGTATGGTTCTAGCTGGGGTAGCTAGGATACGGGGAAGATGTGGTAATGGGTCTTCCCCGGGTGGGCAATGATATGTGGTTTAGATAGTGTAGGCTTCTTCTGGGAATGTATGTATGAATATATATGTATATATATGTATGTAGGACCAGCTACAAGCTAGATAGAGAGGTTCGCGAAAAAAGAAATAGTTCTAAGAAGTGTTCTACGAGTATGTGTGGGCTTGGAGTTATTTATTGAGCTATACTACTAATTTCCCGTACGTCAGCCGGTGATTCACTGCAAGGAGGTTGTTGGGCTGGTTTGGATGTATGTGGGAGTTGGGTTGTGTTTCCGGGCTGGGTGGGATGTGTGTGGGCAGTGGTGAGTGGGAAAGTGGAACTGGAGGGGTAGGTAGGTAGGTAGGTAGGTAGGTAGACGAAACGGCAATGACAACGGCGGATCCGAGGGCAATGGAATGGCGGGGAAGGAAGGGCACAGTGGGGATGGAAGCCACACACTTTGATTTTTTTTTTACTCTGTGACGGCGGGCTGAAAGTTGCGTTGCGAACTTTGAGCGGGAAAGCCGGACTAGCGCGAAAAGAAAAAGCTTGTGTGTGGGTGTATATGTGTGTGTGTGTATGCGTGTGAGCTTCAGTGGGAAAAAGAAGGTTGGTTACCTGAAATATGCTTTGCGAGTATGGATGAGGCTGGATATTAAGCTGGTGGTTTGTTGAGAGTTGGGAATGTAGAGTGGAGTAGAGCTAAGAGGGCGGAGATGGGTGGGTGGGTGGGTAGATTGGTGGAGTAGGAACGTATATGGGAAGGTTGTGGGGAAAGAGGATGGAGTAAAGAGGGGGAGTAAAGAGGGTAGGAAGTGGAAGAATAAAGAGTAGTATGAATAGAAGAAGAAGAAGAAGAAAAAGAAGAAGAAGAAGAAGTAAAAAGGGTTTGTGAAAAGAGAATAGATAAGACGCTGGTACGGTTGGGGGGGGGGGGGGTATCGGCGGTAGTGTGCGTTTTAGTAGTGGGATACGCCGTAGTGGCAGCGGTGGTGGTGGTGTATAGCAACAGTAACAACAGTAACAGTAATAGTAGTGAGTGGTGAGTACTAATAGTAGTAGGTAGTCTAGCAGTAGAAGTCTAGTAGCAGTAGAGCCGTAGTAGCAGTAGTAGCAATAGCAATAGCAATAGCAGTAGCAATAGAAGTAGCAGTAGCAGTAGCAGTAATAGGTCGTCGTCAAGCAACAGATTAAGCTCGCAGTGTCGCAGTGTCGCAGTGTATAGCAGTGTATAGCAGTCCAGTTTAACGCAGTTGTAAAAAAAAAAAAAAGTGTAGTGTAAGTGTCCTCCGAGATCGAATCCTCAGTTTAAGAACGCGGTCCTGGAGCTGATTATGAACTATCGCGATCTCTTCGGAGAATAATTCTGTTTCCCTTCCCAAGCCCAGCCCTTCTCCTCACTCTTCCAGAAGAAAAAGCAACGCTAGCTTCTGATACAGTGAGGGGGGGTGGCAGGGTGCGATCCGAAGCTGGCCTAGCTTGATAGACATATTGTGATAGGCTGGTGGAATTGCTTACTACAAACTATGTACATAGCTTCTTTCTTTGACCACCGACGGAACTATGGTTTGGGTACTGTCGTTTTTGCTTTACCTTACCTTGCAAGTCACTTGGGAGGGGAAGGGGGAGGGGGAGGGGCTTTGCTTTGCTTTGCTTTGCTTTGCTTTGCTTTGCTTTGCTTTGCTTTGCTTTGCTTTGCTCTGCTTTGCTTTTCCCCCTTTGCTACCTACCAGTCTACCAGTCTACCAGTCTACCAGTCTACCAGTCTACCAGTCCGTCTATTCTTTGCCTGGCCGGCCTGGTTAACTGACGCTCTCTCCCTGGTCCGTGAGAGACTCAACTCCCAATCCAACACTCCAAATCCATGACGGTGCATCTCGCTCCGCTCTTTCAGTGCGTTGCTGCGCACCTAAGTATGGAGGAGGAGGAGGAGGAGGAAGTGGTGGGTCGTACAAACAAGACAGATCCCCCGCGATTTCTACTGGTTCGCGCCGCCCACCCACACTGCTGGCATGTCGTGATTGGATCGAGAGCACACTTTGCACCCCCTCCTCCCCGACGACGACGACAACGAGTTCCCCTCCGGTGTGTGTTCCGCCTGGCCTGGCCTGGTGGGCAGAAACAGAGGAGAGGATGTGGCTAGAATTAGATGGGATGACTCGCTCACGGCTGCTTTGGGCGGTTGGCAGTGGAGTGGAGTGGAGTGTGGAGTGGAGTGGAGTGGAGTGGAGTGGGATGGAGAAGGGAGGGAGGTAGGGGGGGAGGGAGGTGACAGGATGGATCATGGATGGGAACGTCAGGTAGGGTTGGTGAGACTTGTCAAAGTAAGTTGATGTGAGCGATTGGGTGGGAGGGCAGGAAATATCATGGAGTGGTAAGTTCCAGGAACATGGATGATGGGGATGATGGGTAGGATAAGACACATCCTTGCCCAAGGTAGAGAAAAGTATTTGGGATGGAAGTTACTGCGGGGTGCAGGAGGGGGCGTGATGGGAGTTACGCGTGAGAGTACATTGATTTACTTTCACTGTTGTATGTAGTTACAGAGTTACCATTATTCAGTATAGATAGACCACACAAGGTATCACTCGACCATCCAGTGGAATACTGCGCGCTTCTTTTGTCAGAGCATTATCCTAGACTAACTTCTCAACCCACATTTTATCAATTCTCTTCGCACCTTTTTCCCTCAACAAATTGTGTAGGTACGTACATGTAGGGTCGAGTATGTAAAAGTAGAGAGCCTCACTTACTCACACTCACATTCACTCACTCACTCACTCACTCACTCACTCACTCACTCACTCACTCACTCACTCACTCACTCACGACGCATGCATGCCCAACCGATCCACGCTTCGGTTCTGTCTGCCTTACTTTCACTTTTGCTGCACCGTCCCCAAATAGGAGCACTGTTCCCCAATTGGGCCGGAAGTTTAACACTCTTGGAGGAAATATAATCTGTACTTTTTGCAAAAACTGGGTTTTTTTCTTTCTTCTTTCTTTCTTTCCACACTTGTGATATGGTCGGCCATGGTTTACGTGGTAGATACATGTACTGAGGGATGGATGGATACGTGTAGAGTGGTTTGTACTGTAATATGTATGTACGTACTCTAGGTACTGTGGTGGAGTTGTTTTTGTTCCGTGTAGAGGTAGATACATGTAATTTGATTTGCACCACCACCACCCCTCCTCAGAATGCTCTCTCTACCTACAGTACCTTTTTTTTTTTTTTTTTTTTTTCTTTCTTTCTTTTATTCATTACGTTACCTACAGTACCTAACCTACATGTACCTACATACATACACAAGTACATACCCCCCCCCCTCCCCCCCAATTGCCCTCTCCCGCAAGCATGTACGCACCCACCCGCAGCCGCAGTCGCATATGCACCGCACCCTCCCTTCCCCGGACTCGACTTGCCAGCACATCAATCAGTATCTGTCATCCATGGCGCCGGGTCTTCTGGAAAGGACAGACTGAAGAATTGTTTCCTTTTGGGGGAGTTTGATGTAGCAATTGATGTGGATGTGAATGTGTAGGGGCACCTACGAGGGGTGTAGGTGTGTATGTATGTGGTTAGGTAGGTATGTACTTTGGAACGTAGGAAGGCGTCGTGGAGAAGTAGGCTGGAAAGTGCACTGAGAAGTGTTTTGCGTACCGGTGCACACGAGTGATGAGTGACGAATGACGAGTGAGTGTGTGAGTGTGTGAATGGGTGAGCGAATGGGTGAGCGAATGGGTGAGTGTGAATGAATGAGTATTTGTCCAGGCTATGCTAATTGTACTTACCTACATGTATGTGTACCTGCCGGGCATATTCAGCCGTCCATTCATCTGGCCGGCCGGAGACGGCAGCCTTTGTCTTTGTCTAAGCATGATATGTACTGACTGAGACTGGCTGTCCAATGCGATGACTTGTTTGCAAAGCAGTCTGGTATTGTGCGGAGAGCCATCTATCTATAATCTATCTATCTATATGCGTCCGAATGATTGACGGAGCTTGGAAGTACTTGGACTGATCGGCCAGGTACACCAAGCAACGGATACCCCGAAATCAAGCAATCATCTCACTAGATATGGATATGGATATGCCAGTGGACGGATGGATGGATGTACCTACATTACCTAGAATACCCACTTACATTACCTTCTCTACACTCTCCACGGCCGTCGCTCCGTCCGTCACCATCAACGAACAAGGCTACCAAAGACAGTTCTGTCCTGCCTTACCTACCCTTAGTGCCCTGCCCATCCATCCATCCATCCATCAATCCATCAATCCATCTAGCGAGGCCCTTTCATTTGCCCCCCCCCCCCCCCCCTTGTTCTTGCAAGAACCAACTAAAACCAACCACTAGTACTTTACCTCCAACCAGCAATCTCCCAGAGAGACACAGACCGACAGGTAGACAGATAGACAGGCCATCCATCGCGGCGCCGTTATCGTTATGTAAGGTAACTCTGACGCCGGGCACGTGGATCTCTACCCCGGACTTTTTTCTTTTTCTTTTTCTTTTTCTTTTTCTTTTTTTCAAAACATAAAGTACATGTAGGCTCGCAAAAGTGGATGGATGCCGCCGGCCCGACGGAGAGTTTCGAGTAGGTTGGGCGGTGATTGGTGGGTTGGGGTCCGGGGAAGGATAGACACGGATAGATGTGGCCTAGCCTAGTGGAGGGTAACAATCTGGGGAATTCTTTTACGAGGCTAGGGTTTGGGTGTGAGATGGTGGAGATAAGGCAGGCCGTGCGTTGGTGGATGGATGGCCTGAAATGGCTGAAAGAGGTACGGTACAGTAGGTACAGTACCTACCTACGTTATACAGAGAGGGACTTTGTCGTTTCGTCTGGTGGTAGGTAGAGTACTAATAGAGAGAGGCCTTATTGTAGATACCTCCTGCGATAATACTCTAGATGATGAGGGATTGACAGGGAATTGCGATTGTGATGACTGCAATTGCATCAATTATAAGCCATAGTGATCATCTAACAACTGTAAGCAGTAACTACATGTAAACCAACAATTGTAGTTTCAACCAGCACAAAACGTACTCATACATACAGGTATCGATCTACTCTACGCCCTAAAGTATGTAAGTATGTAGGTACTTGTCACCTTCACAATCATATTCACATGTCTCCCTCCCTTACAACACCGAGAACCTTGCTGGTGTGTGTGATGGTCCCTTGACATATCCACGGTAGATGATATATCTCGGATCGGGCGCTAGGGTCCATCCATCTCTCTTCCCACCCACTCACCACTCACCTCACCACTCACATCTCCACACCTCCCCCCCCCCCATAAATAACACTTTACTTTACATACATATATGTATACAAAAAGGTTCCGACCTATTACATCGCGGCCTAACCGGGGGGAGCAGACAATCTAGCGCAACTATTTCATAATTGTGACAGCCGTGGGCCCTCCTCCACTGTCATAATCGCTGTCGATTCTGTTGTCATGTAGCTCTTTCAGCCCGATCTTCAGTTGGACTAGACAATGCGATTGACCTACTTTCTTCAACCGGTGCCTACTTGCAATAAATCATACATGCTCTCTCTACCCGCCCAAGATGGCTAGGCCTACGTAAGTATGGCGGTACAAGAGGAGAGGAGATGGTACACAAGAGCGTAGCACTCAACCTTCTGTACCACCAACCACCAACCACCACCACCAGCACCACCAGCAGGTAGATAGTCTCCCTCACATAATACATACGACCCACCTCTGTGTTCCTCGCCAACTCACCAAGAGCATCTCTCCTCTCCTCCAGCCTCGTACCACCACCACCCTACTTCTTCTTCTTCTTCTTCTTCTTCTCATGGCATCGGGGGCAACGTAACAATGATATGATAACTCCATCACAGACCATCACTCGCCGATCCCCACAATCTAATTTCCACTCCTGCACCAATCACCGGGGGGAAAGGGGCCTAGGTAAATTGTATGAGCGTTATGTCAGCATGATCGCCCGTCACGTCAGCGGAACTAGCGGCATTCGCGGGATACGACAATGGAGCTAGATGGCTAGCTAGCTCTATGTAGCTATGTAGCTATGTATCTATGTAGCTATGTAGTATAAGCCGTCGTCAGGTGCTCATCGCGAGGATGAGATGGGATCGATGATCGGACAGGATGGAGCCGGTAATACTATTTAGTATGTAGATAGATGGATGAAATGATCCGAACGCGAACGGGGTGGGATGTGAAGTGTGTCTACGGATGGTTATGGCCCCCTCCCCCTCCCCCTACCCCTCCCCCACTCTTCAATCCATTTGTTGTGTTCGTGTTGGTTGTATGGGGTTTTGGATTTTATCTATACTCGAAACGACGGTTCGGTCCGTTTTGGAGGAGCAGCCAGCTTAAGCTTAAGCTTATTTACTTTAGCAGGGCAGGTGTTGCTGCTTCCCGTCGCCGCCGCACGTTGGCGGATATAAGCGAGCAAGAGCAAGGGACGGTGGAGGTACCTAGATGCATCCGTACCTACTTTACCTTTCATCTTGATTGACGGGTTTTGAAGAGCGGGCGAGTTTAGGCTGCATAGGTACTACTCCAACTGGTATTCTCGGCCGAACTAGAACACTCACTCACTCACTCACTCACCGGGATCTTGGGTCGGGGTAGATACAGCCTGGCCTGGTGGGCTTTGGGCTTCACCGCTGCGTATCTACTTTACATATATTACCTAAAGAGATATCGATCATCATATCTTTGGTTTCGTGTATACATACATACAGTAGTCTTGAAACACCTTCCTTCTCAAGCGCGTTCGTTGCTGTGAATGTTGGTAGTAACATCGAGACTCCATAAACAAAAGCACTAGATGGTTATAATCCAGGATCACATCACATAGAATGAATGAATGAATGAATGAATGAATGAATGAATGAATGCATGTCAGCCAGCACAATTGAATAAATACCACAGTGTGTCCTCCACTGCAGATTTGATCGCATTTACTCTAGATTTCTAGCTGAAAGCAGAGCAGCTCAAAGAGACTAGGCATACTAGGCACGTTATTGGATAGTCATGGTGGGAATGCTGAGTAGATTCATTTCATTAGAGATGCTGCTACCTAACATAGAGGATGAGGACCTTTGAAGTAAAATTAAATGTCCATTGCTCTCTCTCTCTCATGGCATAATCTGTCTGCATGTGTGCTGCACAGTACAGTAGGACCACCACTGCTCCAAGCGCTGGCTGGATCAGAGCCTCCAGTATTATTTATTATTAGAAACCCAACAAGCAATTTTCTTCTTCTTTTCTTTTGCGCGGAGGCGGCGGCGCCGGCCCCCCCCCCCCCCCCCCATCGTGCGATTACATTACTTTACATATTATGGGTCTTCCCTATATACTCTCTTATCATCTGCCCATCCATACCTGCCACCATTGACATTGTCAATGAGAAAACGAGTCCATCCTTCTTGAACCCCTCCCACCCCCCTTCGATCATCGTTTCTGTCACGCAAGCACCAATTCCAATTCCAATTCCACCAGCTCGCAAGATGAGTATGTGAATCAAACCCCACCTCTGTAGCTATCCGATACTGATCCTGTTCACACAGCTACACGTTGGAGTCTCGACAAGTTCCCAACTTTCCCGTCGATCCAGACTGGGCGCCATAGGACGAGCACGGGGGTGAGTTGTAAACAATGATAATCAATCAAT
Source organism: Morchella rufobrunnea (assembly GCA_024713595.1). NCBI lineage: Eukaryota > Fungi > Ascomycota > Pezizomycetes > Pezizales > Morchellaceae > Morchella > Morchella rufobrunnea. Next base: position 1,401,492 of record JAMGYT010000015.1, read on the forward strand.
CGATGGCTTGGGTATAGAGCTCGAATTGATATCCAGGCAGGCCACCACGAACGGAAGCTCGAGTACGGCGCCGGCAGTAGGCGATGGCAACAACGCTCCCCCAGCTCAGGCATCGACCAGCGCCGAACCCACAAGCCCGCTTCGATGTTTCCGGGAGGATTGTGGCAGTCTCTTTACAGATGACGCTTTGTATAGGTACGTTACCCGAATTTTTTCCAATCAGGTCATTATATTAGTAGGGAAAGGGGGGGGGGGGGGGTTAGTATTCTGGGTCTGGTGTGTGTTGACACTTTTTCCTTCCCAGAGAACACATCAAGGCCTGTCGCGTCCCAACTAAACGCTACCATTGCGCATTCACAAGGTGCGCCGAGAACTTTGCAGCCTCCAGCATCGACGCCTTCATCCGGCACCAAGCGACGCATCGGATATGGTATTGCGAGATCGAGTCCTGCGCCTTCAGAAAACGCGAAAAGGCCGTGAAACATGTGAATAAGCACCATAAATCAGAAGAGATGCTGAAGGTGGCCTGGCTTCCGGTACCGCCAAAGAATTTAAAGAAGGATATAAAATCTTGCCTAAATACGGGTAGAAATCTTGATCTTTCTGACTTTTTGACCCACTCTGTCGGCGGGGGAGGATTGGGGAGGCAGACGAGCGCGTTGCTTAGCCCTAGAGATAATGGAGGTGCGGATGTGAATGTTATTGAAGGGTCGCTGCCAACGGCGGTGTTGGCAAATGTGGTTGGTCAATTGAACATGTTGGGGGATCTCCTCGAGCATCAATCGCTCGCTCCAAGCTCTGTTGAGCAGATTCAGATTGTGCACGCCCTTGATAGGATACGCGATATAGTGAGTCCCAGAGACCAAAGGAATGGATTTAGACTTGGGTGGAATGCGGGCTTTGGATTTCAAGCTGGTCCTGAATCAACGACCTCTTCTCTAGGCGTTAATGGTTCGGCGACTCGAAATGAGACTGCGACAGTCTCCATCGACCGCAGTAGTCTGACTGTTCCTCCGATCTCTCCACCTAGTGAGTTGACGGTGGCTCGGGAATTCCTTCCAAATATTGAGAGTGCCTCTGAGGATGACTCGGATGGGGATATCGAGATAGATTCCGGCGCGGCACCGGTTGGGGAGCCCCAGCAGGAAGCCCATATCGAACAGGACCAGCAAATCAAGTATTTCGAGCACTTACAAAAGTGCTGTATTGAGGCTGCGTTCAACTTTTACAAACTGCACAAGTCTCAGCTCGATACGATCAACGATAGGGGCTCAAGAAAACTCTGTTTGACCGCCAAACGCGAGGAAATCACGGACCCAACCTCCCTCACTCTACCGCACTGGACACACCTGCTCCGACGCCTCAACGACGCTAAGGGGCTGCAGAGGGATATGGTGTCACGGATCGAGTCTTTCAACAGCGACATCTCGCCGGCGGATGAGATACAGCATTCGTTCAAGAAGGAGAAGGTCAAATCAGACAGAGACCTTTTGGCGCTGATTCAGTTGACGAGGAACTTTTGCTGGCAGTTGAAGGACTGGGAGAGATGCAAGCTTTTGGACGATCTCTATGGGATAGTGGAGAAGGATATCAAGGGCCTGAAGTCAATCAAACGGAAGAACTCGCAGAGAGACCCAAGACTGCAAAGGCCGGGATTGTACCACCCGATGCGGTCATCGGAGAGTGGTGACGGGATACGAAACGGCCATAGACCGTCTGCAACATGGCCGCGGCTACCACCGGGTGAAGTGGTCGAGGCGTAGACGTACACAGTGGGTTGAGACGCTTGGTTTGGGGCGGTGTTGGCACGGATTGTTGGTTAATGTCTGTTTTCTTGATACCTACCTGCTTTTAAGGGTTTTTAGTTTGAAGTTATTTCTTTTTTTTTTTTCTTTTCTTTTTTTTTTTACCTTTTGGTTCTCGACTGATATTAGTGGTTGGAGTACCTACAAATGTCTTTTGTTTTCATTCATGTTTATTTTATTGCTTGTACTAGGCGCGGCCATGTCTTCCAAACGGATACTCTGTGGTTTGTAGTTAGTTTCATAGCTTCGACTTTGGATTTTGGTGGCTATCCACCCATCTATCTTGTTTGTGATAGTTTTCTTTTTCTTTCTTTCTTTTTATATATGAACGGTTATGTTAATTTATGGACGATGACAACTCTTCTAACCCCTTTTGCTTCACTTCTTGTCCCGGGTTCGGTGTTTGATTTAATGGACGGTTTAGTGGGGGTTTGTTACGTTATATCAATATCTCCTCCTGGTGTTTGGGCCTCGTCTCGTTCCGCTCTAAACCTAGTAGCAGTAAAGCCTTCACGGACACAATACATACACAATCCATAGTACCAGGAATTATATAGTGGGTATCTAATCCCGGAATACGCTGTATGTGCGTGTATGTACATACATACCAATAGCTGAAAATAAGTATTCCGAGAGGGGATATGTATGCTCCACCAATATATTTTATCTGCAGTATCCGGCCGGGGTTTCTATTATAAATACATACATACATACATACATACATACATACATACATACAGTCCAAGGATCCGCTATTAGAACATGTATGTCCGAGCCAGGAAATATAATGTCTAGTCCGTCATACTTGTTTGTGGCAAAGGAAGATATATCCTATTATCAGTACTTGTGACAAAGGTCTAGACCACTATTGTATTATGTCATTTCATTACTGCCTCTTGCCAAGGGGGGTTGTTGTTATAAAAGGGTTACTATATAAGTTCCCTCCTGTACAGTGTAGAAGGCATGGTGAGGGTGTGTTCCGCTGCAAGACCTCGCATTTGCTAGGGAAATGTATTCGAGTGAGAGTGTGTGATGCAACCCATTGCACTTTATGTCGTGCCAGTCATTACCAGGGGATGGATGGACCGACAAATCACCGCACCACCTCATGCCAATAAATGTATCGGAGGGAACAGAAGTATATTTCTACAAATCACGTGATTTATTTATAGCCTATCGCAATGCATCTACCACGTCTCTAATTCATTACAAGTCCCAAACCCAGCTAAAGTTTCGCCGGCACTCCACCCTCTATAGTCTTTGGTTTATTCCTATCACTACTTACAATGATAGCCACCTGTCCTGCAATAGCAACTAGATTCCCTTCTTCGTCGTAGATATTCACACCAATGTCCATCCGCCCATTCCGGATCTCTCGCGCCTCAATCCGACAGAAGAGCCACTTCCACCCCTCGGGCGGGGGGATGCGCTTAACCTCGACCGATAGTGAAAGCGTCGGGTACCAATGTGCCCGCGACGTATCTTCATAGTTCTCCGGGATCGGAAGATACTGTAGCAATCGTAAGCTAGACTTCAGGGATAAAATGAGGACAGGTTTAGGGGGATTACCATGTCACTTAAATACCCAAGCGCAGGAATATCCATCGTGCTCCCATCCTTCATACAAACCCAGTGCTCTCGGACGCTCGGCGTGTCCCTAGAGCTCCCGTAGGTCGAGGCCTTGTCCACCGCCAGAGCATATATAAGCTTCATCGCCACCGGCCTCACATGCTGCAGTGGATCCGCGGCATACCATTCCTCCACGCACTCTGTAATCCTATTTGGGATGCCCGTCGCAGGGAGTGTACTTGCCGTCGGCAGCGTAAGCCCCGACTGAAGACTCTCGAGGTTTGTAAATGGCATTATGCCTTCGAGGCAGATCCGTGCACCATTATTCTGTGTGAGAGTAGCGCGGAGGAATGTATACTGCCGGCCTGTCTTGACGGGTGTGACCGTAATACGTGCGGCGCCTGGAATGCAGGAATTGAAGAAGGTGCAAGAGATGTTGACGGCGTGGGGCTGGTTAAGGGGTGAGAGGGTGGGGTGTGTGGTGATGTGCTTGTGAGCGGTCTTGAGAAGGAGGCCACAGAGATAACCACCATGAGGGACTGTAATGGAGATGCGTCAGTTCAATGGAATTGGGGTAAGCTATACAAACGAGAGCTTAAAGTTTACAGTGTGCATACCGAAACCGATACACCAGTCGCGCTTCAAGTCAGCAGAATAGACACCTGAGCCTGTGGGGAGGTTATCATTGGGGATAAGAGTGACTTCTGTCGCTTCGGCGAAGTTTGAGAATTTGAATCCCGGGGGAAAGGCAGGTTTATTCTTCCATTCTGACATGGTTGTGGATGGTGAAGGTGTATTGATCTATGGGCAGTCAGAGAGGGTGTATTGTGTGTATTGTAACCAGGAGGAAAAGTTCGTGATAGTATTTACAGAGTTGAACCCACTGTGTGTAGTCCACAGTGCGAATATCGTACATACTGAGCATGTAGCTGCCTCGGGAAGCTCTGAGCTATGAGTTGGCTGAGCCGAGGTTGCAATCACATGATGTCTTCAGCGATTACTATGCGCCTCGCTATGCCGTAACAGGCTTTAAATGTCTCAAATGCTCAAATGACGAAGCAATAGTTTTCTGGGCAATATTATTGTATCTACATGTAGTTACATGCTGAATACCTATTCGATATTATATGACCCAGATAAGTAAAAAGAGTAAAAAAGTGGAGATAAATTGTAGCTGACCTGCTCCACATTCCAACTAACCTTTTCTGACAGTCTCACGTTATATGTCAAGTTGGTAATCCATATCCAGTGTATTCTGGTGTGGTTATGCATAAATAAGAAGTACAAGGATTGGCTCATTTACATCCTTTGGGTGAATCTCAAAAAAAAAAAAAAAAAAAAAAATTCATGATCATAAATCAAGTCTCATTGTTGTGCCATTCTTTGCTGACAGAAGTGGACTTTCGTTGACATACAAGTGGTGTTTGGCTCGTTTCCTCTTCCACGTTCGAGTTCACAAATGGTCAATCTTCCCCAATGCGAGACTTCCTATATTGGATGAGCACGGTCGAAGGGAAAGAGATAGAGGCCAAAAGGCAGGAAGGAGCTTCGTTTCTGGTAACTGGTAATTGACCAATATATAAATGCCATCTGGAGTTCTTGAATCTAATAGGTAGCTATAACTTAGTTACATCCTTGCTTGAGTGGGCATGAGCTCTAGACTAGGCCAAACTCTTGGAATCTGGTGATAGGAATGAGACTGACTCGAGAGATGACCCCGTAATAGCGACAGCAGTAAACTACTATTATAGTGATACTATGCACGATAAGACCCTCGCCCTAAGCACAGAAATCAGCGGTCTCAAAGTCTTATTTATATAAAATACGGGTTTTCGGTCCCGTCCGGTTTCCTTAGAGCAAGGGTTTAATGTACGCTTTTTCTAAATGCATAGGAGGTATGGCCGGCCCACGCCGATGGCGGTATACGTTTTTCAGGCCTTGATATACACCCATTAGGATAATGCACAGCCGCGTAGCCTTTCCATCAATCAGTGCGAAATAACCGTCAAGGCCTTAATGTGAGGCTCGATATTAGTGCCAATCGATCATTGGCCTGCCATTGGTCTTGGCAGCGTGGTTGCTATGGTGGAAGAAGCCTTGCAGGGGCAGCATGTCAACCCTGCTCCACCTCTCACTTTTGGCCTACCAAACAGAATAAAGGTCTGTTGCGATTATGAAAAGGGTGGTTTATGCACGGTTGACAAGCTACCCATACAGAGCTTCTTCCACCATAGCATGGTAGGGTGGGACTTCTTACCGGAGCTTTTAGTTATCTGTGAGGGGTTACCAATTATTTTGTCTAGGATAACAAAGATATGCCTGATTTCGGGTTCTCGATTATTTTGTCACTATCGTATGCTACACTGTTATGTCATGCCTGGCTGCCAAATATTATAGCTCCGAAAGCCTCATCATTATTCTAATATACGGTGGTGATATGATGCTCCAGAATAAGGATATTCAGTATAGGAATATTACATATATCATACTTTAGTATGTACTCAACCCTGGTTCCACATGAATATTTCTATTAAAATTTGATTGGTATTCGCATTAATGTTTTTAATATGGTTATATTATAGTTGTGTTGCATAAATTCCCGGATGTCGTGTTGCAACGACGAACTACACGAACCATACCCCTATAACTTCATGATAATTACAAATCCTAGAATTAAATGTTATAGTAGTGAGAATAGGAGGAGAGCTACTGTAACCCCTCATGATATTTATTATCTGGCTCTATATAGTCTTTTGTTGGTTCGTTCGTTGGTTCGTTGACATCCGGGAAATTATGCGACACGGATGTACATGTAACTAGATCCATACCGCCATCGAATAGAGGCCTATTGAGTTTGATCAAGATCCCAATTTTAGTTATGATCTATCATCAATCAATCCTGATCAATCTTGATAGATCCTTACTTATGTAGCAGAAAAAGTCAGCCTACCAACCTCACGTGGGTAAATCGAGGCTCGGCCGCGCGAGTAGAATCAATAACGTAATGGCAGATAATCTCCCCCTCCAGCGGCCGGATAGATGATAGCAACCTTATAAACCTTATAAACCATCCTTCTGGAACGAAACATCTGCCGGCAGATAGATATTCCTGAGAAGCAGAGATGCACTGCCACGGCTGATGGGATATAAGCCACACACTGTACAGCACTTTGTTCTCATATGCTACGGATCTGTTCACGGAGGCTTCTCCGTGATGCTTGTTCGACATGGGGGAGCGAACCAGAGGGACGGGGGAACTAAGGGTCAGTTGCGGAGAGGAACCAGGCTGTTGCTGTTCCTGGGATATGTAGGTATGTATGTAGGTATTGATATGACGGATAGAGGAGGGTCTGTGTCATGTGAATGGGATAGTGGGGCAGTGCAGTCATATGTAACGACACGCGATAAGTTGTTTTGGACTCCCTTGACTCGACTGGCATCTATCTATCCGAGCGTACCTGCTGTATCTACATTGATCATTATCAAGCTTTGCCGAGCGCCTGTGTAAAGGGGGGGGGGGGGGTGAAGAGGGGGGTGGATTGATCCTCAGGTACATACACACCTCGATTTCTTCTGGAAGCCCGGACATTTTGCGTGAGGGGTACTCTACATACAGCAGCAGCGATAAGAATAGGATGGGATAATACCCTTAGTAGGCACAAGCGCTTACTCTTCAACCCCAGGATTCGTGAGAGATATCATACCAAGTGGAACGAGATGGATGGCGTCGGAGAGAGGTGTGACGTGACGAGGGTTTCACAAGGCCGCTGTGTCGTGGTTTGTGCTGTTTTGTGCTACGCAATTGCTCGGCATAAATGCATCTATCGGTGGAAGGCTGCGATTATTGCTAATATGGATAATAGGTACCTGTGTCGGAATCTAGGGTTTTTGATCTAATATCTGCGATGAAGATGAGCCTAATATATTCATTCAGGGCTCATTCTGGTTGACACGAGAATCTATGGATTAGCTAAAATCCATGATAAAATAATTACCTCCAGAGGTGATTTCAAGTTTTTTTTTTTTTTTTTTTTTTTTTTATCTAATCCATAGATTGCAACCAAACCAAATCCAGTGTCAATCGGACGGGCCCTCAAAAAGGTATCTATGTATAGATACTATTATAGGGAGATAAATGGCCTAACTGTTGGTCCCTCGTCTAAATACTCTACAGCGCCCGCGCCTAACGGGAGACGGGCACAAGAAGGGCAGAAAAGGGTTCAGAGTAGAAATAGTCTAGGATTGGGGGTCCTAATTGGCTTCTACGGGAACGGCTCGAAGGTTAGGGTCCCACTTTTCTCTAAGCGACACAAGCTTGCGACGCTTTGCAGGCAATCTCCACGTTGATTTTCATGTCATCATGCATATAAAACACTCCAAACCCCCAGCAATTGCTGTTCATCTAAAACGGAAACTAAATGCAAGATAATGGCCCTTAATAAGACCTTTCAAGGAGATATTCATCGCAGAGCCGCTTCGAATTTATGTCTCTTTGTCCAGATACGTGCTCCGTGCGATTGCCATGTGTTGCACGAGAGGTTACCGTTCCGATATGCTCTCAGCCCCTCCCTCCCAAAACATCGAGGTTTAGATTCTCACAACCCAACTAAAAAAAAAGACGTCTCTTGCTGACAAGGCAGACAGACTGGATATCTCGACTCTTACCAGTTGCTCTACTATTCTCATCTCCCAAGCGAGTCTCTACCATCTACGCCAATCTATTCCGAATTTTATTTTTTTACAAATCCGGCCATCACCACGTCCACCCTTCGCTCGACCCATTTGACGACACACTCCAATAAGATCTACCCAGATCTAAATCTTCTTACTCACAACCAGTTCCCTCCCATTCTGCTTGTTTTCTTCGCGCCTTGTGTCCCGAGACTATTACTAGTGATTCGACAATTAGCATAGCTTCGACCTTGCATGCCAATTACCACCGACCCGAGACTACAGTGCTACCTTCATGGTCCGACAAGATAGTGGTGCAAGCAGGATAGAAAAAATAAAAAAAAAATAAAAGGTAAAGCTTAACCTTGCCCTAATCTTCCCAAGAGGGTCTTTGCATACCTACACTTACTACATGTATGTACAGTGTCTTTAGCCTTTTTCTAGAATTTATTCCAAGAAAGCCCTACTGAATCTCGTGTGTGCCTGGCAGACAGAAATAAGTTCCTTACTTGATTTGTAACCAGACATTACCACCCCGGCCTGCGATTGCCACTACTCTCTACAAGCTACATACTTCACCTCCACGACTGTTGATTCTGGACCCCACTAACACTACTACAACCAATACCCGTTTCAACTCATTCCGTATTTTCTCGCATTACCGCCCTCTCATATTCTTGGCCCGCAGCTCCTCACAAAATAGAGCTCGCCCGCTTTAAGGTTGAAATATACACTTTGCCCATTGCAAAGGGAAAATAATATAGCACCGCCGCCTACTGCGCCCAGCTTCCCTCAAGCGATAGCAATTTATTCAATACTACCTAGCAATACCTACTGGCTCTCCGAGGTGCCCACTACAGCTGCAGTCTGCAGTCCGACTTCGTTTATTTATACCTACTTGGTCGTCACCCCTCTTCTCCCAGTTTAAACTGAAAAGGTCGAGCTCAGGTGGGAAGTCTTCCTCCGACTGCCTCCTGTTACATACTATACAAGCTTTGCCTATACATAAGGCCAATTTTTCTTTTTCAGAGATATTGTCCTCCTCCCAGAAAGGAAAGGGAAAAAAGGAATAAAAATATTAATTTGTGTCATCAAAAACTCAACCAATCAATTAGAAGACTCAGCCAAAAACACGCAGGTTCTTCCATACCATTTTTAAAATTTGCCCCGAGAGACCCCAGATCAGAAAACCAAGCCAACGGTGGGAGTGGGAATGAACTTGGAGAGGCGATAGCCATTGTTTTTTTTTTTTTTTTTTTGTTCTCCAGCGGCGACAGCAGTCTTTTGGCGGGAGATAAGGAAGACACCACGACGCAATCTACAGCTTAATAGAAAGAAAATAGGGATCTTTCGTGAGCAGGATTTATTTGATTTTCTCGCCCTGTGCACTAGTCCCATCACTGGTGAGCATATGAGCTCTTTCTACTATCAATATATGAGACATTGTTCTTACCCCCGCACTCAATCCCCCAACCCCCAACTCCCCAACCTCTCTATCAATATTACACCCGACCATATGTATTTTTACTCATCAACCTAACATGCCGCGGTTGATGGCTCTGGTACCCATCGAGCCAGCGAGGATATGGAGATTCCCCTTCCCGCTCTGGCCTTCCAATCCTACACGAGGATAAGAGTTGGAGCGTTTATTTGATGTTGGCGCCCTCCTATTATCTGTTCGTTTGTTTTCTTCATATCTACTGTCCAATCAACTTTCCTTCTTCGAGATATCTGGTTACCACCATTCGCTTTATGAATAAATACTGTATAGCCCGTGTTGCATACCCTCCCTTGCTTGTCACTTTTGTTATTTACATGCCGAGCCAAATATATCTCTGCATTCGGCTCCCAGATCCAACCCCTCAATCTGATGTCATGGCGAATCAGATATTGGTGGATAAAGGAATGACAGCTGACAATCTGGAGGCTCTAGGAACCATAAGAAGTTCGCAACACTACCCATGGCTGCCTCAACTGCATCTACACCTTCTCCCAAGACGCAAAAATCGAGAATGAACCCTTACACGACCTCTGTCTCCCCGCCGTCACGGCCCTCCACATTTGACGCTTCCCTTTTTTCGATGGATGCCTCAGGCTCACCGTCGCTCTCACAACCTTATCAGCCCGCCCTACCAGCCATCAGAAATAATAATAGCAGATCACCCAATGGAAAACGCCCCGCATCGCCCTCGTCGCTCTATCCGGACCATTCACTACTGTTGAATTCTCCCTCCTCCAATTTATCGGGCGCCTCGCCGATTACAAACTGTAGTTACCACAATATGAATTATCAGCGCGGTCCCGGATCGCATTCCTCGCCAAACCCCAGCTACTTTGACCATAGCACGGGCGAACGTCACAGTATGGATGATGTAGATAGATTCACAACAACGCCAAATTTTGACGAGGTTGAGATGCCGCCTATGTCAGAGTATGAGCTCGATGACGGATTATCAGGAACTGCTTACTCGACGCCAGCAACTGGCGCTGGCGGCGGGGGCGGAGGACTGACGACCTTTCCTCCGAGCCCTAGGCCTACAATCTCACCGAGCCCTGGGATTGGGAGCTATGGGAATGAGGACGTGCAGATTAAGGTGGAACAATTCACCCCCGCGGTAGCACCGAAGGGGCTCGGTGTGCATATTCAACATCCCACACCAGTATCGCATGCATCTTCTGCGTCATCCAGTAATCCTACTACGAAGCCGGCGCCGCCAGCGATCGGTCTCACTGTTGACAAGCGTGGTGAGGATGGAGTTTTGCGCGGCGGGTACGATCCTGAAATGCGTGCTGCCATGGGAGCGGGCGAGAATGCAGAAATCCCTAGCCTTAATGACCAGGCGATCATTCAGCAGCGTGAAATCAAATCATTGGAGATCCAGGACTGGTTGGACAAGAACAACACCACTACAATCGAGAGGGATGGAAAGGAGGGAAAGCCCGGTGGCTTGACGGTTAAGGGACCAAAGCGGGTTAGGTCAAAGAGCTTCTCGGATTTTAGGAGAAAAGGCTCGTCAACTAAGGGCGCCGACGAGGAGGAAGAGATAATCAAAGTTGGTGAGAGTAGTGCTGGGGCGATCACGGGTGTATTGATTATAGACGACGATGAGGATATCAGACCAGGTGAATACGACTATGAAGACGGTGACAGCTCCGATGCATCCCTATCGAACGATGGATCCCTCGATGATGATGACGAGTCCATGAATACATCCGAAGCTCCCCCGACTGAGGAGGCCTTAAAGAGGGCTGAATTAGATGATGAATATGAACAGATGCGGATCGATAATGATCCTGCCCTGCTCCCGAATCCAAAACAGTTCTACTCTGCGCGACCATGGACCGATACCATCGGGCCTATGCCCCGCGGTACAAACGGCGGCGCTATGAAATGCCAGCCCACCACCGCGAATGGAGCCATATATCGGTTCCGCGAATATGCGCATAACATTGAGACTGCATCCCGGGTCGCCACGTTCGGCAGCGAGACGTCGAAGAATAATCGGGGACTTAGTAACAGCGATGTGGACAGGATCGCCGAAGAAGGTAGTTTACTCAAGAGGTTGAGCTTTAGGAACAAGGAAAAGGGCCAAGGTAAAGATGCGACATCACCACCGGGCCATTCCAGGAAACCCAGTCTCATGCAATCCTTCATGAAAGGGGGTCTCAAGAGAGGGCATAGTAACGCTAGCGATAAATTCAAGGAAAGCAGCACAAGGGTTAGCGTCGACGAAGAGGAGAAAGAAGGCTCTGTCGGCGATTCAGCGAGTATGGGAAGGAAAAGAGGTGATTCTGTCGTTTCTTCTATATCCGCTACCAGCTTCGCCCCTTTGAAAACACGGCCATCATGGTCAAAACCAGGGACTTTGAAGGTTGACACAAATGTCCACGGTGCGCTTGTGAGCATGGCGGGTGTCACAGCGGGCATCGGTCAGAGCTCCGGGCACACCGCTAGCACCGCAAAGCCCGCCAGCCCTACACCGCCAGAGAAACGACCAACAGGGTTAAGCGTGGGGAGTCATGTGATGCAAACGATTCGCCGGGCTCGCAGCAAGAGCGAACTTGCCACCGGCTCAAGGCTGCATAAGAACAGCAAGCCTGCCTTTGGTATCGTTAGCATGCTTGGGCAATATGGTGGGCCACCATTGGTACCCATCAAGTCTCCCGTTGCGTCCGGCGGTGATGGTAGCCGGAGTGCACCCACTAGCGGGGGTAATCGGAATAGCCACAGCGATGGGGGTAGCCAAAGCGCACCTGATGCTACTATACAGCCCAGATTTACATTTGGCGAAGAGACGAGCAAGCGGGGACTCGCAGCAGCGAGTTTACTAGATCCACATAGGCATGATGGGTACGATGATAGTGACGATGAGGGCGTGGAGGAAATTGTGAATAAAGCCACACAGGCACCGATTCAGGGACAAAAGCAGCAGAAATTGGATATTACGCCAAACGTAGAGGGTTTTACAGCCCATATTAAGTCAAAGACACCGGAACTGAGCCCTAAATTGGTTGAACGAATCGTGTACGAACAGGGAAAGCGGTTCAAAAAATTGGTCGAACACAGACAAAAGCATCTTTCGGCGATCAAGAATGGTGGAAAGTGCAGTAATCATGAAAAATGTAGAGGCAAGGTTGGTTCAATTGGAGCTGGTGGACAGGAAGAGAATAGGGGACACAAAAGAAATAATTCTGGCGGAAGTGTCGAATGCGAAGGTACGCCCCCGAATCTCCTACAATGGCGTTTTTAAGCTGGCGCTCACGAAGGATAGCATATTCATCTGATGAGACTACTGGCGATCACTCTCCCACAGAAGGCAAAGTAGCCGCAACACAATTTCCTTCTGGAGTTCCTCAGCCTCCTGTCTCTCGGTTGCCAGCTGAATTCGAGTGTCCCATCTGTTTCAAGGTTAAGAAATTCACAAAGCCTTCAGATTGGACCAAGCATGTCCACGAAGATGTCCACCCCTTTACCTGTACATTTATTGAGTGCACTGAGCCAAAGTCCTTTAAGCGTAAGGCCGACTGGGTTCGCCATGAAAACGAACGCCACAGACACTTGGAGTGGTGGACATGCAATATCCCTGATTGTACCCATACTTGCTACCGTAAGGATAACTTTGTTCAGCACCTGGTTCGTGAACACAAGATGCCAGAGCCAAAGGTCAAGGCGCAAAGAGCAGTCGCAAAAGCCGCTAAAACGACGGGGAAGAAGGGAAAGGCGGCCAAGGCCGTCGCGGGAGCGGATGGGGCGCCGACACAGGAAGACCTTGATAAGGTGTGGAACATCGTTGAAGATTGTCACCAAGTAACAACAAAGCTCGCGACGCAAGAAAAATGCAGGTTCTGTGGGGTGACCTGTGCCACATGGAAGAAATTGACCGTGCACTTGGCTAGACACATGGAGCACATCTCACTCCCGGTCCTAGATCTGATTACGGATGATGCCGTGGTACCGCCGAGCACCAGAGGTTCTGGCAAGCAGGCGCCTACTAGGAGTGCGAACACCGCCCCAGTTGCGCCGATGCCGAAGGTACAGCATCAGTCAACTGATATGGATATCGATTCCATTGGTGGAGGCGGAGATGTTTCAGGTCAACGGCAGCAGACGATGGACGCAAGTTACGAGGACCACACCCAATATACTGTTGGGAATACAAATTATAGTTCACATCACACACCTCCGAGAAGCTCGCCACACATACCAATGGATAATCATTTCAACGTATCAACATCCCCACAAGGTCAATACTCCACACCTGGAGGCTTGGGGTTCGGCTCGGAACAGAGGATCCACAGCATGCAAAATGTCTCGGGACTACAGCCTATGATTAACCCACCATTCGAGTATACCAGAAATGAGGTGTACTCGAGCTCTTCGCCCATGACGGGAGGTACGCTGTCCATCAATGACGCATATTCATCATCTCCGCTATATCCACAGCGCCCGCTACCACACAGTCCAGTTGCTCAGCGGATGACTCCTGTTATGACGGGACAGCAACATTTACAGGTTCAGCAGCGCACACAGCAGGGCTATATTGCTTATGAACATGCCTCTGGGCAGTACCCGGTCGATGCTGGGTTGGGTATGGGCCAAATGCATACCCAAGCGGTGGCTAATGCGAATAGCTTGATTGAAGGCCACGGACAGTATGGGTATTACCCTGGTGCGGAAATTCCAATGGCGTTGATGGGGGTGGCCATGGCTCCAATGGATAATAACGACGAGTACAACTTTATTCACTAAAGCGTACATCTAATGGTGGTTCTAGACCTGAGGTGTTTTTTTGGTTTCGTTTGCTCGATGTTTTCTTTGCATTGGTTATTAGTTTCTTTTTAAGGGGTCTGTCCTATGAAGAGACGCATGTTTCTTTTTCTTTTTCTTCCCCTTTTTCTTTTTTTTATTCTTGTCCTATATTTGGATCGGGCGATGTCAGGTCCCACGCCCAGAGATCTTAATGATCAGGCTAGGAGAAGAGTTGGCTGGATAGGAGAACAGGTGCTTTATCGATTAGGAAATATTTGGTGATAAGAACACACCTAGTATGTGCGCAGTCGGTAGATCGATCGATCTCTTCCGCACCTCCTCTTCTCCCCTCTATTTCATATAGTTCGCCTTCTTGTGCTAGTTAGCGTTTCCCCTTTCTTTTGATTTTGTTTTGCGATGAGTTATGAAGGGGTATTGGATCTGGATTTTGCAGGAGTTCTTTCTTTAATCTATTTATGACACGATTACATATCTGAGACTTCCCCTCGGTTTGCCCTGAATGACTCTGCCCGAGAGACTATCCATCTCGCTCATGAGTAGGTACTTACCCATTAGCTCTCTAAGTGCGGAGCCTTAATTCGAGTGAAGCTAAGGGGGACCGTGCAAGAGCAAATATACACATACATCTGTGCTCAAGCCCTGCTTTAGACTATAGCGGCTACCTGCCAGCTAGGACCTCTTCGTACGAAGGAAAATTTTTTCCATTGAGACATGATAACTACTCTAGATGATGAGCGATGATAGCTAGACCATGGGACTACTCCGTTGAAGGCTACATGCAGATGCACTGAAAACAAAATTTGGTTAGTGACTGGTCGTAATTATCACAGGGGGTGCAGGATGCCGTCGTACCTGGGGGGGTATACCAGACGGTAGATGGTGAGAATGATAACATTTAAATCCATGGGTACATAGTGGTGATGATGTTGTGGTGGGCATAGTGATGATGTGTCGCTCATAGAAATGTGGTTTAGAGACTCGTGTTTGATCTTTTGTGGAAACGATCAGAGTCATGGAAGAGCACTCGTCCAAATTCCATCGTACAATTGACGGTAAAGGTCCAGAACTCAACCTAATTAGCGCAGAATGCCACAATTCTCAGCTTGCGTACCTACATTACGAAAAAAAAAAGTAATATCCCGCAGGTCCTTTCTACGTGATTTGAGAACACGGTTACCTCAAGCAACGTCATCCAACATCAAAATCATGGCCCACCTATGAGTTCTCTGCACCCTATCATCTAACTCACTAACTAGGGAGTTTTATAAACAAACAAAAAAGAAGAATCATTTTTTTCTTCCTTGTTAAGTGGGATCATCAGTTCATCACAAACGAACTTCCATTTGGCACTCACCCTCAGTTCACCGGCCGGGCATGTATGCTGCCTTTCGCCTTGAGTTAAAAGAAAAAAGGCCTCAACATCAAGCTGAGGCCCAAAGCCCAAAGGATATAAGGTGATATATGCTAGAGATCGGATTCATTTTTTTTTTTTTTTTTTTTTTGCTAGCCTCGGTGGCACTCTGGGCCTTTAATGTCGATTTCAAATGAGGGGTTAGAGAATGTATGGGACACTCATACCGTACATCTTTTTCCTTGAAAGGCTGCTGCACTAATGACCGAGTGAGAAAGCATGCAATTGGCCTTGGGTTATCTCGCTCGATACGAGAGCGTCGAATATCTCGCTTGCTCAGATGACATCTGATCTTAAGAGCACCCGAGGTCAGATAATTTCTATTTTGGAAACCTCATCCGCGGCACGCCTGAATACGCATCCCGCATGTCCTTTTCTGACTACTTCATAATTCCCCCAGTCATGCTCTACTGGGTAGATTGAAAATAAAATTACCCCTAACCCTGGAACAAAAAGTTACATCGAGCGCCGATAGTGATCCCTGCTCGGAGACTGAACAAACCATGTAATCAGCTGGCTAATCCTACAAATATGATTGTGATATTCCAGCTGATCAATTCTAGACTTGGGGGATTAGGTATGATAGCCGCCGAAATGTCGAACACCCCCCCAATATGGACCGGTTACCTCCGGCGGTTAACTAGATCTAGAGGCGGTCATCCTGATTATGCGTTGCGGTGGCTTTTTTTTCTCGTGACAACAGGGGAATCCGAAGTTTAGTAGAGTGAATATCACAGAATATCTGAAGAATGGTGAAGAGTGATTGGGGGGGGGTGGGTGGGATTTTTGGGGGGGGGAAAGGGCACAGGGTGGTTGGTGAGTCTTCTACAGATAAAGTTGGGTGCTTTTGTATGTCTGATTAATGTAGTGGTTGAACACTGCATAACGCATATGTGCGCAATAGGTTCTTTTTTGATCCAACAGGCTGTTTCCAAGCGTCCTGTTTCCTTTCTTTCTCTCTCACTCCCTCTTGGACCTGCGCACCTCCGCATGGTCTGCTAGACTTATGAGTTCAAACAAATTTTTATTTGAGGGGGGGGGGGGGGGTGTTGTTGCTGGGGTCTTTATGGGACGGGATGGTTCAAGGAAGGAAAGGGAAGGGGAATTTTTTGATTTTTTTTTTTTTTTTTTTTTTTGATTTGATTTGCAAGGCGAGCCAGGCGGAAGGGAGTTACGCATAGGTGCGACGTTGGGATATTTCCTGAGACTGCTGCCTTGTCAGGGCGTCCAATAGTTTTGCGACTATGAGCTGCGTCAGAGTGTGCATGCGCCCACGCCGAGAGCTTGATCCCACCGCATGGGGGTAGTGTAATCGCGGAACTAAGACAACACTCCTTCATAGACCCTTCTTGGGTTAACGACATACCCATTTCTTACACTCGTACACACTCGTGGAAAATCTACCTTACCAACACCTACCTATCCTACTACCCTAAATCACCTTACCTGGTTTAAACTTGAACTGGACTGGGAGGGCAGCGACGTATGATATACAATATACATAACCATACCATACCTTCTCTCCCAACCCTACAGCCGAAAACATTACCGAACAGTCAGTCATTACATGTAATCATGTATTCTTCTACCCAGGCATTTCCATTGCTGGAGAAATTGAAGGAGAGAGAGAGAGAGAGAGAGAGAGAGAGTGTGTGTGTGTGTGTGTGTGTGTGTGATGTACCCGTAGCTTAGGCAGAGTAGATCAGTGGCATAATTATCTACGGATATGATCTTTGTAGAATCATCCCGAGCCGTCCCTTGATCTGAGCTTGAGAGAGAGTCCAAGAAGTGAAAGGAAGAGAGAAAGAACCCTCTTTCACAACCCCCCCTCACCTGTTCCCACAAACCCCCACCCCCCTCCTCACTTTGCGCTTCCCCTCGCGCATTATCGGTCTCCCTGCCGCTGCCTGCTGTCGCGTTAAGGTCCCCCCCGCTTGTGAGTTCTCTCTGCTTGGCTTTGGAGTTGACATTGAAACGGGGAGAGCGCGTGCTGACCACACCAATCGTGCGCAACGGATTTAGGGGACTAGCTCCAAACCGAACCCTCCCTCCCACACCCCCCCCCTCAAACGTACTTCCATCAAGGATTTACTTAGTGAACCTCCACGATCGAGTCTTAGATATCAACACCTAGGGCCGTTTACATCTGTACGGCAAGCAAAAGGTAAGCAAGAGTTCAATCATAATTGGTCATCACTACATTAATAAAGTTGCGTTGTGGCTTTTGTTACCCGTATTTTGTCCACATTCCCTTGTGTTCATCCGTTTTCGATTTCAATACTATGTCACGTTCGATCTATTTTTCAATCTTGCGCCTAGAAGAAATTAAAAGACTTTGCTTCTTCCTCTTCTCTACCTCTCTTTTCATCTGTTCCTTTCCATCTTTGTATTTGTTTAATGTTGTCCCTTTCACATCTACAAGTCCGAAAGGTCCCCCAAGGCTAACTGTTGTCACAGTAAAAATAATAACTACACACCTAATATTGTATGCATTATTGAAATAGCAAAACATCAACTATGCCGCCTCAATATCCTGCAGATAACAGGGTGGAGCGAGATAATCTCATTATGCCCATAACGACGACGGGCTATTATTCATCGTATCATCGTCGACCAGAGTTCAATATGCTGCCCTCGATCGAATCCATGTTTGGCAAAGAGCTCGGCAGAGAAATTGGACGCCCTGGCATCCCAATACCTCCGCCCACTACTCCCGGTGGATTGAGTTCCCCGCCGTACTCTAGCTATTCGCCCGAGTCCCCTACTGCCACCAGGGCGCCGGGAGGAGCCCCTGCAATGATGCAGTTTCTATCCGAGAAGAATGATCCGTGGGGGACGCACAAGCAGAGCCATCCTTCGTCAACGCAATACCATGGGCCTTACAGCCACCACCACCATGCCCATGAATATCAGCAACAGCAGTCTTCTCAACGTTCGCCAAGTAATAACGGCGAATTTCCAGACTTCAACCGCCGCCTAAATAGTTGGGGTGGTGATTTTATTAACGGTAATAGACCTTTAGACCGTAGTTCACAACCTATCAGCCCGACGACGGAAACAACGGTAGATACTCATGGCGGTTTTGAGTCTGGAACGGATATATACTCAGAGGACCCAGGAGAGATGTCGGAGATCAATAGTGGGATGGGCGACACGCAGAGTCAGGCTGGAAGTACGGTTTCTAGATTGCATTTGAGGCAACTTTCTTGCAAGACATGCAAATCAACGTTTAAATGCGATTCATTACGACGGTAAGAGAAAAAAGCCCGTCTATCAAATTAGAAAAGTTTATGGAGAAAAAATATCTGGGAGAAAGGAAAAGCATAGACTAGATGTAGCCCAATCAGTGTGCAGTTTTCACCTGAGCACTTGTGATTTTTATGCCTACTTCCATGGGGCAGGGCTCCATCTAGTCTGACTGCACATAGAGAAAAAAAAAAAAAAAGCACAAGAAACGGGGAAGAAATAAACAAATGAGTGGCAGTGCATAGCTGATTCTGCGTCTTTCCCGGCTATTGGCCTTTTCCCCGTCGGCTGGTCTTGAAGGAAACATGAAATGAAGCATACAAAACCATTCAAATGTCAATTTCCGGATTGCAAGCGGAAAGGCCAGGGATTTACATCCATGAACGACCGAGATCGCCATATGAATTCCGTCCATAAGAGGCACCTCAGTCGGCCAGCTGTGGGATACGATTGCTGCTTCGATCATTGCAATGGGAACGGAAAGATTTTTTGGAGACTCGATAATTTTAGGAATCATTTGAAGAAAAAGCATGATCCGAAAGGCACCAAAGATGAAATGGAGGATTTCTTGAAAAGGTATGTGAATTATAAGTCCTTTCACTATTTCTTCCCCTCCCCACCTTTTAGTTTTGCTCTCCAAATGTCCTGCCAGAGAGAAGTGCGTGCGAATTGGATTCAATGTCAATCAGTTCTGTATGCTCTGCTGGGTGATATTGATTCCATTTGGTACTATCTTTGATCTTGGCACCTTTATGCACTAGCTTTTGAAAAAAAAAAATCCCGTATCCTTGGTATTCGTTGCGGAACGAACGATCGTTCTGTAGTTTCCCTATTCTTATCTTTTGATTTCCATTTTCAAGGGCGGAAGCAGAATGCCGTCGGATCCAACCCGCTGGAGGGGATTCCTCTATGATAGACACCCGGTCTGAGCCCGAGTGTTCCAGCAACCGTACCATGGAAAGCCCCGGTCCAGCAATGTCTGTAGATTATCAACTACCTCGGGCAACTCGGAGGAATCGCCCTCTGCCGCAGGTTCCTCCCTTCAATTCCGGAAACTGGGACTCTGCATCTGAATCTGGGATTGCACAAGCGCCAATATCACCGGTTTCAAGGGGGCCTCATCCGGACATTGGATCCGACTCTGGTGACCGGATGGAGATTGATGAGATACCGGCGGCCACATCTCAGTCTATGGACGAGGAGCCCTTATCGGATACTGCCAGGATCAACAGCAATCAGTATAATGGACACCCCGTTTCTACTGTGCTTTCTGAGAGAAAGGAACAAACCAGGGGAGAGAATCAATCTAAGGCCAACAGGAATAAAAAGCGCCAGGAACTAGAAGAGATGCATGAGAAGATCAAGGAAGTTCCAATATTGCTTGCCGAGTACAATGATTTGCTTGCCGAGTACACCGCGATGTGCGGTGAAGATCTAAAAAATGAATGGAATAGATATGAACTCATCGCTATTCCATTTTCTGCCAGTGATGACTCAGACAATACCATTTCTATGGACCATTGCGAATCACCGCCTCCCCAGCAGGGCCATAGTCTGAGAAGGTTCCTCACACAGGATCCTGTTGATGAGTCGCCTATGTCTAGGCTTTTATCGTCGGGCGGAACAGCATCGACGCAGTCTTCAACAACAGCCCAGGCAGATAGTCGACAATTGGTTTCCCCACCTACATCAGTTGCGTCACCAGGCCATGCAGCGGCGACAGCAGGAGAGGTTCATCCTCAACAGCAACAACAGGGACCGAATAACCCTATAATAATACCAGATGATGAACCAGTGAATCCAATACGGTCTCCGAAGGTAGGACAGCGTGGTTTGATTTCACAGAAACATGGATCTTCTGGCGTCACGCAACCTGCCCATGCCTTACTTCCGCAAAATGGAAAAAGCACAATCTGTCCAGAATGCGATAAGAGATTTACAATGCCTAGCAAGCTTAAGTAAGAAATCCATGCTTATTTCCCTTGGATGCTACAGGTGTTTCTAGAGAGATTGGGAAACAGTTCTAATAGACGCTCGTATTTCTTCGAAACAGAAAACATATGAAACGACACTCACGTCCATACGCCTGTACTTTCCGTGGTTGCGGCAAACTCTTTGGTAGTAAAAACGACTGGAAACGTCATGAGAACAGTCAACATTTTCAATTAGAACTATGGAAATGCGGTGTGCAACCTCCTGGTACAAGCGGTTTATGCGGGAAACTTTCGTTCCGAAGAGAATCACACACCACCCATTTGCGTAATGTTCACGGTATTACCGACAAAAACGAAATTACAGTGAAAACCAACGATGCGCACATTGGGAGAAATAACTTTAAAACATTCTGGTGTGGTTTCTGCCCCAGTGTTCCAGGTCAACCGGAACCTAGGGGTATTGTTGTCAACCTCGAGAAGAAGGGGCTTGGTGGATGGGACGAGAGGTTTGATCACTTGGGCAAGCACTTTATCGATGAGGGTTTGAAAATCGGTAAATACAAATTTCACGACGACGATGATCAATACGGCCGCCCTCCCCAGGACAGTGGTTCGGAAGATGAGGAGGAGGAAGATATGACAGTGGGCGGATCATCAGTGGTGGGGAATAAACCGCAGCCTTCTGCGGAAGATGAGGTACTGGACGACTATGGGGCGCCTGATGGTGATGGAAGGAAGGTCGTGGCATGTACGGTGCCAGATCCGGAAAAGATTGGTATGGAGATGGCTAAGGACGAGCTGCTTGGCGGTTCTGAGATAAAAGCTCAGTCGCAACAAAAACAAAGGACTAGCTCTAGAGTGTATAACTGGTATTGTGTATGGACCCCTTGTTGTCATCCTCAAATAACACTATTTCACAGTTTAATATTGACATTGTTTTACATATAGTGCCAATGTTCAGATGAGGGACCTTATACACTAAGTATTACAGAATCTTGCGTCTCATGCGAACATCATATATGTGACAAATGCATCCGGGAGCGAGTAAGCAGGCCGACTGAATGAGTGGCTATCAAGCTTCACCCAGTAAATATATTTCATTATAAGTTCGAGAGGGTATAGAATGAGTTTATCGATTGCTTATTCGTGTACAATGATTGTGTATTTTTTGGTCCTGTCTTTTCATCATTTTTAAATTTCTTTTGTAAGGGGGTTCTGGAGTTGGTACGGTTTGAGCAAAATCTAAACGGTGGAGTAAGGGGTGAAGTGGACCTGAAACGAAAAACCACATTTAATTGAGTTGGGTTGAGCCCTGGGAGATCATGCATGAAGCTTTTTTTTTAATTCTTTTTTATTCCTTTTTTTTTATTTTTTGTAAAATTTATATTTTGGGGGTCTCGTGAGCGGGCGTGCATCCGGTGGGTAAGGGGAAAAGTGATATGTTGGCTGGGGAAAGATAAGGTGACAAGGGACAAGGGTGCAGGAGGGGTTTTGAATACCCGCGGGAGATCGTCATCAATAAGCAGATGGCCCTCCCTTTTGGCCTACGTCATTTATGCATGTACCTACAGTAGTGGGACTGATGGGGGCAAAATCGCGATCGAACGCCTTTTTCAGGCGTCCTGGCGAACCAATAGGTCGTAACTTCACAGCATATCACTCGAAGAATAATTGCTGGGAACAGTTCTCTGAATTGGGCAGCACACCTTCTCGGAAGGGGCAAGATATGAGGGTAGTGCGCACATATGATGGTGTGCCAACACGTACTAAAGAAACTCAGTGGATGGTTGCTCTTTACTGGAAAACCCGGGTTTTTTTTTTTTTTTTTTTTTTTTTTGCGATAGCAACGGGGGGGACGTGGATACCCGTGTATAGAGGGATTCTTTATCCATGGCCGGAATGGATAATTCTGTGTCGGTATATAGCATCTTCCACATACATTTCAAGAGGTATATATGATGTGTATACAATGCTTAGCTGTGGTGGATACAACTAAGCAAGCCAAGCTGCAGGCCATTTCGGAAACACGGATACTGCATGAAACGATCCGCCCTCTAACAGCATCCTCTGTCTGCGAACTACTAAGGAAACACTTAGCAAGCCATTGATTTCTGTAACCAATTCTGTTAAGGGGAGGAGTGGAAGGGAAAGTAGTTAGTTGACTCTCCTGAGTGAGTGTTGTGCTTTTTGCTGTTGTCGTTGTCGTTGTCGTTGTCGTTGTCGTTGTCGTTGTCGTTGTCGTTGTCGTTGTCGTTGTCGTTGTCGTTGTCGTTGTCGTTGTCGTTGTCGCTGCTGCTGTTGTTGCTGTTGTTGTTGCGGAGGTCGTTGCTGTTGCTGTGCTGGTGTTATTGTTGCTATTGTTATTGCTATTTTTTTTTTTTATTGATATCTGTTAGCGTCTGTAGCGTGGCGGCTCAAGTTCCAATACTATTTACACAGTGTAATCGACCTGCTGACATTGGTTGGCTCTAGGTTATCTCGCGAACAAACAGTTCACTCGCAGCTTTTTGCGGCTTTCAGTCGGGTATTGTGCCGTAGGAATTGAGGTTTGGATGTTTTTGATGGGTTGTTCGGAGATGATGTTGCTACCGTTGCTACCGTTGCTGTTATTACCGTTAACTCGGTCGAAGTATGCATATGTGTATTAGTTCATGCTCTTTGGTGGAGGATCAGAAGACCAACCAGATTTATTACCGGCATTTAACTAGTTTCCAACGTGGTTTTTATTCGATGGCGAGACTTTTATCCTCTCATTGGCTTGAGGACGTGTTAGTTAACAGGGTTGGTTCCTGTGCGGAGATAAGCACCATTACTTTGCTGTTGGAACATCGATGAAGATATCACAAGATCAACCGTATAAGCCATACATACGTGAACAAGGCTGTATGTAGTTCAAGTTTCTGTATTGTCTAGAAGATTGGGTTATGTAGGTACAATGCATGTACTCTGTAGTCCAGTTAGCTAGATTCTTCTATACTAAAAAAGTCATGGGGCGGTTGAAAGTACTGTGGTTGGATGTCTCAGGCTTGTTCCATCACTTTTCACCCACTCCTGTACATTACATCGACTCGAGACCTCAAGACTTATATTGCACGCATATATGGACCATAACGGTATTTCCATATCCAACCTCCCGGGAACAGTTCATATCTCGATATGCGTCCGTTCAAAAACTTTTAACCACAGACCACACATATTGTAGTCATTGTGCTCACTTACGCTGTCTCAAAACCACACACACACATCAACTAGCCCCCCGCATATACAACAAGGCTGCAAAATTACGCCCAGCAAGATCAGCAGTGGCCATTTCCCTCAGAAAAATCCATCTCAAAACTCAGCTGCTCAGTCGTTGGGCTATGCATTTTCGATTTTGGACAACTGATCCTATGTGTAACTCGGACTCAATTGGGAATCCATGCTCCGTCATTTTCTGACCTTGTTGGCGGCCCTCCAATTGCAAGTCAACTTTGAGCCTGATGCTCTGTGAAACACCCTCAGCTAAAGAAGCTACAGAAACATATCTGGAACTTTGGGGCCCGTTTGGCAACCACACTAAAACGCCGTCTTGGGGGGGTGCACCATCTTTTACTAATTACATGCGTCACTTGATGCATCAATGTGGTCGACTCAGAGCAGAGATAAATGTTACTCAACCCTTGGATCTAGGACATGCCTGGGCGGTTGAAATCAATAACGACCTATTCACCGAGCTCTGAATGGCGTAGCTCACCACATCCCGCCCCCGGAGATATCGATAGATCTATCAATAAAAATCGCGGGCCAATTTACACACAAAGATACTAGGATTCCTATAAAGAGGGTCTATAAAGGTAGAGGAAAGGTGCGATCTACCTCCTAGTTCTTGCTAGACGCTGCAACCCCCCCCCCCCCCCCGTTGCCAGATACCCCCGATAAAATATTTGTTGAACATCAATCATGCTGCTAATCATAAGTGCGAAGGCTGTAATAGAATACCAATATAAAGTGTACAGGCCATCACCAAACCGCTAGAAAGGGAAGAAATAACCAGAGAACTTGTCAAGGCAGTTACAAGTGTACAAATGTAGAAATACCAGCTAGGAGGGCCTCCCAACAACTAAATTCTTTCAGCAGTCAATATGGTTCTATAGTTAGCTAGTAGAAGGTGTTTAATTATATGATTTGATTGCACTCTGTACTTGGAATAAGATGTAAATTACAGCACAAGGATATCAGAGTAAGGGCTCTTCATGGAGGCGTTTGGGCACTGCACTCTTGCTCATGACGATAACTTTACGAAAAGCGATCGTGAAATGGTGCCAACACATTCTAGCTTTGATTGGGAAATAAGTACTAGTTGTGATTGAGGGTATAGTTGTGACCAATTTTTTGCCTTTTGGTAAGGTATTTCCCCCCCCCAAAATAATAATGTATTTCTAGGTACGAATGATCGCATACAGTTAAAAAATTATGGTGTTAATTGAGGCCTATATATTTGGTAAGGTAACTTTTTTTATATATATATATCATTTCTATTCTTGTTTCTAGGTACAGAAAGATCGCATGCAGTATAAACTATGGTGTATTGGTAAGGTAGGTTGTTCCACACATAAGTGTGGTCTAGCTATAGCTGTTGCCAAAAGGCCTTGATTGAAAAGGAATTAACGATGTAGGAATATTCTAGTTGCAACTAAATTGACTGATTAGGGGGTTTAAGCTGTGTGGTGTGGACAGAAACTCATGCACGTTGCAACTAATAGGAAGTGTTCAAATTATACTAGTAGCTAAAACCCTCTATTGAATAGTCTTAGTGCTTATGTCGAGTATCCCTTATGCTGGCGAAAAATGCTACAGTTGGAGGAGCTTTGTCATCAATTAATTGATTTCACACCAAAATTCTAACCCTCTATTATAGGGTGGGCAGCATTGCTAGACTAAGGATACCCGTAAGGCTGGTTCCGCCATATTTAGGATTAGCCCCAAAGCAACTTCAGATCAACAGTCTGGGCACAAGGCTAGAAGACATGCTACGTGTCCCCGGCGCCTCGAGTAAATAGTAAGAGCTCGTATTTAAGAACCAAGCCCCCCTATATTATCAACACATTTTGAAGCGAAGCAATGTTAGTCCAGATACCCAAGAATACTGAATTTGACGACAATGAAGGTCTCCGTATCGCCACCGAAGAAGCCAAAAAGAGTCTCGCCGAAGATGGAGTTCCAGTACGTGTCACCAATTTGTAGTCGGTTGAATTTACACGAAGCTAATATAGGAAACATATCGGCGCAGCGTTGATATCCTCAACGGGGGAGGTGTTGGGCCGTTCCCATAACCTGACATGGCAGAAAATGTCTCCTATTTTCCATGTAATGCCACTTCTACAAATACTACAGCCCCCGGATAATGTTTGATGTTTGTGTTCCAACAGGCTGAGATGTCAACCTTCGATGTTGCGGGTCATGTCTCGAAAGCAGGGTATCGTTCTTCAACGTTATATACAACATTGACACCTTGCGATATGTGTACCGGGGCGGTGCTGTGGTTTGGTGTGGGGAGGGTTGTGATGGGGGAGGCTAGGTCGGTTAGTGACGGGGGACATGATATATTGAGGAGTAGGGGGGTAGAGGTAGTAGATATGGACAGCGAGGAGTGCTATCAGATGCTGCAAAGGTTTATAAGGGAGCATCCAGATAGGTGGAGAAATCCTTCTAAACCTGCCTGTAATTGATGGGGGATAATCTTCAGTTATTAGGCTATGATCTTGCCTGTCTGTTACGCACATTAATGCGCTAAATATTGCAGTTTTTGTATTTGTTCACTGCAGAACCGTGTTATAACTTGCTGTACGCGTGTATGTAGGAGAAACCCGCGATAAATGATAAACGGTTACATAGGTTGGCACTTGAATGCGTATATTATATTCCCTGGCGCTATGGTGGGGAAAGGACCATACATGTAAGCCCTGCTATTGTTGTAGGCACTAGACCACATATAACGAAAGATCTTGGCACAAAATCTGCATAACTCATCACTCGGCCATTCCCGCCCACCTCTGAGCAACCATGCTAACCACTGCGAGCGTACGTTTACTTACCAATTTTCTAGGGCTCCCAAAGTTCCGTTTCTAACTATATCTGAGGCTGTACATAAGCTTCCAATGCTCATAGAATGGTTGAGTTTCCACCTTGTACCACCCGTTGGTTTCTTTGGCAAATTTATTATCCCACACAGATGCGGGATTTGAAGGCCGATATCCATCCTTAATGAGATGTCTCGCTTGTTTAGCACCGATCGAAAATAGGTATGTTATTATTTTTATGATCCCGAAATAAGATTCGCCTGGATATAATTTAGTATGTATTGGTTAGTCTTGGGATGTGAAAAACATACGACTAATACCCTCATCTCCGAATACTACAAGAGGTTAATTATCTAATTCTTTGACAAAAGAGAACAACAAATTAGACTTACCGGTGTTATCCTCTCTGAACTTCAATCCGAACACCACACCCCTCTGGCTCGCCGCGTCCCGCTCGCTGGCAATGAAGTAGACCGTTAGAGTCTCCAGATAAGAGCGCCTGATCCGCTCGCCGCTTCGCAATGCCCAATCAAGGGGAGTAGCACGGTATTGGCCGTCAAGGATCATATTAGGGTCAATGCCAAGCTCGAGGAAATACTTGACACACTCGAATTTGCCCTCTTTGATGGCCGAATAGAGAGTTCTAACTTCCCTACCGAATACTCTTCCAACCGAAGAAGTAATCATATGAACCTTCTCAGTATGGCTGTAATCCTCCAGGAATACACGAAGGAGATATACTGTCTCGGCGTCCGTCATGATGGAGTTGTGGCAGAGGATGAATAAGAAGTCTTTATCTCCCGGGGTATAATGGATCCGTGCGCCATGCCTAAGTAGAACTTTGGAACGCATCAGTGCTTCCCCTGGCCCTAGATTTGCGATTGAAGATAGCAATGGGCTGATGCCTTGCTCATCAAGAGCATTGATATCGGCTGGAGGATCATGGTTTACCAAGAACCGGATCCTCTCCTCAAACTCCCGCTTTTTCAGCGATCTGGGGGATCTGCTGGCATAATGGACCACTGATTCGCCAAAAAATCCAGCTCCTGCATTTATATCATTCATGGAATCGATTAGCTTTCCAAATAGAACCGGAAAGCCTTGTGGATACGCCTGGAGTTTGGGATCGCTGCATGCCCAGCGATACACTGCGGGTCGACAGGCATAATCATCGCAGTCTGCATTGGCACCCGCTTCTAGTAGGGCTAGAGATACTACACAGTTCTCAGCGTTCGCGGCATCCAATAGGGGTGTAGAGCCAGGTTTTGAGCCTGGACCAGATCTTCGACCGTTCAGATCGCAGCCAGCCTTGCTGAGTGCGAGGATACATTTCCGGACCTCACTTAAATGGTCTTCAAAGGTCCCGTTGTAGATCCAGTCATTAAGACCTTCCCATAATCTATATACTCGGTTGCATTCCCCGTATGTTAAGGCCATCATATGGAACGGACTATGCCCCTGACCACTGACTACAGTTGCGCTTGCGCCCTTGCTAAGAAGATATTTAACAATCTTGCTGTCACATCGTCGCGCTGCCATTGCTAAAGCCGATTGTGCGGAACGATCAGTCTTGGAGTCCGGGTAATTGATATCGGCGCCAAGGTTTAAGAGAGAGTCTATGGCTGCGGTGCAGCGCACAGAGGCAGCCCAGTGGATAGGTGTACCAAATGGCCAGTGGAAGGGGAAGTGTAAGAACGGCATATGCTGCTCTGACGCACCGACCTTGTCGCTAGAAACGATGGCGTCAATGTCGGCTTTACCTTTGAAGACGAGGATTTTTGCAATTCTATCTATATGCTGCTCTTCAAAGTTGAAAAGCCAATGTAATGGTGAAACCCTGAATCGTGTAGAAGTGATGGATGCGTCCGCCCCCAACGAAATTAGCATCTCCACAGCAGCGTGGTGGCCGGCTTGACAGGCTTTATTCAGCGGTGTTTCGCCTTTATCGTTTTGGGAGTTCACCAAAGCTCTACGCTCCTCAACAAGATATCTTATGACATCTGGCTTATTAAACATGGCGGCAAAGTGTATCAATCTATTTCCGTTTAGGTCCTGAAGTGATTCGACTCCGGATTCGCATGCCAAGCGAGCCATGTCGATATCAAGGTTCAAAAACTGGTGTGTAAGTTCTTGCGAGACTTCGGCATTATAGCCTCCGGCTTTCCGGAACTCCGCCTGGGCTTTCCGGAGAAGGGTCGGGTTCAGCTCTGCAAGATCTTCTGCGGCGATAAATGACCCTGTGGAAACAGAATTATAAAGCCACGTTTCTAGTAGCTTTTCATCTGCAATAGTACTAATAGATTGTCCATGTGCCTTATAGAGTCTCTTCACAATAGCTTGGGCTGGAATGCAAGAAGAAATGGCTGCTTCACCAATGTATTCCACAACTCGTTGTTCAAACCCGGGAGACCGCGATGATGTACTGCCTATTGCCATACCAAAGAGAGTGTCGCTGGGGAATTGTGGGCCGGTATCGTTTTTAGAGTCTTCAAAATCTTGAGCCAGCTGCTTCAAGGCCGTAGGCTGAAGTCCCATCCAGTAAGTGATCCCTTTATTAGTATCGTTCATTTTCCTTCCGGGGATATGACCCCGTTTTTGTTTTCCGGCTTCTTCCCGAGCAGTTATCCTGTGGTCTTGTATTAGTGTAAGAAAGAAATAAAAGCTTTTTGGACTGTTTATAGAAGAAGACCTTTATGGTATTAAAGTGATAATATAGCGTATATTGGTAAGAATATAGAGGGAGCCATACCAATCATTATACCCTTGGCCAAAATCCGCCAGTAAATTATAGCTAACATCTGTTCGATCACGCGGCCTCTGCTTGAGCATGGCATTGCATAGGCTCAAAAGTTTGCTCCTCAAAGACTTGGGGAAAGTTGGGCTTTCGTGTTCGAATATGAGGCCCATAGCCTTCTCGGACAGCGGGTCCTCGTCCTCTCCCCCCTGCGTCTGAAAGGGAAGCCTTCCGCGGGTAAATAGAGTAGAGAGAACTACGAGGCAATACGAGAACCCGTCGCATTTGAATAGTAATTCTGGTGAGAAATCCCCATGCTTTCCTTTATCGTACGCATCCACTTCCACTTCAGGCGGTGCCCATCCAGGGGTGCCCCGATACGAAGCAAAACTCAGACTAGAGGGACTCTCCATGGAGATACAGACGCCGAAATCACTCAACTTACAAAGATATGGTGCTCTAGGATTCTTTTGAGAAAACACCAGCACGTTATCTGGTTTGACATCACCATGGACGATGCCTTCTTTATGGAGCGCCTCCAGGCCGTCTGCGATATCGAGGCAAAGCTGGTGTTTGATATCTATCTGGCGGTTTTCGGGCATTGATTCCATTGTATTCCTAAGCAAGAATTCGGACAGTGAAGTAATCGCTCTCTCCATTATGAGTACTGGGATTTGGATCTCAGGTGTTTGATAGTCATAACCCCAGGCCAATAAATCCACAATATTGCGATGCTCTCGTAGCGGCGGATGACAGAGCGCCAAAATCTCCAATTCTAGGGTGCGGAAGTATGTGCGGGTCTGCTCGGGCTTCGACAAGGTTGCTGGTGCGTTATAATGGTTAATCCGTTTCAAGACGACTGTCTCATCAATACCATTAACGAACACTGTAAACTGAGCGCCTCTACCAATTTCAGTGCCTAACCGATTGAGGCTTCCAGCAACCATATGTCTGGGACCATCGACACCCATGCTTGCGAGTATAGATGTAAGACCAGAAAGTGTGGTCATAACACGGTGCGAGTTTCCGTTCCGGGTTGATAGAACAGCTGTATCAAGGACACTACTAGTGAGTGTAAGATACCCGAACCCAGAGCTAGCCCCAGAGGATGAGGTGTATTCATTGGAGAACCAGTCCTCTTCTTCCCTTTGGGCTCTCCCTGGAGACGTATGGGAAATAATCTCGGGGCCGTCCTTATTTGTGTAGAAGTGTTCAGTATTTGACCTCCCACCCCTTATAAATATATAAACCATAGGAAATAAGAGATATATCTCACATGAAGACTCAAGTTTCTATCCACGAGTCCGAACCAGTCAGATTCATCGTCGCCCATATCCTGTAGTTTGTCGTTGGCATCATGGCTGGGACTCCCAGAGAGATCCCCAAATGAGGCAAGAGGTTGACTTTGGCTGTCGCCATCATTCTCGAATGCTAGTCCGAAGAATTCATCACCGCCGGTTCCTAAGTCTTCCGACATTGATGGCTATGTTGTCTATCGATGCTGTGAGTTCTAGAGATTGTGCGCTTTTCCTTCGAGGAATATGTGTAATACTAAATGTTGGTGTATGTACAGTACAAGATACCTTCAATCAAGGAATACATGTATATACGGGGCGGGGAGAGCTATATACAGTACTTAACTGTGGCAAGTCTAAGTATGTGATTGATGAGTCGATAGCAGGTTAAAATCGGCAGTGATGTACTCGTTTACCACGAAAAGAACCAGAAAATGCAAGTGACGGAAACAGGGATAGTTTGTATGAGAGATCACCGCCACTCTATACAAATAATCCTTGCCCTGAGCAACTGCATTTTCTGGTTCTTATCGTGGTAAACGAGTACCTAGGTACTACATAGAGTAGAGTAGCATGTACTACGGGGGTCCAGGGTAAGTGAGTAGAACGTGGGGGTTCATATTCACGAAAACTGTAGCTTTAGCCACACCACCACGCTCAACTCACTTACCCCGGACCCTGGAGTACTCCTCGATATGCATGTCATGTAGGGACTTCCGTGATGGGATTACGTCGCATTCTTAATTAGGTTTCCCCTCACCGGCGGCCTTGTAGGATCAGTGATCGTAGACACACATTCTTCATGCGATCCCTTCCCTTACCTGTCATTGCCCCCCCTTACCTGTCATTTCCCCCTCTTACCTGTCATTGCCTACACAAATTGATCGCCGGAGCAGGTTATATTAGGCAAGAAGAATAATAAAAAAATAAAAAAAAAAAGCCCCACTGTCTAATAATACATAAATTATAATTGGAAGTTACACCATGTAGGTAAATTCACACACCCCCCCCCGCCTTACATGTAGTTAGGCCCTCTCCCTACAAACCTATATATTGAATCCAGTTTCCCTAACGTACTAGTGGAAAAAATACACCTTGGTTAGTTAGTTATTCTTACCTTGTCTATCCAAACAAACTTTAACAATATTCAGCTAGATTAGGCGATGGACATCATCGGCTTCTCCCTCGCCGTTTTCCGCGAGACATATAACCTGGCCCACTTCGTCCACGAAGTAGTGCAGGATGTTCGCGAATATGACAATGACAAAGATCAGATCAGACAGAAGCTCGAGCACGAAATATTTTTTCTCGACGCTTTCAACAAGTTTTTTCTCGACGCCGAGTCGGGCGGTATCATCCACGACCAAAATCTTCCCACTGCATACCCACAGCGTGTTTTGAATATTCTACAGAATCTCCGGGATTTATTGGGAGCGTATAGCAAGCTTGCCTTGAAGCATTATCCGCCGTATCAGCGATTGATGCTTGATGACGATAGCGCCGAGGGACATGGTGACTATATGAATGTGCTGCACGGATCTCTAGGAGATTCCGAAGTATCTCTAGGGGATGCTGGAAAAAAAGAGCGAGGCTTAAACTTCGACAGAACGGGTTTTAGAGCGAGAGTGAAGAGCCTGGGCCTGCGTGCGTGGGATTGGTCGCTGTTTGACAAGAAGAAGCTGGTAGAAATGGTGACGCAGTTCAGGGAGTGGTGTGAGAGGTTAAAAGAGATCATGCAGTTCTCTATGCTCTTTGCTCTCCGTTTCAAAGATCTATCAGTTCTGAAGGACTTTCAGAATAGCGACACGGCGAGGAAAGCCGGTCTTGAGCATGTTGCCCAGCGACAGTTCTTGAACAGGTGCAAAACAATCGAAGAAGCATCACCGTTGGAAGGCAGACTTATGGAAACCCAAAATAGCATCATGGGATCCTCAACGAAGCTTATGCGCTTGGTTACCGGGGATGAACAGCCATACGGAGTGCCTGTCGCGGTCGAATACAAAGCATATGGCATACCATCAGCTAGTGACGATGCATCGCAGCAGAATCTACTCAAAGTAAGGACCAATATCAAAACCTTAGCGACGGTCCTTATGAATTCTGCCTTCGTGAAAAAAGAGGATCAAAATTCGAATACATCTTCGTCCGACTCGCCAGTTTTGAACGCATTCCAATGTATTGGGTATATCGACGAGCCCGAAAATGGCCGTATGGCATTCGTATTCCGGCTACCACCCCAAGCTGCAAACGTCGGGGATCTTCAGACACTACATGCATTTATAGAAGAGATTGACGTACGGAAAAAGAAGCCAATGAACACCTTATCCCTCGAGCAAAGATTTGCCGTCGCTCATGACCTTTGTATGACGGTTCTTAATCTTCACGGTTCTGGGTGGGTGCATAAGAGTATTCGAAGCACAAATATCATAATGCTTCCCGGACCAGCTCCCAGCTTGAAGCTCACGCCTTATGTAACTGGGTTCGAGTTTTCGCGTCCCGCTCTAGCAGCCACAGAGGTTGGCTTCGATTTTGATACGGATCGCAATCTCTACCGCCACCCCTCAAGACAAGGATATCCAACGGCCACCTTTACCAAGCTTCATGATATCTACGCGCTTGGTGTGGTATTGTTGGAGGTTGGGATATGGAGGACAGTCACGGGACGATTACGGCCTGGGTTTGAACAAGCAAAGAAGTATGGGAAGGTTCCCTCTCCAGAATATGTCAGACAGACTCTCATCAAGATGGCAAAAGACGAGTTGCCACCAATAATGGGGGGGAGGTATGCGAAGGCTGTGGCAAGATGCTTAGAGGGCGACTTTGGGGTAGCAGGAGGTGATACACAGTCAGGAGAGTTAGGCATAGCGTTTATGGAACAGGTGGTGGATGTGATAAAGGATGGATTAAAGTTATGATATAATCACTAAGTATAACCTTTGGCTTTAATGTTATGGTTAGTTCTCAATATAGAGTAATCACTTCTCTCAATTGAGAATGGCGGCCTATTAGTTGTTCGTTTTGTATCAATTAACGGGGAATATTAGACTACGGTGGAGCACGTGTAAAGCTCAAGCAAACATATGCACATATGTACCTACATAGTTGAGCTTCACAAAGTACATGTAGTTATTCAATGCTAGGATATTCATAGGACATCACTCGATTTTACCCGAACATATAACAGGATCAATAATAATTTTTTATTCCCTTAAGCGAAACCAGTGCAGACCTCTTTCAGACACGTTCCAGGGCGGGATTCGTGTAGTTAATATCTGCTAAGATCTCAAGCTATCTCAACCTTATTAATATATCTGAAGGCGGGCCGGTGGATTCTAAAAATGTTAGGCTAAGATGGATTTTCAATTCCGGAATTGAAGACAATGGGAGTCTATAACCTTGGAAGTAGCACCTCATAAGTGGTCTCAAGTACTATCCGGGTCAGGGCAGCAATATTGGGTGAGTCATCATCAGAATATAATGAAAAGTACCTGGGCCAATACCCAGTGAGCCATGAGTTTATGATTTACTACTCTATAATATAATATACAAAATCATTAAAGCCTCTCTCTATAGTTATACCACTATTAACTTATAAAATCAAATAACTTACATACCCTTCTGGTCCTTGGGTAAATACATGAGTGATATTCTGTGAGCATAGTGATGAGCACGGGGCAAGGCGTTTTGGAAATCTCGTCGGACTGGATCCCAGGATTAGGCGAGGCCGGGTTCCTAGAGTGTGGGGTGTCCCAGGACTCTAGGTAAATACGATATCATTACTATGAACACTGATATCTCAACTATTCTATCCCGAGGGCGCATCAAAAGATGAACATAAGAGTTTTTGAGGGTCTCCCGGACTCCATACTTTCCTTATATTACTAAATGCCCCAGGACGTCGAAACTATGCCAGGTTTTTGGGAGACTCCCGAGATATCATAATACCTACCTGTCCCAGGAAGATACAAGACGAGGCCTAGCTAAATTTCGTCTCGCCTTGTCCCGTGCCCATCACTGCGCAGCATGCAGCTATAGCAAGCGAGGGGTCATTGTAAATTCGAAGGTCTTTGTTTGTGCGGGGTCTCGAAAAGGAGTTCTGCTGTCCTGAATGCTGATGTACTTTCCAATTGGATAGGTGATTTATCAGATACTGTACGGGGTTTGTCATATTTTTTTACAAGCTTATCTCTATGACACTTTGTACATATATTTTTAACTAACGCGTAAAAACGTGTACGTGTTGCGACTTAGAAAACTTTTTAGAACTACATGTAGTCTATATTAGGGCACATTTGGAAACGGCTTAATCGGAGATTAAAGACCCAAGATACCGTTATATTATCGTGTGTTACCCCTAACTCTGTTTTGCGAAAAGTTGAGCTGTTTATTACATCACTTTTTGGTGTAATTTGGCTGTTCTCCACAGAGATTTCAAGTTAGATGTGCTTCTTGTTGTTACAACACGCATCCACACCAATTTTGCAACCCAATGGAAATCCTATTTGGCAGCAGTAACATGGGGATTGTTTGACGGAGCTTTTTGAAAACAGGGTTTGTAAACGTTACTATCCCCCCCAAAATGGGCCCTTAGTTCAATGACAAAACCAAGCCTTCAAAGTTGTCCCAGCCTTCTCTGGAAAAATTAGGCCCACCGTATTGCCTCGATCATGTGGCATGTCGACGATCGATCGAGTGATAAGGCATGATGATTAGCTTATCGTTAGTGTCGGGAATCATATTTTTCTGATTCGCCATAACTTGTAAATGATTTGTAAAATCCCTCAAAATGACTTAGAATGTCGAATTTCCATTTCTGTCAAATGTAAATGCAAGGTAAGTTTTAGAACTATGCATACATGTAGTTGTATCTGTTATCCATAATTACTGAAGTGAAGAGCTAGAGCAACGCAGACACATACATACCTTCTGACGTATAGGATGTATTAAATTTCGGGAATATCCGGATTGACCGTTAATTTGAAGCCTTTCATACAAGAAAAGTACCTACATACGTGTAACACATCTCCGCGCTGGAAACACAGCTCTTACTGGTGTCTATCAAATCAATCGCGACCGCCATAGTTCTTTCGGCAATCAACC
This sequence comes from Morchella rufobrunnea, assembly GCA_024713595.1. NCBI lineage: Eukaryota > Fungi > Ascomycota > Pezizomycetes > Pezizales > Morchellaceae > Morchella > Morchella rufobrunnea. The sequence goes on from JAMGYT010000015.1 coordinate 1,437,587, forward strand.
TCAAATTATTTTAGAAGTTAGTATAACACAACTTATTCATCCAGAATGTTATTTAGTGTAGCTTCCCACGCAGTCTCTGATTTCTCTCGCATTTCCCTTTATCTAGCTAAGACAAGCCTGCTGATGCGGGGCTTGTCTTTCCGGATCAGCTGCGATCTTCAATCCTCTTTTATTTTTGGGCGTATCTTTTGTGAAAAAGGTACTAGCGCTTATAGTGAAGGAGCTTTATTGTATTCAGTTGTATACTTACATGTATGTAAGTGCTTCTTTTAAGCTCTCTTTTTTGCAGCGGGGGAAAATATACAAAAGCATTACTAGTGCCTTATCAGTAAGGTATTCGTTTTAATTGCTCTGTACGTTGGAAGATGATTGCGTCTACTTGAGTTTAGAAACTTTTAACCCAATGGTAATCCCATCTGCCCGTAATGATTTCGCGGAATCCTGAAGACCGAGACACTAACACCAAAGCAAATTTCATTAATGGGGAAGGACCTTGAATGAGATTAAACCAAGGCAGACAGAGCTGATGACGAACACATTCGATCGCAGGAGGCTTTCGCACGACGTCTGTATCATGCAGAGGATATATCGGGTACTGTACTGTGTAGTACATGGTCTTTTGCATATGGTTTGATCCCTGAGCTTGCAGTAAAAGAGGCGACGCGCTAATATCCAGTCGATCGATACACGTCGAACGAAACATACGTAAATACAATCAATTTGATGCATCATGCTACTTTATAATGGATGTGATTCAAGTCGAATGTTAGCTTAAAGAGTAGAGAGGCATCACGTGAAGTTAAGCTAGTGGCATGAAGTCAGGTCCGTGAGCAACAATAGAGGCGTGAATCCGGGGTTTATATTCCGATCATGCAGATACGACAAGTAATTAGCATATATATAACTGTGAATCATATATATGCTTACCGCCGTTAGCGCCCAAATGATTTTTGGACGTCGGATCAATGATTGAGGAGGGCAGAAGACTCGTTCTGCGGTTGGTGAACAGTTGGGAAGGTTCGTATTAGTACACGCTATATACTAGGATGAGAAACTCGCTCTAGATACACTAACATTGATTCAATTAATGCACGTTGTGTAGTAGTAGGTAAAAAGTCATGGAACGTAACCAAGACATCCAACCGCAAATCTTCCAACCGCGTTCCATGAGTTTTTACCTACCGCTGTACAACGGATTTTCCGGATGCAGCCATAATATTCTGCTGCATAGACGCCTTCACAGGCCACCGGAACACTCCCCTCAACAGGACAATCGACTATGATTGGTAGAGAGGCGATATAGAAACCAGTCAACAAATATCATCAGTTGACTGTCCTGGTGAGGGGACCATGGTGTCCCGGGAAAGTGTCTATGCTTGATACACAACCTGCACAGATCATTGACTGCTTGTTTTATCCACCTGAATACATACACATGTTTCTTTCTCCCAAGGACAATTTCACTTATATTTATTTATTGAGACAATCAATGGGAGGGGGCATGCAGGCTGTACATAAGGGGCGTTTTCAGCGCAATGCACACCAAATATTTGTGAGATCACGATCAATGTAGATTAGTGGCAACCTGTTGGACAGAAATTTGCGGGTATCAAGTCATCAGTGATTCCAGGGCAGACGGTAGAGCCTTAAAGGGAGCGCCGCCCGTAAAACATCGATGGTTATGAAACAGACTGAGAGAGTAGTAGAACTGCTATTTTGCTGGATAGCAATCAAGAAGCCTGTACTCCCTCAATATCGATGTGTAACTAATATAATATGCCATGGTTCAAAGTCTACAAGCCGGGGAGGAATATTGGATCTCGACAAAGGGTTGATCGACGTTTTTGTAGGGTAGAACTGGTACACACGAACCTATATTTATGTTAGCTGATCATAATCGAGCATGGCGCACCAATCGTCATCTAGTTCGCGCGGGGAACAAAGAGTCTAGATCGAACGATGACTCCTACAATACGGTCAGATGCGTGGGGGAAGCGGATGTTATGTACTTCGGGGGTAGGGGTAAGTCTGTCAACAGCTGGTGGTGGTGGCAACATACAAACTGTTGACTTACCCCTACCCCCGAAGTACAGCGAGCGGAATGATCTAGGGGGCGAAATTGTATGGCTCTGTATTTCCATAGATCATTCCTATCACTGTAAACATATACTATACCTACATCCTCAGCTGTACTCTACTTACATGTACCAAGAGGTGTAATACGCAGGTGTCCACCTCCCCTCTCTGCGAAAAATTCGAGGAAGAGGACAAAATCCCACACTATGCGATACTCACCTGACCCATTACGGCAGTGCTCCGCCACTCCGATCTCAACCAGATCAAGTCCTTGGACAAGATCAGACATAGCCACATACTCACATGGACCCTAAACATCACCATCTCAACAGCCAAAATCAATTTTTGCTCAAGAAAACTTCTCTCCTTCAAACGGGTATAAAAGAGATATCCTTTCTAAGTTCACCACCTACCATCGCTACCCACAACTTTGCGACAGAGTCAGTCACCCCCCATTGCAATTCGTGAAAAGTCTTATAGCTGGCATCCGGGCTTCCAACCCCTCTCGATATGGTCACGATTTTCTTTCTCTGTTTCATTTCTTTAGTACATGTTTTGTTGCTTTTCTTTCTCTGGTTTAGGGGATGTACACTCAGTTTGATTGGGGATAGGTTTGTTTACGCTATAGTTTATACTGCATGTGATCCTTCTGTATCTAGAAACACGAATAGAAATGATTTAAAAAAAAAAGAGGTGTAATGCGCACGTGCGCGAGGGTTTACATCATGTCATTTGAGCCGCATCACGTGATACGGTATACCGCACCGCGGAAATCGCGAAAATACAAACCCCAAACACTTCAGTGAATCAACGCGTTCCGTCCCTCAACCATAATGGATTCATCACCATTCTCCCAAACTCCAAGTAGGAATATACCATCTCGTGGCCCCGGAAACCAATCACTCGGCTCACCCGTAAATCGAGGAGGACAGAGAGTCCCCCCGAACAGAACTCTGTTTGCGAATCAACGAGTGGTGAGTAATTCCGTCTGTATTTTCGGGGCATTCATTAAGCCACTGGACCATATGCAGAATAATGCTCGTCAAAATCCGGTGGAACAGAACTACACCCCCGCTCCACCCCCTCAACGTTCGCGATCTCCGCAAACAACTCAGCAGCGGTCATACTTACCCGTAGGAGTGGGCACAAAAGCGGGTAGCTTTCCATTCCCCCAACCTTTATCGGTTAATTCTTCGCTGATCAATAGTAGATTTATCGAATGAAGGGATTCGGGCCGACCTTAACTCAGTGCGTTATGAGCTTTCAACGCTACAAGAGGAACGAGAACTAGAAAAGATTCGACATGAAAAAGAAATTCGGGAGCTGCAGTCAAAATTAGAGGAGCAGAGTAAAAGGGCAGACGTTGGTTTTCTTCCTGATAATAAATCACATGCTATTTGGCGGAAGCTGATGTATCAGGCAGGCCAGTGAAGGTGATAAACGTTATTTGTTTGATAAGCAAAAAGAGCTTTCGGAACAGCTACAGAAGGTTAAGGACCAAGCGGCAAGTCATAAGGTATTTTTCTCTAGTCTTAGGTTGGTGTGATCGTTTCCACTAAAGGTGTTCCGCCCAATAGCAAGATTTAGAGCGACAGCTTCGGGTACTTAAGGCTGAGAACGCTTCATTGAAGGAGACGATCTGCGAAAAAGATGAAGACGCACAAAGCCAGAGCCGCCAGTATAGGCAACAAGTGGTGGATCTTAAGTCTCGGAATGAAGCCTTGGCCAAGATGAACAAGGAAATGAGCGAGGAGTTGGAGACAACAGGCCTCAGCCTACAGCAGTCCCAGACGACTCTGACCGCGAAGCAAGCAGAGTTGGGCAATATAGAAACAGAACTACGGAAAGCTAGAGCACAGACTGGGGATCTAGATACATTGAAGATTCTAAAGAAGGAACTTTCAGGTGAGTTGACTTATATTTTTCTCCATGTACAAGTACATTAACAACATATCAAAGAACAAGTGGCGCACATCAAAACACTCGAAGTCACCAATCGAAAGCAAACACAAGAGTTAAAGCAATTGCGGGATCATAATAAGTCAATTGAAATTCTAGAGGAAGAGAAGCAGGCACTTGAATCAAAGGTCCGAATGATGGATACTCTCCGCCACGAATTGTCTGAGGTCCAGCTTCGCGAGTCCATTTTACAAGACGAGCGAAACTCTTGGAGTAGCTACTTTCAGTCTGAAGGCCTTGAATTTGACTCGCCGGAGGCTCTTGCTCGGGCATTGGTTCACGAGCGTGTTGAAAAAGCGGCGTTAGTCGAGAAGGCAGGGCGAACAAACCCAGAAATATCAGAAAAGGAGGAAACCATTCAGCGTCTTGAGGTAGAGCTGAGCGTTATCAGGAGAGAATTCGAGAAAACAAAAGAGGACTTGGCAAAAGATGTAAGGGCAAGGCAAAGGTTGGAAAGACAGCGCGCATTAGCTGTGAAGGAAGCACAGTTCCTAAGAGATCAGCTCAAGAGTTTTTCGACCGAAGAAACAATGTATATGGAAGGAAATTTTGACGAACAAAAAACCAAGCGCATTGAAGAGTTGGAAGTACTCTTGGAGACGTACAAAAAGGAAAATGAAAATTTGCTCGCTGACGTTGTGAAAAGAGAGGGGGCAGTGGAAACCGACTTGAACGCTCGAAAGAGAGCAAGGAATGACGGTGAAGATGAAAACAAGAGGATCGGGGAAATGATAAGAAAGAATAGGCAGCTACAAGACGGTATTATAACTTCCCAGACCTTCATTTTCTCTCCTTTTCTTGCTGATCATTTGTTAGATATTGCACAGCTTCAGCAATCGCTAGAGGTGTCAAAGAAAGAAATCAACTCACTCAATATACGTCTAGCATCGGCGTCCTCCACCTCTACTCGCATCCTCCAATTGAAGGATAACCCAACCTCCCGCGAAGAAGCAATCAAAGTGGAGACACTTATAGCTCTTCGCGAAGAAAATACTGCACTTTTAGCGCAACTGGAGGACCGTTTTGAAACTCTCCCAAGTAATAATAATAAAGTAGTTCCATTACGCACTCTTGAAAATGCACGAAAAGAGATACAGGCAATGGAAAAGATTGTTGCGGAGAAGGAGAAGAGGATGTTAAGACTGAAAGAAATCTGGGCAGCAAAGTCGATGGAGTTCCGCGAAGCAGTCCTTTCGCTGCTTGGATGGAAGCTAGATTTCATGCCTAATGGAAGGGTCAAGGTTACACATATGTTTGCGGGTAACTCTGATGAACAGAGTATCGAGTTTGATGGAGAAAAAGGTAAGCTGAATACATCTATATCTCCAGGGGATATGCTGTGTTCCAAAGGGTGTGAAATCGGTAGATTCTACGATTTTCGGAGCTGAAGGATGGGACGCCGCAGGAGGTCATGATTGCAGTTGCTAATGTTCTGGTTACAATAGGTACGATGAAGGTCTCTGGCGGGCCTAATAGTATGTTTCGTAGGGAGATCAAAAACCAGTGTGCATTTTGGATGGCAAGAAACAGCATCCCGTGTCTACTCTCGAGTATCCTTATCGAACAATACGAGAAAACTACCCGCGCACAGATGTGAGGTCACATTCATGGTAATTTTGTGCGATATAATGTGACAGACAGGCGACAATTCCGACTTTCCCCTACATTATTATTGGAGATGGATGAATAAAGAAAAAAAAAAAAAACGATTACAGATGCAAAAATAGTATTGAACTACAGGCTGGTATATGGTGGTATGGTAGGCAGGTACTAATTTTATGTGGTTTATAATTTTCTTTTAGTCACGGAGTTTTTGCTTTTATTTCAGTCATTCTTAAGTGTAACCTAGGGCTATTCATAATGCGTATTTAGAATGTCCATCAGAATACAATAGGAGTTTAGGGATTGGATTTCTCACAACAACATTTGATGTCAACTAATATGTACCGCGCCCAGCGTTTGAGAAGGTAGGGCTGGATAGAGACATGTAATAATGTCTGTTCGCTTACCGCTATCACATCTTTGGACTCTATCGATCGAGAGAGATTTCGGTATCAACGCCTGCATTGCATATCGGACGGTATGATTCGAGAGGCGTGATTTTTTTTTTTTCCCGAAGACCAAAGCTCGCTATGAATGGTCTAAAAGTGTCTATCAAGAAAATTGCTGCCGCATACCCTTAAACCCGGGTCGTTGTCTTTGAAAAGTAAGATGCCACGCTTATGTATGTGTACCTACATGTATGTGTAGTTCTTGTATGTATATACATACGTACGTATCAAAATCCAACGATCACCCATAGAATAAGGAGAAAATCAACACTCGGTTTTATGGGTATCTACGATTAGAGCTTCTCGATTCTGAGTGCTCGATAGACCACACAGATTTATAATCAGTGCCGCACATCTCTGCCCAGTCATCACTGCGGATCAATCCCTAGTCCTCGAAATTGGTGGCAAAACCCAGTTGACATATCCGAAGGGCGATTGGATAGAACCCCGAGTCATTAGTTGTGGTCTCATTATTGCTGAGCAGAGCCCATAACCAATTAGTTGTTGATGTGATATCATGATGGATTTTTATCTCATGTCATGTTTGGGGATCAATGGCCATACGTACTCATGGTGCTAGAATTAAAATGCCGCTGATCACCGTCGATCAGGCATGATTTGGGGAAGAAATGCCTTGAAAATATTAAGTAAGCGGCATTTTAATTCTGGCAGAGTGAGTATATACTGCAGATTTACGATCCCCAATATCTCATTCCCTACTATTCCAACGAATTTTAGTTACTCAGCTCACCACACCCCTCAAACTCTATTAAGATAAAGGGGAAGACTAGGCCACAATACCTAGGCGATCAACTACAAAGGTACATATATGTAGCGCGCGAGGTCCTTATGCAGGAAGCCCAAAGGGTCACGGATACTGGGCCGGCGAGGACGGGAGTTAACGGGATATACCTAGAGAATATGTATATTCTATATTCGATTACGGTCCCCCACATCATGGTTCCAGTCTGGCGGTTCAAGAAAGAAAGAAAGAAGGAGACTTACCGGCATTATCTAATGTTTTAACCCGACAGCCAGGCTTATGTAAAATAGTCGGTGAGCTAGGTTTGCCGTTGATGTATGCATATATCAGGACCGTAATTGCTATCTAGTTTTGGCAGCACGGCAATACTCTATTGACGATATGCCGGTATCTTTCTAGGTAAGCATCTGCCGTTATAGATTCTGGGTTAGGTGCAACCCGCGTATAAATCAAGCGATAGCAGCTCATATACATTTACTCTTAGGAGATTTGTTTGAACCAAACTGATAATTGAGTCTATATGCATGAATAAACCCGTGGGAATTCTGGCCTACAAAAGTATAGATATATAATTGCCGGGCTTAATTATGGGTGACGTGGTCTGCAAGATATAACACCTGTATGGGAATGTGGCCCTGACAGTGTTAATATTGATACGGTCACCTGCTTTCATTCGTTGTTTTCTCGGTTTAAGTTATTATGTGCCTAGCCATGTTGCAGTTTTACATACTGGCAGCGTTCTCGAATTAAAATAGTGCTACAAGGCGTCTGCTAATTTCGTTGTCTGTCAGCCCCCACCAGAACTCCCGAGGTATATGGTAGAGAGAGAAGAGCATAACTATGGGTGGATACTACGAATGTAGTCCTTGTATACTTAAATTCTGCCTGATCCCGCCAGTTTTCTATCCTTTTTGGGGATCATTTTCCCTAGCACGGGAGTGCCCATGTAAGATAAGACAACGTCCGTATACCTAGAAATTATTTCATTAAATGTTAAACTATGGAATGAAGCAAGATGCAAACAACACGCGAGAATCACGAATTGAGCAGTTTAGGTCACGGGAGTTTCTGTTTCGATACAAACACCTGGCAAAGAGCCAAAACACATACCTATGAAGAGGTGGTATTGAGATGACGAGTGACGAACCATGATTGAAATTTCGATAGGCAGCAGAGAAGTGAGCTTTATCGGACTGCAGCGCAATAGAATACGCAAACAAGGCTATTGTGGCCAAAAAAAATTTGTCATGATATCTTTGGTTTAAAGCGTTTAAACTCCTTGCAGAGATATCAACCTGGCAATTGATATTCAGACCAATACTCCTGCAACCAATTATACATATTTCCGACTCCTACAGGAAGCTACGCTATCAATCGATACGATTAGATTCAGGTCTAAAACCTCTCTTAAATTAATGGAATTGAGACTAACCGGGCGCTTTTCAAACAAATACACAAATTTGGGGCCATTAAGAAATTCTTGAGGCCAAATAACCATTATTCTCACCTGATTCATGGATCTATAGAGTTTGCCAGCAGGAATAAGTGTTGAAAGCTTCCTAGAATCAACTATCTAGTCTATTTTCTGTACTCTGGCTGGTAAAATGGAAATAAAGGTATGGGTGTAGTTTCCCTCTATAGTAATATGTACTTACACATCAGCCCCTGCATATCTGCCGTGAAGTCCCCCCGAGATCCCGCTCTGCCGTATGCATAATGTTTACCCAGAGACAAGGTGATATATGCAACATAGAACGGAAGGTCTGGGGCGAAACGATCAAAGTTCTAAGGACTTCTTACCTTCGGCTGCTTTGTGGGATACATTAGAGAAATCGTACATTCTTCATGACCAACAGAAATAACTGAACGCGGGTGGCAGACACCTCGCCTTGATTTCTGCCTCAACGCCTTTAAATTTCAATCATAGCTAGAGGTTCCAGTAACGAAGAACTCGTACCTATCATATGTTCTATCCTGGGCTTTGACCATCTCCGAGAGTTCTTCACAAATGGTGACTTTTCAGACCTTTTTGTTGAATGCAAACTTGTGCAAAGAAAATGTCTCTATGACGTGAATAAATGCGCCAAAGATTGTCAGACTTGTCAGACGAGGATCATTCCATTCATATTTCAGCTCTCCCTAGACTCTAGATTCCGCGGAGTGAGTTAGACACTAGCCCATAATGTTATACGATACCCGGATAACCTAAACGCCAGTCCCGGATCCCGAATACCTGGCTGTAAGATTGGCCCCTTTGCGCAAGTTCCCCCAGCCCTGGTTCTGGGCCGATCAACATCGATCGGCGCCAATCAGTTTGATAGAGTCTATAGCACTGAGTTAGTTTTATGTTTCTCGAGAAGTCTCGGAGCAATAATCCGGAACAGGTGAAATCCTGGATCCCATGTCTGAGATCAGCCTCGTAGATTTAATCTTACACAACAGGCGACAGAAAAGCTAGCAGGTAAATAATATCCACACCGTGTCTTTGACCTCCTCTAGTCATGGGCCTATCCCTTCGTCTGTCAATTGCTGCCCCCCATAACAGAGGAATTATATTTGTATGGATGGATAACGAGATCTGTTAGTAAAGCCACACTAGATTTGTTTTTTTCTTGGGGGGGGGGGGGCATTTTATTGACAGACGAAGGGATGCTTCCATTCATTCAGGGTTATCCTCGGAGTATTTACCGCGTGCGCACCTTTGCTTTTTTTTGTTAGAAAATCATGACATAGGAAACAGACGCTTGGGTGGAGGTGGGGTAGAGGTGGGCCCATAGGAGGCTTGCTATTCAGCTGCTTTTGAATATTGGCGGGAACTGTGCATTTCAACTTAAGCTTGCTATGGTTTCAATTGTCAACTTCAACGCTCGGATCACGCACCAGCTGTGGCACAGATAACGTTTTTCTTTTAGAGCTAGGGGGTGTAGGTTCAGAGATCAGGCCTATTTGTCTGGCTGGGATCCAATAGATACACTGCCTTGGGATGTGTCGATCTATTCAACCCCTCATAAGGGTCGGGGCCTGAAGAAGAAGTGCAGGAGGAGGAGGTGGTGGTGGTGGAGCATGCCCCCCACTCTGAAAATCTAGCTAGTATCAGTAGTGACTTCGACCTAGATAGAGCTCGGCGGGAAATAGGACTAACAGATGTTACTATCAATTTCATGTCGTAGCTAGAGTAAAGTACATAGGTACTTATCATGAACATGTGTATCATCTTTTTTGGGATTTGGTGGTCGTGAAGGTAAATCATACATACTTAGATACGTAGGTGTATAAGCTAGCGTTAGCTACTCGCCTACAGGATATAGAACTAAAAAATGCGAGTAAAAGAGCAGGGATTATTTGTATGGAGTAGCGCTGATCTGCCATACAAAATCTCCCTTTGAATTTTCTGGTTCTATTTCCTGTAGGCGAGTATATGCGGCGGCTCACTCGCTTGTTTCTATATCTAGCTAGGATAATTAATATCTTAGATATCCTCAAAGCACAGACACTTACCAACAGATCGGTTTACATACTCCGCGCAGTAGTTCAGCCATGTAATTCGTGAATCTATTTACACACAGCGCAGTGCCCGTTGTCTATCCCGTGCAGTCTACGATATGTGCACGTTTGAATAAGAAACACCAAGAAAGATAAGCCTAGAAAGAGGGAAAACTGCTGCTTGCCATTGCCATATATGGCCACCAAGGCTATTCTTGCACAATTTTTGCGTTAGTCGTAGCTAGCCTAGCCAGCTCGGCCCTTCTCCCGAATCGCTCGACGAGAGCATCTTGACCATCATATTATGCAATGTGGCATCCAAAGATTTATCCCTCAGGATAAGGTGAAAAGCCAATTTGAATTTTTTTTTTAGGGGAAAAAACAAAAAAGAAAGAAGAAAAGAGAAAAAATAAAAAAAAAAAAAACGAATGTTGATTTTTCTAAAACTCAGCATACTCATGCTCACATACATGCATTCACACGTATCTACCTCAACCTCCGAAGTTGAGCCGCAAAATGATAACCATCTCTGTGACACTTATCACGCGATCTACAAGACTACCAGGAGCGGTATTTCTTGCGGAGTGCCCCTACTATCCTTTTATTAACCTTTTCTTTTCTACGTTGCCCTGCATTAGAATGAATAGACCAGCATCACGGTTTATCACTCTCAGGGCCTATGTGTCAATGATGGTAGGGTACATAGTTACTACTTAACCACAACAGAAGAGAATGTAAGTGTTATATCTGTTTAATCCGGTGAGACGGCTAATAGCAGGATGAAATGCATAATTCATGCCTGCCTGCCTTCTCAGTTTTGCTCGTAGCAAGCAGCAACATTACCATGTAGGTTCCCGAGGGGGTATCGGATATTTTTGTCTTAATTTCTTTGGTTCAAAGGAGCGTTCGAGGCGTCAATTCAATAGTGTATCTTCTCTGACCTAATCATGGGCAGATCCTCCACGGAGTCGGGGACATATTTACCCCCTGTGGTCGCCAGTTGGTTGCAGCGAAGCACCCTAAATTAGTAGAATTTTAAAACTCGGGACGCCCTAAAAAGCTATTGGTTCAGGTTAGTTGGCTCCTGAGTTGTGAAATTCATTGGCGGTTGATCGTGAGGGCCACCGTCTGGTGAATGTCGATTCCAACAGGTGCACCATTGCAAAGGTCAGCTCCAGCGGCCCTCCCAGCCTGAGCCACGTATGGAATGTTGAATTCTGAACTGCATGTGTTAGTGGCGAGTTCGGCACAACGGTGTGAAGTTCATCTGTGATGAGGATTTTGAATCCGTGATGTGTGTAGATACTTCATACATCAATTGGTTACTGAAACAGCGGCTTTTGCCTCGGGTGGTAATCGCTGCCAAGACATTCACTATACCAAAGCCGCTGGGTAGAGAAACATAGATGTAGTAGGTATCTCAAGTTCTGCTGGGTTAGAGATTTATAAGTGTTAATACATTAGCTAGGTAGCTGGGAAAGCGACCGGCTCGCCCTTTAGGAGATGCCGTATAGTACGTACACGACTGTACAAAACAGCTGGTTGGGCTGATCCATCAACAGATGGTGGGTGCGAGCTACATAAGTACCCTTATTGGAATGGTAAGACATGAGCAAGCCGAGCAGGGCAAATCAGAACAATATTACCAGTATTGCGTGTTCATCCTATTTCCAACTGCTTCCCTCTACCCCCCTCGTACCAAACTATGTATGTATGGGTCAAGAAAAGCTTGGCCAAATTTGAGACAAGTTCGGAGGGGGTTGCTTGTCCAACTATCAAAGTTGTGATATTATGCTCTATCCCATTAGAACAGGACGACATTTACTAAAATATTCTTCATCTGACATTCAGTGCATAAAGTCGCACTTTTGTGGATTATCTTCTATATCGGAGAGTCTGAATCAAAATCTAGCACGTAATCTTGCGGCTACATTTTTAACGTAAGTACTAGCTTCTCAGCATACTAGGGGAGTGCTTTCAATTTGATTGAAGTAGGATTGGTGTCTTTTATGAGTGGGAGTAAATGACACTGAAATACAAAGCATTGTGAGCAGCAATGGGTTTATCTAGCATACAATTGAGAAAGGTATTAAATCAATGTACTTTGGGGGTGGGGGTAAGTCTTTCAACAGTTTGCGTGTTGCCGCCACCACCAGCTGTTGATAGACTTTCCCCTACCCCCCGAAGTACATCATCCACTCATCAAGCATCGCATCCTTCCATAAGACGTCATAAAAACGAGCAGCGGTAAGTCCCAGATTAAGTTCCAGGGTGATATCATATATTTTAGTTTTCCAAGGGGGTGGGGGTGGGTACCGCGACGTCTGGTGCAACCTGTACCTGAAGACACGCACATTGATAGGCCTATGTACTCGAAATATGCCTAGAAGATTGATGTCTAGTCGAACAAAAGCAAATTTCACGTATCAAATGTCACGTGGCAGCTATGTCGAATAGATCTGCTCCTAGTGGAATAATCTCCAATTGGCTTATCCGGGCCCCTGACGCCTAGACCAGATTTTAGTGAGAGTCAATTGGTTTTCTGAATCGTAATATCAAAAAAGGTGATAATTTTTGAGTGGATATTCTTATTTTGTAGTATAGCGAATGTGTATGTATACGTAAGGTCTGCATTCATCCGAATAATATACTCGAATCCTCCCAATATATCAACCTTCGATTTGAGCATGGAGCCAAAGCCTGTATGTGATTAAGTGTCATCCAAGAGTGGATTCAATTGGTAAAAAAAAAAAAAAGACGAACTGCGTCCTAGATTTATGTTATCAGTGAAAAAAGTGTTACCAACATGAAGTGCATATTAGCAGCGACTTGGTGGGCGAAAGATGACGGCATATCTTGGAGGCGCCAGGATACCTACATATGTCAGTGGGTTAGGTCACGAGGCATAGTTCGGAGGAGGGGACGTAATTAAAAAGCTTGGGTACATGCACGGTTTCCTCAAATACAGATATCCAAGAAGTACGCACGCCCGTCCTTGACGTCGACACCCGCACATAAAAAAGATAATGTAAATCAGAATGATATATCCCGTACAGAGGGGAGGAGGAAATCAAGGATAGGACTTTTGGAAAGCTAAAAATGTACTATTAGTACTAACAAATATCAAAATCAGCACTCACAACTGAGGCTATGTTCTTGATAATCGAATTGAGACCCAAACTCGACTCTATAACCCTATCTTTCTTCCCCCACAGGCTTATGCACGCTTGACATAGGGGAGCCTGCCTCCTGAGTAGCTCAAGCGAAAGAAATAAAAAAGCAAATCAAGAATTAAATAACGTGTCCTCGAACTTTCAAGTCTTTGTGGGGGCCAAGAAGATGTCTTTTACGCGCCCTCTTTCCATGTTGAGATGATACTCTGTCGAAGATATGTGAGCCTATCAGCATTCACTCAATTCCCAACATTCGAAGAGAGTTATAGGGGCATAAACTTCTAAAATGTTCCATCCCTAGATTTTAGTCTTGTATCACAGGGATAACATGGACAGGAGTTTTGATGGTTTTGTGGTAGTTGCAAGGATTCAGCCTAGCTAGCTAGAAAATCATGCCGAGAACTCGGTTGCTTCAGCCGGCCGAGTCCCTACGTACTCGCCTACAGATATAGAACCAGCAGGGATTATTTGTATGGAGTAGCGCTGATCTGCCATACAAATCTCCCTTGGAATTTTCTGGTTCTATTTCCTGTAGGCGAGTACGCTACAAGTCCTCTTCTTGTTTTGAGCTGCATAATATTTTTAATTCAATGAGCACATGGAATGCAGTCGATCCTAAGTACATTGCCTCATATTTTCTAAGTTAATCGGTACCCAATGAATGAGGTGGGCTATGTCCTATATATTGAACTTTCTATCATAGAGCAAGTCGCTCAAGGAATTTTGGGACATAAGGCTCATATACAAACTCATATTGTAGTGTTGTGTACTTGATTTGCATGTACCTGAGAAAGGCCAACCTTCACACCTGTCGAGTGGGCACGAAAAAATTATACCCATAAGTCCTAGAGAAAATACTAACGTACACTGAGCTCTATTCAATGATGTGAACCCAAACTATATTTCTGGTTTGCTACAGTCAGAGTAGATCAGATGCATGTACTCGGGTGTAGGGGAAAGAACTAGAAAATGCAAATGTCGATTTTGTATGGCAGGCCAGCGCCACTCCATAGTAAATGCACAACCGGCGATGATCTAGGATTAGGAGAGGATAGTACTTTAATGTCGCAAAGTGAATTCCGACATTTATTAATGTTTGGGTGTTGCTTTTCGAAAGGGCGTCGAGATTACATCAAGGCCCTGGGACCTATAGCCGTTTTTTGGTATTTTTAAAACCACCTGAGAGGCAGAAACAGCGATAATGTCCAACTCTTAATGATTCGACCTTAAGTCCTCAGATCAGCGTAGATGATCTAGTGTTGATTTCGCGGTAACGGGGGGTTCCTGCTAGAACTACCTGTATGTCTGTACTTTGCCCACTTAGCTTGTGAGGACTCACATATACATATGTGCCTAGCAGTCCAAGGTATCGCACCTGGAAAGCCTATTCGAGTAGCGATCACATCCTACCCTGACTTTTCAGGTGTATCCGATACGCATAGCATTGTTTCGGCAAAAAGAAGCGTGAGTGCGAAATGGCAAGAGTTGAAGTCATGCCTTCGTTTAAACTAGCCCATTCCATGAAAACTTTCTGCCGGATTATTGATATCTCAGACATGTATTCCCCTAAGCCTGCGCAGGAGGTCCGTACACAAAAGGGGATACCGCTATGTTTCTTCTAACGAGACCTGTGTTCTAGTGTCTCTAACAATTCAAGCTGAAATTCCATAGTCGAAGCGTTCCGGGCTTGGGGGGCCCCTCCAATCAGAACTGATGCGAATGCCATCGAGCAAGAAAGTTGCAATGTGACCCGAACCCGTGCACCAGGGACGTTTGCTCTTTCTTTTTAAGAAGCTCACCGGGCATCTAAGTGAAAATAGTCCAGCGCAGAGTACTTGCTTGATATTGCAACTAACTCATGATGCTCGACGCGCGCACTCATGTGAGTCCCAACATTATCATATTCAAATATACCGCCTGAATTAGTCGATATCCGGGCTTTTGGTTCGGGAATATGTAGCTTAGCGGCGCCAATGGTTGATCACTATATTCCGGTACCGAGAAAAGTGGATAACAACAGATAGTGTGTTGATCAGGTACCAAAACGATTAATTATGTGACTGCAGCCGCTTTGACGTTGATGTACCATACCGCGCACGAAAAATATGAGCCGAGCACATAGACGATTATCTGTTCTTCACACATATTCTGCGGGCAAAAATGCTCCGAGTCCGAAGATCGGTTCCGGTGGAAGCCTGGTGCTTTCGATCGCGAGAGGTTGATACCAAATCAATCCATACTACTCTTACTGCAGGATACGGTATGTAGTTCAACTCTCGCTCAGACATCATGTCATATACCAATTTACTTATTCCTTTCGTCTAGTAATCAAGGTGAATCTATTCGCATTACGGCCAATTGCCTTTGAAAGTTGCCGTGCTGGAACTAGGGCATAAAAAATATTTCATTTAACGTATTAGCAAAAAGAAGAAAAGAATATACCGCGCTTCCCTATTCTAGCCAGAGGCTAGAGCCTACCAGCAAGGCAAGGAACCGCGGGGTGAGTTGAACAGGGACATTGTGAATCAAGTTGGAGCGTTTTCTTTGACTAGAAATCATTTAAAATGCCCCTAAAGGCCCCTCTTACCATCAGCATCACCACCTCTTCGATAAACTTTCCAGTCAATATAGAGATACCGCAGCCTCACCCGATTTAATACGGCCCACTTGACATTTACGAGTCAGCATCTTAAAAATGAGTCAGCAGATGCCAACCTTCAAATCCAGTGGAGCTATTGCAGCTATCTTTGGCATCAAAAACAACTCCCAAAATATTCTGCCCTTCGTCACTAATAACAACCCGATCCCCTTCGATGGCTCTGAGAGTCTTGGGGGGGTGCCTTTTTGCGCTCCATTCGATGCACTCCCAACTCCCTTTGAGATTGTAGATGGTTTCTACAGTGGACCAGTCGATGCTTTGGCCAACGCTCTACCAATTTCGTTGGTCATGGAAAAGGTTGTAGAGACCGACATGGGGTTTCATATGTCCAATACTCTACCGACCCCGTTTATTATGCAAGAGACTACCGAGATGGAAATGGGGCTCCAATTACCCATTGTATCCTTCTGTGATCTTACTCCGGTCATCAGAACTGTACCTGTAAGTTCTGTGAATCGTTCTTCTTATTTGGATTTTTACTTACTCTTATAGATCCCTGGTGTCCTGTGCCCTACTTGTCATTCGGCAGGTATTGAGAGTTGGGTTATTAAAGGCAAGGTCTGTTCGAAGTGCGGAACGCCATGTCAGTAAACGTGAAATTGCCATGCAGCCCCTGTTGGACGATCTGGAATTTTCGCAGGGGTATTGGCGGTAGGAGGTGGGAATGCTAGGAGTTTTGGGTTGTGTTGAATTTTGGGATATAAATTGCAAGAATTATTTGTTTTGATTTTTTTTCTCGGAGGGTTGAGATAGGTGTGCGCGGGCTTTATGATTGAGGATTCAAATGTTATAGCAAAGTTGGAAGGTGATGCGCTCAGCAAGACTGGAGAATTATACGCTTTTCTTAATTTTTGGCCGCTTTCAGCATCGTGTGAATTTCCAAGATGATATGTAAGGCCGAGAGAAATATAGGCTGAGTGATAAGTAGAAGAGCTGGGAGTAGATATATCGATAGATACATAGTTACCTTGTTCCTCAAACGCTTCAATCATGAAAGATGCGTCTGTAGGCCAACCCTAAATCACATCTATTATTAGCCCTTATTCCTCTATCTATGTAAAATATTAATTAGCCACTGGGTATATGTTTATCTGCCCTTGTTTGTAGTCAAGGAAGAGTCCCTTTAAACGTAAGCACGGATGACGTAAATTGGAGATAGAGTGTGTCTGGATGAAGTAAACGACGAACCTATACATGAATAAGGTGTGATATTCTTGTTTGTTTCAGATCAAATCAAAATACGAATTGGCCTCAATGGTTGGCTTACCGGAACGACTAGGGCGGAGTATGTAGACGGTATATGTATATATAATACAAAAGCCTCTTCTCGAATGTATTAACATATATAGATTATGGGGTGCATAAATTGGGGTTATTTGACGCCTACCGTAGGTATTTAGCTCATCCGTCCTGGGCCGGGGCAATTACCCGGAATTAAAGGAAGGATAGATCGATATCATACATTAAACTACTCTCACGGCCGGATTGAAGCCGCTCAAACAAAAGGGTAATTGATCTGAACACTGCAAGATAGTGCACTATTACTGGCTGCTACACCACTCGTCACACTCCTTTGGGCGGCTTCAAACCGGCCGCGGAAGTACTTTCACTCAATCTTAGAAACAAAGGGTATAAGCTGTAGCCCTTAAGTAAAATTGGAATATAGATGTCAAGGTCCTAAGTAAAGTTCCTGTGTTAGATTTATCATTAATTGGTTAAAGATTATTGAGAGCACGTAAATACCTGTGTATGACTTTAGGAAATATGATGAGACATGAAATCGATGGTGGTATAGCTGCACCTCAAGCTCCATAGGACCTAGCTATCCGGGTTCAAAAGACAGTATCAGAGAAATAGCCTATTCATATTTTGTTGATGTGCCCCCGCGCTGTGCTGGTGGTGATATATCGCTTGTGTCGATCAAAACCCTGACTTCTATTTTTAGTCACAGGTGCAGGAATTCCAGCCAAATAGTTTGAAGGCGATTGGAAACCCTATTAG
Source organism: Morchella rufobrunnea (assembly GCA_024713595.1). Taxonomy (NCBI): domain Eukaryota; kingdom Fungi; phylum Ascomycota; class Pezizomycetes; order Pezizales; family Morchellaceae; genus Morchella; species Morchella rufobrunnea. Next base: position 1,455,752 of record JAMGYT010000015.1, read on the forward strand.
TTTTAATAACCTTACTAGCTGTATTATACTCAGTCGTTTATAATTAGCTTTGAAAGCTGGCGTTGCAACGGGCGATCTGACCATCGACTCTGTCACGACATTTTACTGAACACCTTAATAGGCCACTAATATTATTCTTATAAATGGCCTTCTTTGGAATGCCAAACATTGAAGGTTAGTATCATCTTAGTGCGATAATTGTGAGGGTGTATGCACATAGTGAATATAAAAAAGTTAACATTGCCTAAGGATGGGTTGAAATTTAATACATACAGGGAATCCGGAGCCCATATCTCCCATCAACAATTCAAACAATTATAAACGCACCGAGGGACTGTTGTAAGCCTGGAAATGGCGCCTACTTAGAGCGGGATCAGTATGAGTGAAGTTTCTTTCATACCTGGCGTCGGTAAATTTCCACGCTCCTGGAAACATGGTCAAATGTATACAGTCATTTGGGTGTGATGAGGGCGATAACATAAGGTAGTCTAAAGAGAGTTAAAAACAATGGAAGTTGAATCAATTGTAAAGGATGGGTATTAATACCTTAAACTACAATGCACTCTATGGGGGTGACCATCTTCATTCCTAGATGACGGAGAAATCAATTCCTAATATTCCTCACGCTGAATGCTCCTCATTCAACCGGATTGGAATAAGTCGCCAACGCTCGAATTTCCCAAGATATAGTGTAAAAGTGGATGGTGGATGATACCTCCAGTCCTTTTCAATGCCACCCAGATCTAAAGCTACAGATTTCCAGACTATGTCTGAAATTCCCGGTTTTTGGGTGCTCGTTCAGAGCTTAGATACTTCTGCATTCGGCTGATCATGCGTGGCCCTGTTTAGAATAAGTGTAATGGATATCAAATGCGAGAACTTTCTATAACGTGAGAATTCTAATCGATTGTATGATAAGAGCCAACCACAATATAATATTGAGCCTTGAAATCAAACGAATGTGTAGGGTCGGCGGGTAAGGAGAACTAGGTCCGATTGTTGATAACCCTTTGGATTTATCTGGGGAACGATTAAAAAAAAAAAGAAACGGGTGCGTCAATGTTTGACTCTCATCCTTTAGATATTTGGCAATGTAAAGAAGGATTCATAATGTTCCAGATAATTTAGGACCGTACTCTGCCTATGAGATTTACGTCAGCGTAAACACGCATCAAAGTACTATGCATACATGTAGTGATAGATTATACTTCAATTATTCACAAAATCGAATAGTCTAGTGTGCGGAATGAAGATTACAGGTAATCTCTCTAGGAATCGTTAGATATAGTGCTGTAACAAGAAATGAGAAGGGTATCTTAAACTTGGTGAGATTCTTAAAGAGAAAGACATCTGTGAAAAGCGGTCTTCTTACACTGCATTAAGGTGTATTGGCCACACTTCCAAAATTCATATTCCAGATTCTTGGCTGTGAAAGAAGACCTACTTGTGCTCTACCGAGTTTAGCTGTTAAATTTGTCTCTGAATTCGATTTTGCACGCTAGGAGAACCTACAGACCTGATGAGAACAAGAACACCGTCTGTGTTTTCCTGAGCATATGTGGGTCGCTTCACAGCCAAAAATCTGAATTATGAATTTTGGGGTGTGGCCAATACACTCTATTTTATTCCTCTAGTTGAAAAGTCATATCAGCCTATAGAGTAATCTTTTAAGGATGGAGTTGAAAATCAAGAAGGGTATACCACATGACCAGCTAATACGTGCAGCAGCTAGATATAGATAGCCACACTTATATCAAGATCTTTTTCACTGAAATGCCGAAATTTGATATCCCTAGTACCCAGTGGACTCGCCCTGATTTACATGGAGACGAAGCGTAAATCTCGTCAGATGCTTGATTCACCTTCCATCGATCGGGGAAGTTCAGATTCTTATTCGATATTGGGATGATTCACAAAAATAAATCTCTCACCACTCGGGAAAACAAGATCTAAAGTGAGGTTTCTAACTGGTCTCCAAGCTTTCAAGAAATATCAAGGTTAGGAGAAGTATGTACGATAAGGTAAATTTTTCTCCGCGGGCGTATCAGGAATTCCAGGCGCCGAAATCGGAGGCCAAGAAGAGATTGTTGTCAAAACTGCATAATATATGTATTACCTAGTCTAGTCGGGTTGGGCATTCTCATCAGGCCTAGACTCGTTTATGTTTCAATAGTTTTACGCTCTGTGAATGGGAAGGAGATGACATTAGCGTACCAAATGTTATTCTGAGGATCACAAATAGAAGATTTGAATCGGTCTCGATTAGAGATCTTTATCTATAGTGAACGTGATGTCATACTTGGTCTTGATTATGTTGTGTGATGCTACAGAATCCTCGTGGGTTCTCAGGGTCTGTAATTTCTCATGGTATAGTCGTTCACGGCCTGAAGGCGGATCCTGCTTGATGGTGTCCTGCACTATAATTGTACTTGGCGTCGCTAGAGTGAACTCTACCATTCATTGGCTTGAGACCCCTGCCCGTCATTACAGAGGGATCACCGTCAACCCGTGAGTGACTGTAACCAGATTTGAAATCCTCAATCATGAAATATACAGTCTTGGTTGCATTCTCATAGGCTTGACTTGCCTAGCTTGGAGCTTAGCCTTTTCATCCTATCTCCGTCTGGCTAATCACGCCTTTATTCGAGAGTAAAGTAAATAAGGTTCTTAACCATGAACTTACGGTGGTGGTGTGTTCTCGAAAGAAGATCCCGGGACCTTATCGCTTTTTTTTAGAGATCTCTCATGTTAGGGGTTAGTCAATTAACCGATTCTTCTAAGCTTTTGTGACAATTAGCTTTCAGTATGTCGGATAAATCATGGTAGAAGTTGGGATTAGTGGCGCAATAAAGGGCCGAATTAGTGAGCTTCACAATGAAATGCATACCGTTTGATAGCCAGAGACTTGGATTCTCGAGGTTTGTGGAGCAAAGAGGACAAGAAGGAGGAATAGCGAAAAATATGAGTAAATGGGTTGATTATAACAGGCAACCGACCAAGCGGTTGAATCTAACTCATATCAGGCGGCTGCTATTCGTCCATTGGTTATGTTCTTTCTAGACCCCTTGCTTGATGTTTACCACGAGATTCATGGTCGGTGCCCGTGCCGCCGAAGTTATCATATGTACAAAATTCGACAAAAGAAGACAGAGAACACGGGAAGGTCTAAAGTAACTGAATTGCATATGTGTAGATGGTGAAATAAGGAAGAATGTGAGAAGACAAAGAAAAGTAGGGGATATGATTTAGGCGAACGTGTTTTAGCGATCTACATGTATACAAACATGTAATACATACATATATACATGTGGAGTGGGGCTACTCATGTGCGTACGCGTACATAGATCCTGAGAAATGCAAGAGCATGGACATGTAGCACTAAATTTTATGTTTCTCCTCCACATCTTATATATATACATCTTAAGGTTTAGCTTTTTTTTGCGTTTGTGTGCATCATTATTCCTGGATCGTTTTGGAGGGAGTACGTGCGGATGTGGGTAGCTTAGCTATAGGTTAGTAGTTGAAGGTTGAGTTTATGTAAAGTCCCTACCTAATAGTTTTCGTGAAAGGGCCAATTACCACCCAAACCAGGTGGAACCAGGCTCCAAGTGTAGAGTCACAACACAATTAATTATAATGATGAACACAGGTAAATCTTTTTAGCCCTTGGGAGAAGCCTTTGGCACATTTTTCAATTGGTAAAAAGGAGTGGTTAAGGTGAAATAAAATAATGTAGTGGAGAACCCTGTTGCAAGGTAGATTTTGTATGGGTTTCACCACTCAACTACTACAGGTTTTCACGAAAACTTTTGGGTAAGGGCTTTATATACATACATAGCGTTCCCATCTTCCGACAATTGACTACATGTACCTACACGTAGCTATTGAGACTAGCTTACTCGAGCTACAAGTGCACCATATAGATTTGTAAGTACATACATGTACCATATCCAGCTATGTCATATACATGTATGTACAATTAGGCCTAAAAACGGCGGAACATGTGCCCAGGGCGTCGGAAATGATGCACATGGGGTATCCCGATAATATGAGAATAAATCTTCACATATGGGATATACTAAGCTCAATTTGAGTATATAGATTTTCTTGATGGCAAAAGAATGACAAAATGTCTCCCAGCAATGCTTTCCTCTACACCTTACTAAATATTTTCGCAATTTCACAGCAATCTTTCGCCTTGAAAGCGGATATCCGATCCCCAGACATCAGTCAATTAGAGTTGAACTAAATGTCTTACAGCTTGGACAAAAAGTCTAACCGGTAAAGTAGTATGATATGCGCTAATTTCTCGCTTTAACAGGTTAGCCTTTCTGTTCAACTCTGGGATAACACACGTAGAATCGTGTTACGTTAGTATATAGGTAGGCGTACTTACACGAACAATATCTGTATCTACTCGGGGGAGGTTAGATGTTTTTTTTGTTGGCCCTCTCCTAGTTCTTGAAGATTTGGGCGGGGCCAAGTGATATAGCTACATCTACTAGTACAGCTATAGCTTTGAACAGATGTAAATATATGCACTTCTATAAGTACAATGCGAAAAAACGAGTTGCGATCACTACCATAGTACTACGGTAGTTACATTTAATCTAGAATATTGAACTTAGCCAGTATTATAAGTAGTGAATTTATCCCCTGGGCCGTCAGTTAGTGGCGCCTGGTTTTGCCCTACTTGTTACAATTCTTTATGAAACATCTTCTCAACAAGACATCATATCTAAATTATCAAAGATCATGTGCATGGGCCTGGCGCTGTTTTGAGATTGCCCTCCGGGGATGGGAAAAAAAAAATGACAAGCGCTCCAAGCCTAACCGGAGCATATATGGCCCACTGACGGTCTAGGGATACCTTTTTGGTATTGTATGTAACCTACACATAACACAAATTACAAAGAGTTTCCCCCTATATTATGGAGTTAACGTTAGTTGTGCTGATATGTGCTTATCTGTTCAAGAATTGAGGTTAGCTGGGCGGGAGGTCGTCGAATAGGATGTAAACAATAGTATGGTAGGAATACCTAAGGAAACTTCCGTCACAAATCACCGTCAATACACCACAACCCTTCCTCCCTCAGGGCCACCTTTCATCCATACTGCTTCTTTTAACCAATCAATAATCACCAATCACCCACCATCCACAACTCAGCATCTACCATCCATAATCTACCTATTGTTCATCATCATCACCATCATCATCGGCATCATCTGTCACCTTTTGGCTTCGCCTCGGGGTATTTCACTAAAGATTACATCTTATCAACTCAATCCGGCCCTAATATACCTTACCAGAACTGGGTCAAAAGATCTTGAACATGCCACTTTGGTATCATCCTCCTCCAGTCCTAGTCGAGGAAGGGGGGCCTTCTTCGTAAGTTCTGCATCCTCACCCATTTCCCGGAAAATAACTGATTGGATCTTTATCAAAAGTCATGGAGGACCTGCCAACCCGCCTTTGTACTACCACCCCCCTCCAATCTGTGTTGATCCTTCCGAGGAAGCTGTTATCCCACCGGGTGGAAACACGGGAGCTTTGCCTCCCCCTCCTATTCCGGCTTCTCATGGAACATTCCCTCCTCAAGGTCCAGGTTTCGTAACTGGGTCATCTTCTGGAATTATCCCAAGCTTTCCAATAATACCCGGAATGTATCCTGTACCTTTTCAGGGGGATGTATCTAGCTATACTGGATTTAAACCGGCCGAAGAATCTCAGCCTAGAGTCGTTGTGCCACCGCCACTGCCGCCTGGAAACTTCGCAAGTTCCGGATATCCTAACCTCAAACCCCAGACCCCCCAACCTCTAAATCCCCCTGTATGCCAGAGCCCCAAGCCATTACAAGGAGAGTGTTTGCAGCTGGGTTTTCCTAGGTTCGACGTTGGAGGCACTTCCAGTGCAAGCCCGCGTCGATTCAGAGAACGAGTCTATTACTACGATGATGAGACAAAAGAAGTCCATATCTCCGACCCGGGATCACCTACTAGACACCACACATGCCCTGAACAGCCGAATCCTCCGTCTCAACCCAATTTGCCTCATGCTAATCAATCTCACAAAGAACGGGCATACTACATTGACGGAGATACCGGCAAGAAGATCACAGTTTCGCCAAAAACACCTCGAGCAAAGCATAGATCCCGCCACCTTGAACTCACTAGGGATGGTAGCGGAGAGTTCGAAGTTAAATTTTGGAATGAGCGCGCCGATCACCTTTGCAAAAATAAATTCCGAGTTTCTAGTGGATCAGGTGGTACCGGTGATGTCGATATTGACCTTAGTGATTGCCGCTTCTGCCATGGTCAGGAACCCTCTGGGGTCTCTGTCAATACCGAGGACGATGAGCAGAGAAAAAAACTAGAGGAGCAACAACTGAAGGACAGAATTCGTCAGGAGGAGTATACAAAAATGAAGGCCGATGAAAAGCTAAAACTTGAAATTCGCAAAGAATTACAGCTTGAGGATGCTCAGCGCCAGGAATCGGTTCGATTGCAAAGACTTGAGGCCGAAAGACAAGCTAACGAGAAAGAAGCCGAGCGCCGGGTAGCTGCAGAGGCTGAGAGGGAACGTATCCAGAAGCTTCTTGATATTGAACTTAAGAAACGCCACGAGGTTCATCTCGCTGAGCTCGAAGCCGAGAAAGAGCGGCGCATGCAATTGGAACGCACGCTGCAAGAGGAAGCCCAACAACACAAACTCGCTGCGGAGATGCAAAAAATGAAAAACGAACAATTAATCAAGATCGAGGAGGAACGAAGGCTGGATCAGGAAGAAAAGGCTAGGCAAGAGGCTAAGCAACGAGAAACTTTTATTCTAGCTGAGCAGGAAAAGATACGCCGAGAGTTTTGCGCCGAATTCGAAAAGAAAGAACAAGCTCGTCTTGCGGAAATTGAGACGGCAAAAAAAAAAGTCGAGGTGGAGGCACAAAAGCTCAAAGAAGAAGCCGAGATCTTTCAAGCATCAATGGAGACAGAAAGAAGAAGACTCGCTAATTTAGCAGAGCTTGCGGCCGAAGAAAAGAAAAGAATCGAGGAGTACAAGAAAGCTGCAGATGAAGCCCGCCAATCCAGACTTGACCAAGAGCGCCGTCAGATGATTGAAGAAATCAACAGGAATAGGTCTGAGCAAGATAGAATCAGAGTGGAGGAATGGGAGAAGATTCGGGCGGAGGAAATGAAGCACATCAGAGAAGAAATCAGAAAGGAACTTGATGAGCAGGAAGCTCGAAGAATTGCAGATGAAAAAGTTAAGTCTGAAGCTCTCAGACTTCATCAGCTCGAACTAGATCGTAACAAGCTAAATGAGCAAATTCGCATTCAACTCGAGGCTAGTAGAGAGGAGCTCAGAAGACAGGTCCGCAGCGAGATTGAGAAGGAGGAACAAATGAAAGCTATACGTCTTCAGACTGAATATGCTGCTTTGAAGGCAAGAGTGGAGGCAGAATCACGCGCCAAAGAGCAAGCTCATTTACGATCCCTTGCGGAAGCGCAGGAAAAAAAGAGGATTGAGGCCCAACTTGCTCATGAAGAGGGCATAAAGCGGCACCAGCGTGAACAAGCCGAAGCGGCGATAGCTAAGGCTCAGGCAATTGCGTTAGAGCAGGAGCGAGTCAAGAAGTTTTACGAAGCGGAAGCTGCAAAGGCGGCCGCCATGGCTGCGGCAGCTGCTGAAGAGGAAGAGATGCGAAGAATCATTAGAGCGGAGATTAAAGAAGATATGAGGAAGTCACGTGCGCAGGATGAGCCACAGAAGGATGGAGCTTTAGTAATGATGAGCAGGTTGCCGACGCATAGGGACAGGGTGCAGGTGCGTTGGGAAACGGAAGATTAGGTGAAAACTACAGCTTTTGAATAAACCGCCGTGTAATAGCCTTATTATTTTGGTTTCGAAAGTGGGCTGAGGTTAGGCGATTATCACTATGCACATGGAGGTATAACCAAGTAGCCGAATAGAATTAACTAGCTAATAACTCAAATAAGAACTTCATCTCCCATAGTTCATAGCTTAAAGGATATTCCTAGCGATGAGTGGAAATCAATCAAGGAAATCAACCGATAGCATTTTATATTCATGAAATGTCACTCGGTTTAATAATCCGGTCGGTTGTTAACTTCTTAGTGGACAATATGTATCTAGATCATGAACAATCGTGGGAGAAGCCCCAATCTGTAGTAATATAATCCCTAGGCGAATAGTGCAGCTCTGAATTCGTGTCTAGAAATTTTATTGGAAACCTTTATCCTCTGCTTGCGCGCTTCTCTCCTAGTTCGAGTAGGAATAAGCGCGCATGCTCTTCCTTGTAGCCGCAAATTTAAAATTAAACTGTCAAAGGAGCCTGCTTCCTTTGACACATGCGATCTAGATTTTCTTTTTCTTTGGGTACTCACACTGAATCCTACTGGTCGGAAAAACGATGCAGAGCTCTCCGTTTAGAGTTTACCTCTAGCCTCTCGCCCCTCTGCGCACCTCGTATGATACGCCTTGACCCGATCCAGGTACAAATGGCTAGATCTGTATTTTACATCTGAACCGCAGCCGCTCGTCATAGGTCTCATCTCGTGGTCAGGGAAAGAACCGTAGTGGTCATTGGGAGTGCAGAGAACAAACACTGGTTATGCACATGCGTGTGGCCGGTCCACAGAACCGCAGTGAACTGTTTCATATTCAGTCCGCACACGGCTGCGGCTGTGATGGGACCTGAGATGGGATGCTTAATGGATGTAGCACCCTTTGCCAATACTAATGAAAATAGTAAATCATATTCCCAAGTGCCCCCATCCTTGAAACAACGTGTTGTTTCGTAGTAAGTAGGGTTTTTTTCCCCACACGCAGCTAGGATGCAGGGCGGGCCTAAAGCGTCCAGCGAGTGATACCTCAAGATGCGTTCATCACACCACACTCCTTCTCCCCCCTTCTCCCCGGCGCTATCTACATTCAGAAAAAGACAATTCTGATTCGCTAGAGCGGCGGGAGAAAAAAGCCCATCACCAAAGGGCATTCTGCCCTTTCCCCAATGTACCAGGGGAAAAAAAACTGGTAGCCAGAAAATGGAGGGCTATCTAGCTAGCTAGGCGTATCGCGAAACAGCCTGCAGCAGGAGGTCGCCACGTCTGAGAAGTGCACAGCCATCCTTCTGTCTGCCTTGTATTCCTGAGGTTGAGCAAGAGTTTGGAAAAATACATCATGGATTTTGCGAGTCCATAGCGGCATGCCTTGATTACATTGTACTTTATCCCTATTCCGTGGCTTGATAATTATGTACATGTAGGTACATGTAGCTATCTGTCTTTTGGTTATCCATGTACATGTACTTACTTCACGCCTTCATTTTTGTATTACATCCCCTATTCCGAGCTAATGCATATATATCAGATCAGATCAAATTAAGATAATTTATCAGGGAATTATCAGCTATAGTTGAAGCCCATGGCACTGAGACTGACCATGCATTGCGGCATGTGATGTTAAGGATAAGTACAGAAGGGCAGGGCGTACATTTTACTGGGTAATAATCTCGTGACCAATTCAAGTACTGTTCTATAGAAATTTATTTTAATCATTAAATCGTGTACAACGTTCGCCTTATATAGCCAATGAAATAGTCGTGGTACTCTATCGGTCGTGATATATGTAGAAAGAAAAATGAGAAATTACAAATGAACAATATATAAAAAAAGAAAAGAAAAGAAATAAATACGCCATCCGTTTAAAATCCAGTCAGATAACCCAAATCCCCTTGTGCTCTCCCTCTTTTTTTTTTTTTTTCTTTCTCCGGTCATTTTCAGCGTATACTGCATGAAATCCATACCAACAAATATCGAGAGAGCAAATAAAACAGAATGAAAACAGAAATAACCGACCCAAAACTGTTTTCCGCCCAAATCCCCAGATGCTGAAAATCATAGTGACAAATTAAAAGAAAGCTGACAAAGGAAAGAACTTATGAAACACCAGTGCCTTAAAATAATTTCTTTTTTTCATAAACAAAATCCTGCTCTAATCCTCGGACTCACCTTCTGCATCTTCATCACAGTCGGCCTCATTACCAGTGATTTCCGTAAGAGGGGCTCCGTATAATTGACTGCTTCTCCTTCTCTCTTCTCCTTCGATTGAATCCTTTCCATGACACAGAAGTTTGTACCCACCCTCTGGGGTTTTCTCAACAATCCCTTCATTAATTGCCCAGTTGATGAGGCTCCCGTCCATAACCCAGGTATTTGTGTCGATCTGCTTGTAGTTGTTCTTTTCGTAATGCTTTCCTACATGTTCCATCCTCACATCCCAGCTGCCGCGGCCTGAAAACTCCTTAGGACAGTATCCGCATTTGCTGGTCCCCGGAGGGGCCCTGCGTTCTTTTCGGCAGCGGTCCTGAATCTGTGGAATCTCCTTTCCAAGCCAGTTTTTCATCTCATTCGTAGAGTTGGAGCTAGTATTGGTCTTAGGGCCGTGCATGCGCTTGAGGTGTTGTCCAAATAGATCCTTCCTGTTGAAGAATGCCTTACGATCTGCGCAGTCGGGATAGTCGCAGCGCCAGTAGTGAAGCTGTAGGTGCTGCGAGAAGACATGGCGCTTCCACTCGTTCTTTGATCCGAAGGTTTGCTCACAGCCCGCAAAGTGAAATGTGCAGATGAAAGGCCTGGTGTGCTTGTTTTGCATGTGTTTTCTGTTTTTAAATGTCAGAAATTTATATCAATGGAAAGTATACTAGAGGTGAAATTACCGGAAATCAGAGTTATGCCGGAAGGCCTTGGTGGGATGTTCAGGACAGATCTGTCGCTCCTTGGTTTTCTTCCCAGCTCCACGCCCTTTATGGTTCTTGCCATTTGCATTGGTGACCGCATCAGGATGGGGCTTCATCATGTCTGATGTTCTAGCCTTATTTGAGAATTGAGAAGCTCCAGAGCCGCTCCTGGACCGACGACGCTCCCGTCTCTCTTCTAGCCTTGTTGCTGCACGAGGAGAAGAGGGCGAGACTTTTGAAGTGGGTGAGGTGCACGAGGTATCCATTGCGTCTAGGTTCCAAAATGGTAGGGGTTGCCAGCAAGGACTATCATGTTCATTGTCGCTGTGCTCTTGTCCGTTGACATAGATACCCGGTATGCCGTTGCTATGAAGCCTCCCGGTGAAGTCCTCTCCATCATTTTCGTTCTCCAGGGGGCTATACTTGCACAGGTCCTTAGGGCTAACAAACGAATCCTGGCTATTACGGTGGCTGTGTGGGGAAAGATTGCTTTGGTCTGTGCTGGAATCGATGGAATATTCGGAGCGCCTTCTCCAATGCTCCCCGGGACTTAATGCAGGCGATGAAGGCGAAAAACCAGGAATGCCATCGATTGAGGATCTTTGCGAATGGCCCCCAGAATCTCTACGTTGATAGCCGGGCGGGGCATCGTAGTTGATGTCATGGAATTGCTGTTCATCCGGTGACCCAGTGCTCGTTGCCCTGCCAGGTGAATACGAGTATTCATACGAACTGACTGCTGACGGAGCGTAATGTGACCCTGTCCAGCTTGTTGCAATGCTAAGGTGTGTGTTGTGGGCGGGAATGAATCCAGTGTTATCAATCCCCACCAAAGGTCTCGAAGAGCTGGTGTCAGTCATGAACCGTGCAAGAGGTGAGGTATTATCCGTGGTATCCTCAGGGAGTCTTAGTTCAGACAAAGTCTGGACCTGTTCCTCAAGTCTTGAGGGGTTTGGCTGAGTATAAGCCCAACTTTCAAACTTATCATCACCCATGGAAATAGGTGGATACGTTGTGTTGGGAAGTAGTGGATCAGGCTGAGAGTAGATGTCATGCTCGCCCTCAGGCGAGTGAAGTAAGCTTTGCATAGACATAGAGGTCTGCTGGCAAAGCTGTGTATCTTCCATTTTTTTCACGGAGTTGCTCCGAACTTAAGACTAGATGCATGTCAGAAATTGCTTACTTAAGAAACCTTTAATATCGAACTTATCGCCCTACAAGAGAAACTGCACTTCTTCTGTAAAGTTCAGACCGAGTGAGTCCGCCTCGGTGTAGCAGGAATACGCAAAGCATTACTGGTGAAAATTTGAGGGGAGAGGGGAAGGGGGACGAGACGGGCAAAAGGCCTGAAACGAATATAGCATGTTTACAGACCTTGTGGGCAATACTTTAGGACAATGAGGCTTTCTGTGTATTGGATAGCCGAGAAACCTATGTAGACTAAAGTGTCAGAGATGCCATTGGACGTATGAAAACAATTAATACCGGGTAGACAGGAATTGACTAACTGGTCTCCCTGAGTCGTTCTTATAAGTGCGTACGGGTGTTGACACACAATATAGTCCACAAGGCTTCTAGCTTAGCTTATGGGTAGGTCTATCTTTCAAATACAGAGACGACGCGGGAGCTTGTTATATAAAATAAGCTGAAATTGATAGTTCGGGGTAGCAGCCAGGAGCACAATCCGAATATATGGAGCGGGGGATCCTGGGCTGTGCAGTTGTGGATATTATGGTTGGTTAAAGGGGGGGGGGGGGGGAGACAAGGCAGCTTTGTACCGTTCCCTCCTCATGATGGACTTGAAGCTTGCATTATGGTTATCGACGCGAAATTGATTGCGCGCGCCCTCTGGTTCGCATAGTTGACCTAACACTGCCTCTAAGAGCCTCAACCAGTTCCTTCCCTTTTCATGAATTGTTACATCTGTCGCCGTTTCTTTTCTGCCCATCGTAAGGGTGTGTTGACCTGGATCGCGGTTGGTCAAAGAAGTTTATTATATTGTATGAGAATGGTGCGAATAAGTCTGCGAATAAAGCCTGCGCACATTTTACCTGCAAGCTACATGTAATCGAGGGGCCGATATGCGCACGAGCCAAACTCTTTGGAGCATCTGCAGATACATTATCAACGGATTTAAGAACTGCATTTCTTCTTTGCAGATAGAGATAGATGTCTTTCCTTGCACTGACATATCAAGCCATGGGATTGGCTCAGTCGAGAGCATTCACCAAGCTATGGAGATCCTTCCGATATATATGTATGTAACTATAGACTCGTTCCCGCACCCCGGTAACAACATGCAGCATTGTCGAACGGCCAGTCATATAGTCCCACCCATTCCGGGTCACTGCTGCAAGTTTTTTTTTTCGAACAGGTGAGAGCCAAGTGAGGTTTCGTGCATATTCAGTCGAGAAAGAGTAGTTGAGTACTCAGGCACTTACCACACACAATCCAGGAACACCCACCTTAAATCGATCCAGCCAGGCACATCACCACGACTAGGCAACAGCGGCGCAGTGAGGTACGTACTCGAGTAGGTAAGTGGGAATCTCACTACCCTGTCTGGAAATATATGCAGAGAGGGTAATAGCTACCGAGTCTGTTGATTAACAGTATTTATGGTTACATGTATGTATTTATGCAGTCTGTTTATTTCTGCAAGTTGTTGTTTTATTATTTTACTTTGCTGTGGGGTAACGAAGACATCGGGCCGAAAAAATCGAGAATTTCATAGGATGCAGTACCTACATCCTCCGAATTCCATAACACGGTAGATATACCCGGCGGCTAGGTCTTGAGTATTTAGGTAACAGGGTAAAGATACATGGAGGTACTAATCGATAGGAATCACATATTGTTGGTGTGAAGGTAGGTACCTATATTATTATTATTTACTACATGTATTTTACAGAACGCCAGCTTCATCTGCAGAGCCTCACGATGAGCCTTTGGCGTTATTAGCGAGGCACCCCTGTCTCGGCTTTCTTAGCCCCCACATTCAATCAATTAATCGATTACATGTATTTTAGGGTAGTTGAGCGTCCCTCTATGTAGCTTGTGTAACTTTGGGTACATATATGTGACACCACCGCCATGTATTGTACTACTTCCTGCCAAAGCAATGCCCGCTGGTGGGGTAACACTCACCAACTTACTTACATGTAACCTAATACCCTCCTAACCTATTCTGTCAGTTCTGTCAATCCCCATCGATTTGTCCGCGATCCCTTCCAATCAATTATAGTCCCCCATACCTACGTAATAAGCTTGCGCACGCCGAGCCCAATTACCCCCCCTCCCTCCCTTCCAGAACAGAACCCAGTTGAGAACCCTACAATCTACCCACGCATCGCAAAAAGTGCCGTACCTTTATGGGTCAATGTGGATGGGAACACATTGCGCCCCTAGATTATAATGTTCTAGAATAGAGCAGCGCAGAGGTAAATTCATGGGAATTAGCCTTATCTGCATACAGTTGACTGCACTCCAATCTTCTATTATACTATGTATGTATCTGTACAGGCAGACAGATGGCACAGCCGAAATACATACATACATACATACATACATACATACATACATATTCTAGTTGATCATTTACCTTTCATGCTCGCGCCAAATTTCAAACCACCTCTCTTACCCCCATCACCAAAGTATGGCGGACGAGAACCGAGAGGGTATGACATGTTGGCAGAATAGAGGCTGAGTCGAGGGGTTGCAGTTTTCTCCATGAGACGGACACCCCCCCATTTCAACCTCCGGCGCTAGCTGTCTTCATTCCTTTCAAACTGAGGCTGAACCAATCAGAAAGCTCCAAGTCCGAATCAGAATTTTTCAAAATCGAGATGAAACAACAGCATAACACCGGAAAACGCCGGAGAAGATTAGCATTAAGACAGATTATTTGCATGGCTACTTTTTAGTGACTTGAAAGATAGCTACTTTCTACGAAACTGAATGCCAAGTGAATTAGTCCGGTTAACAATCGTATCCAATGTTTCGGAAATTAATTAATACATTAACTAACGTATGCATTTGATCAGGTACAGCAGATAACCCCCAGTCAATCTCCTTCTCCTTACGTTCTCATATCACTATATTCAATATGGAGTCACCCCGGACCCAGTTGAGCCTCGAAGAGGGGAAGTCAAGAGTAATAGCTGGCCAGTTCACAAAGCTATGCATCAACCAACTATCAACCATTGCACAGCCATTCTAGAAGCTAAGCCAATCATACTAACAAGCGATGATAGTTAAGAATAATTGTTTGATGATTATCATCACCTCACCTTTGCCCGTACCGGGGGGGGGGGGGTAGTTACAATTGCATGGTTTCTTAGAATCTGGGGCGTTCTCCCCATTTTCCATCTGGATTGAAGTTAGTTCTGTAATCTTGAGTGCGCACCGGCGCCAGGGATGCAGCGGACAACAGACCACTTGTGCGCGCCGCGAACTTGGGCCAAAGAGTTCGAGTTACGAGGCACACACAACCCGGCTTCTATATCTATAGAGTAAGTTTCTTATACCTATGCCCCAATTGAGAAATGTCGTGTTCAAGACCCGTCGATTAATTCGCTTGAGGCTCCTCAGGGCGAACCATTTGCACTACGGCCTGCGGGGAACATGAGATGGGTGCAGAAATATGAATCATTCGGTCGGTTAAATAGGCGGTTAATTACACAAAAGCATTCTCGCAATGCTAACACTGATCCTATTTCTTGGGTGATTGCGACTGTGTTCTCAAGAGATGGAGGCTAAGCACGATCTATCACTCGAGGCTAAGCGTCATTAAAAAGGCGGCTTGCAACGGGTGACCTTTGCTCACATTGGGAACATCATCCTCACAAGATTACATGCGGCCATTCCCGATCCATAGCAATTCAGAAAATTAGGGAGGTGGCCCTGCAATTCTCTTAGTCAGTTTTCAGTCGAAGACAGCCCTGCTATGATGTAGCCAGAACCCAAAGGGGTGAGGGATGAATTACACACCACAAAGGTATTGGCACATTTTTTTTCACAAACCCCCCTCCCCACTCTGATCCCATCCAATGCTGGTCCGCCCTATCTTTGATATCCTTTGGACATTCAGATATCTCACATGGCTCGTTCGAATCTTGCTCTTCATGTAACAGAACCACTGCAGGTGAAATTCTGCGTGCAGACGGCATGGTTTTGGTAATGCAAGACTATGCCTGTGCGCATTGTTGAATTGAAAATGCATGAGCTAGGGGAGAAGAAAAAATCTACCGCCAAAATTATCTTTTCCAGTTATTAAGCACGTCATAATTCAGTAATGGCCTCTATTGATTCTTTTGGTGGTTTCTCTAGGTATTTTCAATTATACTCAATCGTATTCTCTATATGTATGTATATACATATGGCGCACACATGCATATATGTCTGCATGTCACTTGATGCAAGAGACTTAATAATTGATAGGGTGTAGATATATCCAAAATATCGCCCCTTCAAAAGCAAAAAGGGTCCTCTTGGTCAAGAGGATTATGGAACTATTTAGGGAGTGGATTTTGTATTACAAGGGACTGGGAACACTAACGTAACCTGATCTGGAAAGAATTCCCCTTATCATATCCGTTGTCAAAACGAAATTTGCTTGACTGCTTGTATGAACTATCTCGCCCCCCGCCACGTCTTTAAACTCGTAATCCTGCATTGAAGAGTTTGTTGTTCAAGTATATATGCCGCACAGACTTCACGTGCACTTCATGGTAGTATGAAATCTGCATAGTAATCCTCGAAACGATGTAGGAACCATGCATATAGATTTGTGGCTCAAATCACGTTTCCACCCCCTCCCCTAAAGGCTCATGATCTAGATACATATCGAAAAACCCCACTCTATTTTCAAAAGAGAGAGGAATCTGGAGTAGTTCTGGTTCTGCATTCCGCCCTCTGGGGGGGGGGGTGAAACAGGGTTAGGGTTATCAGCACACATTTGAAAACTGGTGCGCAGTGAGATGCGGGAAAACGTGGGCCCATACAGCCCGGGATACTTTTGAGGTTCATTGCCGTAGTGTATATTCCCTCGGGATCGATAGCATCTGGTTGCCTTTGCAATGGATCTCCAGACGCATCTCAGCATTCCATCAAGGATTTTAATATGCTGCATCGACGGAGTGTAATTATGGAGGAGGAGGCCTATGGCGCTTGAACCTCTTTCTTCGGGGGCCCCCCCTCTGAGATATGTGTGGTCAGGAGACGTGGTTACAGGAGCTGCATATTATCTGTCACGAGTGTATCCGGGTGTGTTTGAATTATGTATATGGGTTTTCTGCGTGGTCAGCGGTGGAGGAACCCTTCGATTCCTTACGTCTCTTGAGCTTTTTTGTGCTTGCAGGGAGACGAGGGAGGGAAAAAAAACCCCAACCTTATTGTACCCGCGGATATACTTGCAGATGGAGTGCATGCCGGATTACACGGAAACTGGAGGGGGACCAATGAGTATGTTTGAGGGAGTATATAAAACATTCAGGAACTTGAGTAGGTGTTGCCATATTCGATACAGTCAGTACATGCAAAGCCAGTGTTGGGCGTTAGAAAATTACCGAAAGGTTGAAAGGAGGGTTAAATGGACGTGCTAGTGGAAGAAGTCAGTTTAAGGTGGTCAAGGTCAGGAATAAAAGACTTGGTAGCTCAAAGGAGACACTCCCCGGACTTCAGCTAGCTACGATACCCGAACCCTGGGGTCCTCCAATGGAAGCCAATAGCGGTCGTCGCCGTTACGAGTTAGGGCTTGGCACGAGTCCGCATGTGGCGTCGAGCGACTCCCCGCATACATATTACCAATTCCCAATGCCAGTAGAACATTGAGTGGGGGTGGGTTAGGATCAAGAAAGTCTTGACCTCTGCCCTTCGTATAAGTTCACGACGGTATGTGTGTACCAATTTCGCCTTACGTGAGTGCACCAGCCTAGGGGTTGGCTAGCTAGGACTGGTCACGCCAGCGAGATCTGACGTTTCTCGCTCGGTAATGGTGTTTGATCAATTCATTCATTCATTCATACCTGTACGTCTGTCTCTACATTACTCTCTATACCTATCCATGATATTAATCGCTAATTCCATAAAAAAAAAATTCTTTGCGTCAATCGCGTAGTCCTCGGTCTACTGGATATAAGAGTTGGACTACACGTTGAACACCACGTTTAGGGGTACGTTCCAGCACGGTTTCCACGAATGGGACGACGCCTTGGAGTTCGTACCAGACCAGGGGGTGCCGTTTTGTGCGAACAGGAATGACTCTGCAGATTTCCATGTGATGAGATGTCTCGGGTTATTCAATTATCTCGATCGCAAGGCTTTAGTATCTCGAACGACTCGATATCGAATGTTATTGGTCTCGGGACGACCCGAAATCGGGTGGAATATGAACATTATACTTAGCGCTAGTTATGAAAGAACTGGGGAATTTAGAATAGTTAAGAGAGGGCTCCAAAAGTGTTATTGTTATTAAATAAAGTTATAGTAAGGGACTTATCCAATTTCAATCCAATGTAGGGGGGGGGGGGGGAATACTAGCTATTTGTTGTAGTATACATATATGTAGCCCAGACGCACATCAAGAATGGTGCTCAACCACTTGATTCTCAGGGGAATTTGATCTTTTCTAGCCGAGTCTTAGTCGCTAAGCCAGGCCAATTCTTAAAGCCTATTCCGATCGAAGGGCACTAGTATCGTAATCGACCATGTAGAAAACACTATTTAAAAGTCTGCGGTACGGTAGAATGATTGATCATGATTTGTAGACTCTAGATCTACAGCGATTGAAGCTCCTTTCAAGGTCTTTTTACTCATGAACCTTAAGTTTTTGGTTTGGCTTATACTCATGTGCACTATGCACTATGATGAAAATTCAATTAATTAGGGTTAATATGTATCGATAAAACATCAGCCCTTCCTTAAAATTAAGTACTGGAGCATCTCGTTCATATATAGCAAGCGTTCTTTTGTTAATAACCTACTTCTGCCACAAGGCTCTCCCGGGAACCACTAGAAAGGGTGTGTAATAATTACATACATGTAGTGTACCAGATCATGAATCGATCGAGCCTGATATCTAGTACTGAGCTCATGGAAAGCGAGCCAACTAGCTACATCCCAACGTATCAATTGAAAACAACTCGATCGACAACAACAGTACTCCTGCTCCTCTGCCGCCGCCGCCTTGGTTAGGAGGATTTGTCTTTGATGCATGTACTTCAATCCCCATCGATGCATTTCATTTCATTACGTATCTGGCGTCCCCTGGCCCCTTCGGCTCGATAACCGTGCCATCGATCGTGGTCAAGGCTACATGTATCTAGCTAGATGAAAACCAGCTACTACTACTGAAGTTTTATCGAGGTGAGAGCTAGGTGAAACATGCAGTGTGTTCCAAAATGTTAATTATAATCGAGATGGATGTACCCTTTTTATCATCGAGGGAAATGCAGCGTATACCTACTCAGCCAAGTACACATCCAACATACGTGCAACTACCAGCTCGTCTATCGATCCGACAATGCATAGCTAGCCAAAGGCATACACGATCCTTTTCATCTACGCTTTGCGAGCGAATAGGGAGAAGTATAACCCCCGCCCGTCCCGCCCCCATTCACTCTGTAGGTTCCTCTTCTTTATTCCCTTTAATCCTTGAATTATTGGTATTTCGAAACAGACCTGTGACACGAGCTTTCTTTCGACTGCTATCGTATCGATATATCCCTATTCGTTTAGCTGATCGATCTATAGGCCCAGAGCTAGAGTATACCTTCGCACAGTTAATAAGACCAACGCGCAGTATATACACCAGCACAAGGCTCTACGGTGCGATTGATGAGCGCTCTATTCTTCAATCAATCTTCGGAACGCATTGATTGGGGGCTGTTAACGGGGGAGGCTACTCTGCGGGTCCAGTGCTCACTCCCAGTTGAGGCCATCTATATCTAGTTTGGTTGATAGCTAGACAACCACTGCAGCTGTCTATACCCCACCCCCACCCCCATCGGAAGAGCTTGGAGATGGTGGTGATCGGGCATATATAGTTGTAATTATATTGTTGGCATCCGAGGATACCACAAGGCGGTGCTATATATCTACATACATGCACACACATATGTTTTCCTGGATTAATTAAAATACATATAGCCCACGAGTATATACCCCAAACCCCCTTCCCCAAAACAAATATGTCAGCGAGGCCTACCATACCATATATATATCTACAGATTCGCATCCTAATCTACGGACGCACACCTACCAAGTAAGTAGTAGACCCTTTGTGCTGGAATCTTTTTTGACAGACTTGGCATTAAAGAATTATAAATCCAGCTAGCCTTGCGACTCTCAGAGCGTTGGCTGAGCTGATCACCTGGTTAGACCTTCACCCCCCTCCTCCCCCCCTTATTCCTCAATTGTATGTGGAATGTCCAAATTAAACGAGACGAGAATTCTTTCATGATAAGCTTCAGATGCAACTATACACTACACCTCCTACCAAACCCCCAACAATCCAGCTAGTATATAATGGTAGAAAAAGAAAAAATCATTCACTAGCTTTGGGGTTAACTCCCCTCCCTCACCTCACCTCACCTCACCAAAAGCCAACATAAATAATACCAATATTCAACATCTCATCTGGCTCTACCACATAGTATTCCATACCCCCCAAAGACCACCCACAACGCCAAGCTAGATCGATGATGCATCCAGCGCAGAGCGTCTACTACTCTACGAAGGGACACACGAGCATGTGAGGGGTGACCCCTCGAAACCAGATTATCATCCCACTACTCGACCGTTCCAGCATATAACATCTACACATATACATGCACGCGTCTCATGACGTCACATCAGTCTCCGGTTACCGGGGCATATCAATACATGCACCAACGCATCCCATCATCTCCATACATACCATCCACCAGATCAGAAAGTAACAAAGACATCTCGAGCCCCACCACCGCCACCACACAAAACCCAACTACCAACACCCGCCAAGACGAGTGATAAAGCATGACCACGTTGCACAACCAATCACTCGCAATCACCACCTCTCACTCGCCCCAGGAACATACCCGCTTTTCTCCCCGTAGCTTAATTAGTTTGTTTTTTATCCGCTATGTGCATTAGTACCCGCCGCTAGCCAGAGTGTCTTCCAATCCACGCCTGCAGCCCGCTTCTCTGGCATCGCATCGCGAAGATTACGGTGTTGCATATATACATAACCAGCTCTATATGAACCGGGTTGTGGGGGTGTTTGAATCCCAATATACCTGTATCTAAGAGTATATTGCTTTATTTGGTTACCTAACTTTTTATGGGCTCTTTGGTTGATTTTTTTTTTTTTAATTTAGGTTATTTCTAAAAAGCATTATATCCAGCTATAGAGGAGCGTTGATGGTAGAGTAGTTGTATCATATGCATACATTCCAGAAACTCAGCGTGTGGGAGAAAAGGGGCGTGATTAGGATGTTTCCCAATCGACCATGGCATTATAGATTTTTTCTTTACCGTGCTTACCTCAACCAGAAGTGGTGTTCTGCCCCACACCCCATATCTTCAACCACTCTACCACAGCAACGCAGTATTTATTCATGATATATCGATAAGCCCATATCTTGGACCTGAAAAATTCTTTTAGATTCAATTCCAACGAGCATTCTTTGATAAAAGTTTACAATATATAGGCAGATGCATCTTGAGAGCTCTGAAAACCTCAAAATATCTCACAATAAACCCGCGGCTTCTTGGGAATTCAGACGACCCAGTAAAACCTGCCACTCAGCTGGGCTAAGCTTCCTCCACCTATCCTCAACTAGATGTGACTGCTTCACCGGGCTATAAAAAGCAAGGTCTGCATATTTGGACCGATCTACCCCACCCACGTGTCTCTCCTGTCCCTGTCCCTCCTTTTTGGGTTTCTTCTCGTCGTCCCAATGTCCCCACTCAACCTCATCCACGGGTCCCCACTTATTTCTGATCTTCTCTGCCTCCTCTCTCATATCAAATCTCTCCAATGCATACTCGAGCGCTCTCTGCGCCGAATTCAGCGCACCTACAATCCAGGCATGATGCACACTACTGGCTTCACCGACAAAGTGGAGCCTGCTATCCGCAGCTGGGCGGGTGAGATAGGGGTAGAGGTTCCTGAACTGCCCAGGTCCGAAGAGTGCGAATGCACCAGAGGTGTATGGGTTGCTATACCAGTCATAGGCGTGGTGGGTCAGGTATTGATCGCAGAGGTACTCGTAATCTATCCCTTTCGCTGAGTGTAGTCTCGCAAGGTCTCTGAGGATCAAGTCCTTCAGTGTCTCTTCCCCTGCTGGCGAGGTTGAGTTATCTACAAGGCTGCCAATACGCTGTGCGTCCTGAGCCCAGGTGTAGGAAGCAAGTAGGACCGTTGGTATATTGTGGTCATCATGGAGGTTGTACGATGGATAAACACAGGTACGGAGCGGGAGATCGCTGGATGCTGTTCCCCCCTCTGTGATGCCGCATTTGGTGATCCACCATGCGGTCTTGAACCGAATCGCGACTTTGCAACTCGCATCATAGTGAAGCGCGCGGATTGCATCCTTCTGTGCGGGGTGAAGCTCAGCCTCACTAAGGTCCATTCGAGCCGCGCATCCGAGTGTCGTGGTATTGAATACAGTGTCGTATTCCCTAGTTTGTTTCCCAGATCCTGGGATCATCACATCGACTACCATTTTACTTTTAGAATCATCTCTGCCAGGATCACGTTTAAGTGCGATTCTGGTAACAGGAGTGTTCATTTCAGGAGGGGTTCCGATTTTTTTGATAATGGCCTCGGTAACTCTTCTTGTGCCTCCTTCAATGCACTCCCAGTGAACATCATCACAATATGAAAAATCGAGAAAATCCATGATGCTTTCAGTGAAGGCTTGATCAAAGAGTCCGCTCGATCTAAATACGGAAAGGCAGCTGTTAGCCCATTATATTATCATCAACACAAATGGTTTCAAACTTACGTCTGATTTGTCTCTAGCCATTGAATTGTGTGGAAGTCCAGGCCTCTTTGCATTACGCCGTTGACCTCGTACTCGAACTGGGTTCGAAGATACTCTCTGGTGGAGAATTGGTCTGCCTCTTTCACAAGTGCCTTGAACCCATCATTAAAATTTTTCTTTAACGGTTCTATATATTTTGCAAATGCCTTATTGAGAATGTTAGAGGCCCCTTCCTTTACTGCCCTATCATCAAATATTAGATACCACCTTAGATATCAACACGATAACTTGAAAACTCACCAGTCCATAACAACACCACCATTTTCTTGACTAACCCTGAAATGATCAAATGTGCTGGGGTCTCCTGGGCCCAGGATGTCATTGAACATCGAAGGGTTATTCCCATTCCCATCCAGATAGTACTTGATACGAGTGATCTCAAGTTCGTCAAATAGTTTAAATGTCCTGATTCACAAGATCAATAAAGTTGTCTACCGTATCAAATATATGTGTAAGTTACCTATCCATTAATGGAATTTTCGGGTACCGCATCGCTCCAATGTCATAGTAGTCATGTGGCGCGTCTGAGAACTCCTTTGTGTACATTCTTCCCCCAACCCTATCTGATGCCTCAATGAGGTCATATGATATACCTGCCTCAGTGAGCAGCATAGCAAGGAACAATCCTGCAGCACCAGCTCCGACAATACAGAATTTGAGAGATGCCAGGTCAGTCGGGGCTTTGGGCTCCGCGGCTCTTTCGCCGCCGCCAACACTGTCGAAAAGAAAATTATAACCATATTGACCAGGAGGTAGATTTGCAAATTTCCTCTCGACAGCATCGAGCTCACGATGAAGTGTATCCCGTATGATCTGGCGACCATACAGGGCTCTAAAGCTAATGGGGGCAGTAGGTGGTGACATGCTGGGGATGTGGTGTCGATGATGAGAACAGATAGTTGAGTGAGCTTTACTGAGCCTTTATATATTTAAACCTGGGGGTCTAGTTAGGTGATCTTTGGCACCAAGAGGTATGATTCAGCTACTATGTCTGTTGGCCATCTAGACACGATTTTCTCATTTCGATTATCTGCATAAACTTCATGAGCTGATAAACAGGGCAAAAGTTTGAGCGAATTATACCTATTCGATATGATCAATTGTGTCGATCCGAGAAGGAAAAAAAGCGCCAATATCCACAGCACGAGCCGCAAAGGGAAACGAGTGCATTAGAAGCCATTCAGCGTAATGCAAGATATAAGTATTATGTATGGCCCAACCCACTTTAGAGGGTGGCTGTGTCAACTTGAGTAGCGATAAATTTTGGAGGGAGAGCCTCAATCATCCTTTTTTTTCTTCAAGTTGAACAGCGCACTCCCCCTAAGTGAATTGAGCTATCATATACTCACTCTGCCAGAACTAAACCGCCGCCCCATAACACTCTACTAATATTTTCAAGGCATTCCTTCCCCAAATCATGCTTGATCGACGGTGATCCAAGAAGAGTAACGGTGGTGGGAGAGACGTGCATATGATATTCAGCCACTCAGCCGCGCCGCTGTGCAGTTTTTTTTTTTTTTTTTTTTTTTTAATTCATTGTAGCCGCTGCGCAGTTTCACTGAAGCTACCTTTTTTACACATACGCCCTTATTTGAGCTGAACACACAATATGATATATGTATTAGAGTGTTTTAGCTACAATTTGGACAGAAACTCCTGCACTTCCTATTGGTTGCAACGTGCCCAAACCACGCAGCTAAAAACCTCTATTGATAACGAAACATCAGTTGGCTTTCCTCATGCACATGTTCCCTAATCCAGCGGGGGAAAAACGGTTTCTCAGCGATCTAGATAGAGGAAGTGGGGAAGTGGACCCATAGCGAGCCTAGGGCAACTTGTACCTATAGTTTTCATCTGGATTGTTGCGGTGGTGGGGTTTGGCGGCTGGTGTGGGGGCCCCTACGCCGGTGAGAGCTCTCGTTGGCTGCTGGCTACGGACCTGAAAAAAAATTCTTCGAATTCATTGGATCTCGAAGCTCGTCAAGCGTCCTCGCCTACCCCTG
Organism: Morchella rufobrunnea; assembly: GCA_024713595.1. Classification (NCBI taxonomy): domain Eukaryota; kingdom Fungi; phylum Ascomycota; class Pezizomycetes; order Pezizales; family Morchellaceae; genus Morchella; species Morchella rufobrunnea. The sequence continues at coordinate 1,480,538 of JAMGYT010000015.1, forward strand.
CGGCCGCAATAATTGTATGTTTCTTCAACTAGGCTGAGTGCGGGGGGTCGGATCGCCTGGCAAATTGCCGAAACCCAACGTGACAACGAGCTATCAACGCAGATATCTACTAGATAGCTACATAATCAGATCTTTTAATTAGTGCGTATCGTATATACAGTATTTTATTTGATAAAAATGGTTCATGGTGCCCGTGACGGCCCCTCTTTGATTTTTCCCTACGTAGTAGCTCTGGCTACCCCCGCAATCACTCCACATTGCATATGTGGGGACGGGAGGTACGATTAGGATCTAGACATGTTCTTTGGGCTTTCGATATCTAACCGAGTGATAGTGCGTGCGTTGGATTGAAAAACAAACAGTCGGTCTAAACCCTAACCCACCTTCTACGATTTCAACGGGATATCCTCATTCGCGACGTTATCTCCCGGGTGTTTGAAATCTCTCTCATGCATTAGCACGGCCTACGTATGAGACGATCAACCAAGGTAGAGCAGCAATCTGTGAAGGTTATGGACTTTCAAAGTATTTTGAAGACTGACAAATGCAGCAGCATGCTTATGGCGGCCTGGAGTCTAAAACCCACACCCTCGTTTCAAATCCCTAAGGCTTTTTTACCACAACGCAAAGCGTTAAAACAAGGGGCCATATTCTCATAAAGACAACCTATGCCCTGGTGAATATTAATATGGTTTTGTTCCTCCGATTATTTGTGTTGCTGCTGAGGAGTAGGCTAGATTATCGATTTTTGGTCGCCAAGACCAGTTCACTTGAGGTGTGGGCACCATACCTGGACGATTTCTACAGCAAAGCCTGATCAACATTTATGCATGAGGGAGATCTCGCCAATGTCTTGAACACGCGGGAGATAGCCTCCCGCTGGGTATCTCCATCGAACTCTCGGGGGCCGTGATATAGTACTTGCGGACACGCAGCTGAACTGCTATCGCCTGGTAGGCCGAAACATGCTCAGAGCCTGGTACTTACACTGCATATTATGCAAACCCGGCTCTTGACCTGCTAATTAGGGTAATGGTAGAACAGCAATTCCCCTGAGCAGTTTTTTCTTTGGCGCAAAGTTGCCAAGGCCATAGTGCACAAGATTCTAAGCATGTCTTGGCCTGCCAGGCGATACCTATTGGCGTAGGAGCTGAGATTTTACATAATGGTGGTCTCGAATATAAGTGCACGTACCAACCTCATGGTTCACATACCTACGTTGTTGGTCAGTGCACAGAGTGGCTCATCAAGGTTTTACCGCCGGGATAGGACATGCTATGTATCGTAAAAAATCGGTGGGCAAGGAACAACAATGGATACCGCCGTTCACAGAGTCGCTCTATAGCAACAACTTAAGGGCCCGTTTGGAAACAAGACAAAACGGAGGTCAAGGCCTAACAAAAAGATCGTTGAAACGGAGGCTACAGGGGCGAAACCCCCGTTTTTGGCCTGTTGCCAAACAGGCCCTTAGTAACTAAACTGGCGGATCTATCCTCCTTATATCATTGGCCCAACCCCGTACTCGTCAAAACCCTATGGAAGATACTAGTTCCAAGCACCTCAAAAGGCACAAAGGCTTGATATAGCCTGACCCGGACATGCCCCCACTAGATCCCAACCACGAACACTGTTGATGTATAGTTCTTGGACAAAAATTGGCCAAAGAAGGGCTCACAATCTCTTTAACCAAGCTATACAATTATCAGGGCTGAAATACATACTATAAGTGAGCTGAGATCCCAAGTTATACCTTCTTTTGTCAGGAGCTGCACCACATTGTAATCTGAGAGTGTGGACTTTGCCAAGACCCCATACAAACCTGAGGTCTTGGCACATTTACAATTGAAGTAGAGTGCTTCACCATCTCTGTCTCGATGAGTATTTTTGGATTCCGTGGATTTTGTAGTAGTTGGTTTGTAGTCTTGAGGATTATATCTTAAAGTTGTGGGTTATACAGCGAGTGTGTGTGGTTTTGCTTTGGGTTGGTGGTCCAGGCACTGGCACGATACAAACCCGCCAAACCCAGAGCACCGCCGGACTGATGGGCGTGGGGCTTAGACAGTCTTTAGTTTCTATCCGCGATAGTAAATGGGGAGACCGCTTGCACTTGGACCACACAGGTCCACTCACTCCCGAAGAAGGGGAAATCATCCATCGATTGGGGGTAGCGGAATATATCTCGGGTTTTTTTTTATCACTCTTCAACATACATACAGCGCCCAGACGTAAACCGCCGCTTCGAAGCAAAACCACGCCAGAAAATAGCGAAATAGAGCATATATGTATATATCGGCCAACACCTTTCGAAATTTGAACTCGAAATTTGGGTGCGGCCAATACGCATTTTACACCTTGGGCCGTTAAGTGCTGCCAACATTGAGACATGAAACATATCTGGCAAAGTTGGCAGCTTCAAAGGGATAATCCTGTGACAAGCTTAAGATGTAATCCTCAAGACCCGGTGATATACAGACTAACTACTCCTGCAAATCCAAAAATAATCATTTGGACATACATATAGAGGTGGTAAAGCGCGCATTTTACTCGAACAATGTGCCAAGGCCTTAGATTTGTAACGGGGTCAGTGGTACAGCTCCTGAGATATTTCAATTAGAGGAGGTATAACGATATTTAAGCGCATTGGTAGTGTGTATTCCAGTCTTGGCAATTGTATGGTATGGCCTTGGTTAAAGAGATTGGGAGCTCCTTTTTGGCCTAATTTTGGTGTGTTTTGGTGTGCAGGAACTGTAGGTACGTATGCTACTCAGATACATCCCTCGACTCCACCCGCACAACACCGCACCCACGAATATCTCTAAGACAGCGAGTCTACAACACCTGAAAACCGGGACCACACCCTACAATAGAGGCACAAGGGTCGATCCCTCCCCGGCAGAGGAGGATTGAATAATACAAGTCCATGCATGGCTCTATACAAGAAAAATGGAGCGTCGATGTATTAGCTTTTCCTTCACGGATGCGTAAATGTATTTACTGGAAGGTCAACTAAACGGCCTAGTTGGTTTGGTACCGTGTTAGGTCGTCTTGACTTGTTATGTAGTGGCTAAGGAGATGAAGGTAGGTAGGTCTTTTGGCTGGTAGACGGGTGGACATCTGCACAGTTGATTGCCCGGGTTGGTATGTGTGTTATCGTGTAGATTACAATGCGGAGCCATTGCATAACGCTTACAAAGGGTAGTCTTTGCGGTTCCTGCCCCATAACTTGATACACCCGACCAAACCCTAGTCTGTACATCAACAGCGGGATCCTCAACCTGCGCTAGTCCGAGACGTTGCTTGGAGATAGTTATAACCTACAATGGGCTGCTGGGTTGATGTACCTACGCCACCTTGCCAGTGTGGTTGATCTGGCTATCTCGCAGTGCTCTTGTATCACCGTAGGAGCTGCGAGGAAGACGATTCCCTCTCCTCTCGTTTCGTTTCGTTTCGTTTCAGTCGGTGGTTTCGGGGGAGAGGGGAGGGGAGGGGAGGGGTGAGGTGTGTAGTGGAAGATATGGTACAAGCCCTTACCAGCGAGTTAGTCTGAGCGTCGCCTCCAGCTTGTGGAATATGGGTTTCATCGGTACTGGATGGCATATATAGGGTTATACAGAGTAATCCACCCCCGCTTGTGGTAGTTTTGGGCATGCAGATAGCAGCTCTGAGAATTGGGCAGTTGCAAGGCAGACTACATATGTAGATATATAACGCTCCCAACAAGTTTTATCACAGCCCCTCCACCCACCAGACAAAACGCATTGAAACGTACCGCGGTGTGGCCTCTGGAGTGGGAAGGTTGGTTGGGGGAAGGGATTTGGCGGCCTGGAACTATGTACATACATACATACATACATACATACATGCATTGGATCATCACCATGTGCAGAGACTGTGGCCTCGGTGGGTTGAATGAATCACGTAGACAGGACAACGCCGCCAAAGAGCCGCCAGAAAAAACACTGGCACGAGAGTGAGTGTGATTGGGGTAAAGGGGTGGTTGGGGTGCGAAGGTGGCTGTAGATGGGAATCATGGGATTCGGTGTTGGGTGGATGTGTTGGTGAGGTTGGGGCGCACATATACACTGCATGTAGCCCTAGCTGAGATCTGATCAGATCTGGATCTATGTACAGCCACTCTGCAAAAGTGTTTGTGATTCACTCCTAACTTGGTCTGTGCGTTATGTGGCTTTGAGGTCGATTTGAGGGACTGAAATGTATCCAAATAATTTTATAAAATCGGTGGGTAAAAACATTAATATCATCGAAATCTAATATCAATTTTTGGGGACCATTGACTGATACATGGTTGGTATTTTGAACATCTCAGTGTACACCTTCATTCTTGATTTGAGCCGGATATGCCACACTAAATCCGAATCACGAACACTTTTGCAGGGTGGCTGTAGATAGCCCCGTTACCGCGCTACCGAGAGTATGGGGGGGGGGGGGGGGTTCTTCCAGCTGAAGTCGGGGTGCGTCTGTCTGTACGTCTGTCTGTCAAGGATATACATGTAGAGTAGGGCACTACACGCGCTAACCACGAACAGACACGAGTGATGCTCCGTGATGGCCCCTACGATGGCTTAATTCACCTTGGAGGCCCTAGCCCTGGAAAGAGGGGGGTGGTATAGGGTTCTATCCAGGATTTATTGCCACACACTAACACTCTAGGTGGATTGGGCCATACAGTAACTTACATATATAGCCAGGTACAGTACCGGCATCTCGTGGGATGGGATGAGACGGCGCTACTTGTAGTACATTGAAGTAGTATCATACCCACCCTATTCTGGTGTGATAAGTATTTCTTACTCGTAAATCCTTGACAGCTGCTATGCAAGAATGCGTCGAATCCAAAAGTCATGCAATGTTGGTCGTGTTTGGGAACGATGAGGTTACTTGTTATCGAGATTAGCATTTTAATTAAGCTAACTACACGTACCTACACGTACCTACATGTACCTACCCATCACTCACATAACCGTGGCGCGTGGGTTGTGGGTTGTGGGTTGTGGGTTGTGGGTTGTGTGTGAATGAATACTTTACGACTACCCTACTCACGACTCCTAACCCCCCTCAATACCGCCACCAAATCGCCATAACTACCATTATCCAGTAACAACTACATGTACCTACACTCGGTCGATTGCTCGCTTCGTTCACCCCTACACCCACCCCTGCTCCCTTCCCCAAGAACCAAGAACCAAGAACCAACCCTATCGCAGAGCCTCAATTACGCGGCCCCCGCTACAGCCTGTCAAGACGGTACAAGTTTCACGATACCCTCCCTCTAGGCTATGCCACTTGTATGTATCAATGACGGGACCCCCCCGCTTTTCGCTCAGCTGAGCGAGGAACCCTATACCTCCATTATACCCGGATTGGCTGCTCATCTGCAAGGATCTCCATACATACATACATACATACATACATACATACATACATACATACATACATGTAGATAAAATAAATGGCCGGGGGAGGGTCAAAGTGTAAATACTTGTTTTTTTGTTCTTGTTTGTTACAAGAGCTTTTTTGCCCCTTCAATGTGCTTGTAGGGGAACTACGTATTGTAAACATAGTATATTCTACAGCCCCCCCCCCCCCCCCTCGGCTCGATCGATAGATATAAAGCCGTGGTACCCCCGCTTTGGATCCATCAACATCCATATATTCCTCCTCATCCTCCTCCTCCTCCTCCTCCTCCTCCTTCTTCTTCTTCTTCTTCTTCCTTATATCCAGATACATATAGAGCAGACAGACAGACAAGCAAACAAACACGCGCCATGGCCGAAGATTACCTCGCGACAAACACCGCAAACCTCACCCTCTCCTCCTCCGGTGCCGGCGGCGGTGTCGGCAGTCTCGGCGCCTCCTCACGACCCCTCCGCATCAAATCAGAGCTCATAAAGTCCGAACTCCACAAGATCTTCCGCACCCTGACAAAGACGGACACGATCCCCATCCAGGACTTTCGCAACTTCCTCACCACCACGCAAAAGGTTCAAATCTACGACGACCGTTCCGGGAACAAGCCTGGCGGGGGAGGAGGCGGAGGAGGAGGAGGAGGAGGAGAAGGAGGAGGAGGAGGAATAGGAAGACGCAGCACCGGCGGCTTCACCGGCTTGATATCCCACATCTTTCATCCAGACGAATCGACCTCCGCTGCAAAGCTGCTCAAAGACGACTCCAGCATCACCTTTGACGAGTTTGTGGCGTACTTCTCTGCGCCGACTAATAATGCGTTGGCGCTGCCGGACCCGAGGACAAAGGACTGGACGCAGCCGCTGAACGCATACTTCATCAGCTCGTCGCACAACACGTACCTGACGGGCCACCAGCTGTACGGGAGCTCGACGACGGACGGGTACAAGTCTGTACTGAAGCGTGGGTGCAGGTGCATCGAGATTGATGTGTGGGATGGGGACGATGGAGAGCCGGAGGTCTTTCACGGGTACACGCTGACCAAGGAGATATCGTTCAGGGATGTGTGCAAGGCTGTTGGAAAGTACTCGTTTTCGGCTGAGGGTACGTGCTGGGAGGGGGGCGCCGGGGAGGGCCCGGTAATTATATCGTTGGAGTGTCATGCTGGCCCGGCGCAGCAGGAGAAGATGGTGCAGATTATGAAGGAGGAGTGGAAGGATATGTTGGTGCAGGGGATCATGCCGGAGGAAGTGCAGAAGATTCCGAGCCCTATGGAGCTGAGGAGGAAGATTTTGGTCAAGGTATGTAGTCCGTTATAGGTATAATGAGTGTGATATGAGTATAATGCTGGTATAATGCTGGTATCATGCTGTGTATACTTTGAGTATGATACTGGGTTCAATAACCTGAGTATACTACTGGACATGATATCGAGTGTAATACTCAGTATTATACCCAGTGAGACACCATATTCGGTATACCGCTCCATAACCCATCTAACCCCTATCACAGGCCAAATACCTCCCTCCGGCCCCCGCTCCCCGCATCAATTCCATACCCCGCGCCTCTCGCGTCTCCACCCGTCTCTCCTCCGACTCTTCCTCCTCCGACTCCGAGCTCGAAGAGATCTCCCGCAAAGCCAACAAGACGGCTCCCCCCAAAACCAAAGTTACGCGGACACTCTCCGCCCTTGGCATCTACTGCTCCGCGCACCACTTCCCCTCAAAGGACCCCTCCCCCTTCACTCACCCCACATCGCGCATCCCAAACCATGTCTACTCCTTCTCCGAGAAGGCCTTTGCCTCCCTTCACCAGCAGCACGCAACCCAGATCTTTGTCCACAACAAGGAACATCTCATGCGCGTGTACCCCTTTGGCCTACGCTTCTCCTCGTCCAATGGTGACCCCACCACCTTCTGGCGGCGCGGGTGCCAATTGGTCGCGCTCAATTGGCAAAAGTGTGATCAGGGGATGATGCTGAATGAGGGTATGTTTGCTGGTGAGGGGGGATATGTGCTCAAGCCAAAGGGGTACCGCCCGAATGATGTGGAGGGCCCAAAGAAGCAGATCCTGGATCTGACGATCGAGTTCCTGGCGGCTGCGCAGTTGCCCATGCCAGAGGAGAGCGATACGGCAAAGGGGTTTAAACCCTATGTGAAGGTTGAGCTGCACGTCGACGAGGTGTCGGGGCCAAAGGGGAAGACAAAGGCGAGGCGCGGGATTGAGTGCTCGTGGGGAGGAGAGAAGATTGTGTTTAGTAATGTGAGGAATGTCATTGATAGGCTGGGGTTTGTCAGGTATGTCTCGTCTCTCTTACTTATATACACATATACTAACAATAACGTAGGTTCAAGGTCCACGACGAGGAGTTTGGGCGCGATGACCTGGCGGCGTGGGCATGTATACGCCTGGATAGGCTTCAGGAGGGATATAGATTCCTAAGCCTGTTTGATAACGAGGGTAGGAGGTCCAATGGACATATACTAATAAAGGTGACGAAGCGCCTGAGGGATCAGGAAGTTCGACAGGTTTAGGTAATACCCAATTAAATTAGCATGTAGTTAGTTTAGCCAATAAATTATGGCGTTGATCAAGTGTTCTCTTGGGATGAGTGTAGCTCTTTTATATTTCTTGACTGGGGGAAGCGAGGGCGCTTGAACCTGTCGGTGGGTTTGTATCATCAATTGATAGAGTGTACGTCGTTGAAATAATCAAGCTGTACTCGTGAGACCCGATGTGTTTATGGTCAATGACCCGGAAAATGCCATCCTATGGGATAGATGAATGCCATCTCACGTTATCAAGTAATGGTGAACCAAGGAAAACAAAAATCGAAATACCTAGCGAGCAAGACTTACGTGGCAAGGCTCGCCACTCCTTCTCCTAGGCAGCCTTTTGGAGAGGAGTGCTGACAGAATGACTTACTCCCCATCTCCGCTACAGAGAGAATCCCCCAACGTTATTGGGTGGTAGCCAGAAAATATGGGAAATGTATTCTCCTTTATCCCTATGTGCCTAACATACATTGTAGTTAGACCTAAGCCGAGTGACAGGCCATGACACAACGAGTCACCCCCCCCAAACCACTACCACACGAAACTCGGTCCCTTGAAATATAATATAATTACATAGGGTTGCATGCTAAATCGATTACCAAATGCCGCAACCCTAACCCGGTACTCATGTCGAGTTCGATAGGGGCAGTTGAGTGGGTTTTTATACGGATTGTGTAATTAGGTGGCCGCTGGTTTGCTATTTGCGAGAGCTGATGGCCACATGACTGGTTTGATGAATCAAATGGATGTGTCCTTTTTCTTGAGGATATGTTGTGTCTCCCCCATCGCCTTGGTATATGTGTGTGTGTTGTTCTCAATCACCAAGTGTTCTCAATGATCAGACAGGCCACATCTCGTTAGAACACATATACATGTACTCCAGGGTCCGGGGTAAGTGAGTAGATTGTGGCAGTGTGGCTAAAGCTACAGTTTTCCTGTTTTGCTCGTGAATATGAACCCCCACGTTCTACTCACTTACCCTGGCGCCCGTAGTACATGCTCGGCCGGAAAGAAATAAAAAGATTCTTCGAGCCACAGTGTTATAATAACAATGCTATATAATCCCTCTCCAAACCGCACCACTCGTAACCTTAACCCAGCAAATACGTCACTGTAAGGACTAGCCTACCAAACTCTGTTTGCGTGCTAAAACAATTTCACATCCAAAAAATTATCATCATATACCTTTAATTATACTTACCTCATGGATGATCTTCTTAATCCGCAATTCCAGGCAGGCTTCCGCTTCGCCATGGAGAGCGTGCGTACCTCGGCGCAGAAAACTCTCAGCAACCATTTTGCTTCTCATCTCACAATTCTCCTGAACGATGTCTCGCAACACTTTGACCAGCTCCTAGACGAAAAGAAAGCAGTAGCTTCACGCAATCGTAAGTCTACACCTAAGCTCGTTTCTCCGGAGCCTGCCCTATGTATCTCCCGTAGTAGCTCCCTAAGGTATCACGATGCTCATATCAGAGGTCTCTCTCGCACGCAAGACGATACTAGTGCCGACCGCCTCTCCCGTAATTCCACTCATCCAGTGGACAAATTTCAAGGACTTTTAGGCGCATCGAATATTGTCTCTGCTGCTGAAATCTTGATAAAACGCCTTGATCGCCCGAATCCCAGCGCCCAAAAGCTTCTCGGCATGGTAAAGATTAGGGATATTACTATCCACCACAAATACTGGCACCACAGACTTGATGAGTTTAATGCACAAGCTGTCCTGGGTGCTTCGAGAGGAACAAGGAGACACTGCGATTCATCTAGTTGTAAGACTATGGGCCCCTTTGACAGGTGTTATGCAATTCGGGGGTTATTTGAAGATCGCTGTCTCAACAAATTCTGGATCATCAAGAGATTCGGGTCTATCCCTCAGGCTAGTAAGTATTCCGGTTTAGGCTTCCATCTCTGAGGCGTTGCTAATTGATTTAAACGTTGCATCTGGTGCAGTTGATAGCAGCCAAAAGAAACGCAAGCTCGATCATGTGTCTGGAAATCGGAACTACGCCCGGTCTACTGGAGACATGGCTGGAAGACTTTCTCCAGTGGATGGGGCTGAAAAATCGAGGCAAATTTCAGCGGATAGGATACAGAACTTAGCAATAAGGTCCATTAGATCCTGGCCTGCTGATAATGAGGGGTCGAAGAGAATGGCGGCCGCATCTATACGAGCTGTCGTGAATATGGGGTCTGAAGCCGTTCCTACTGGACGTCAACTCTCACAGAGGAGATCAAGACGTACTCAAAGCTCAACTCCAAGCTCCGGCTCTAACGCCGAAGCTGTCTTATTTGAAAGACGGTTTTTCAGCGAGTATGATAAAACACCGGAGGAAGTGAAGAGAGAGAAGAGAGAGGGGGGATGAAAGTGCTTCATACTGTTTCTAGAACTAGAACTGGCATTGCTTTTTCTAATTGGTGTGTTATTGGGTTGTGTTGTTCATTCAATGGGGTGTGAAAGAAACAAAGGCTATTTTTTCATATGATCGGGGCAGTCATATAATTACATGAGAAGCTTCAAAGAGCTTAACTACATGTAGTCACTGGGAGTTGCTACAAACTTTCTAGCCTTTCTGAGGAGGAACAAATAGATTCGATCTTTATACAAAGTTGTGATTTTTCTTTTTTGCCATAAGACCTTCGGCATCAGACTTGGGCCATCAACACCCACAGGGAGTTCTTGGCCAATACATACCCTGGGGCCTGGCACTTGAGATTGGCATCAACTGATTCAGTAACCCCCTGCACTACCTACCCACCGACTGAGATCAGCCAAGACCTACGAAAAGAGGCGACAGACCAACCCAAGAACGATCATGACTTATGTCAGTCAAATTAACCAGGGGGTACCATTCTCAAGACCCAAAGTGGTAACCACACACTAAGAAATAATAATAACTGTTATTACGCTCCGTAATAGCAGGTCTAATATATAACCCTAGCCAATAGGAATACAGAGGTCTACTGACATAACACCGCTGAGTCAACCACAAACTTCCCGTCTCTGCACACGTGACACCGCGATCAATGACTTCATCCTCACCTTTATCGCGCCCGCCCTTACAAACCACTACCAAACTCGACGACCACAGCCAAACATGTGCGGCAGGTATGTAGCTCATCCTCTTCCCCGCGTGCGGCAAACATCGACTTGACAAATAATCTGTGTAGATACGCACTCGCCTACCCTCCTGCTGAGGTTGCCCGGCGTTTGATCCAGAACGGCCTTCCCGTCGATGAGGAGCCGCTGGAAGGCGAGGTCAATAACCGCTATAATATTGCGCCGGGAAGCTGTCAGCCTGTGTATCGTGCCGTTGGGGGGCAGCAGGACTCGGTGGATAGTCCCGATGATGCTAATAATGGGACGACTGTGAAGTATGGGCTAAAGGCAATGAAGTGGGGTTAGTACTCTAGGCCTCTGTCTCTACCCTCCCGTCTGCCTCTGTGCGCTATGGTTAGAATGGATGAGAGGAAGTGTATATAGCTTCTGGGGAGTCTGTGCAAGATCCAGAGCACCTCAGAATTAGAATTTCTAGAGAGCTCATAACACCCCCGAGAATACTACTAACCTATGCAGGTTTCACCCTCCCCTCCAGTCCCCACTTCACCATCAACACCCGTGATACCACACTCGACGCCCCAAACAGCCCCTGGACCCCCCTCAAGCACACCCACCGCTGCCTCATCCCCGCACAAGGCTTCTTTGAATGGCGGCAATCCGGCCCCCAACGCACACCGCACTTTGTCAAACGCCGCGACGGCAACCTCATGCTCTTCGCCGGTCTTTGGACCCCAGACACTTCTGATAGCACATGGCCTGGGGGTAAATATACCATCATCACGACCTCGGCGGCACCGCAGCTCACGTTTCTGCATGAGCGTATGCCGGTGATACTGGAGCCTGAAGAGGCAAAGGAGTGGCTGGACCCCACTCTGCGGTGGAGACCGAAATTGATGAATATGTGTGTGCCGTGGAAGGGAGAGTTGGAGGTATATGTGGTGCCGGCTGAGGTGGGCAATGTGAAGAATGAGGAGGCCCGGTTTGTGGAACCGGTGAAGGGCATTGAGAGCTTTTTTGGGAAGGCTGTAAAGCGAGATACTAATGAGGTGGAAACAGTGGTAGAGAGTGAAGAGAGTGGGATCAAGAGCGAGGAGAAAGAGGTGGGTGAGACTAAGACCGAGGAAAAGAACAGTCTCAAGAGTAAGTATCTCGACCTCGACCTCGAGACAGACTGGTAACAGTAACAAAGAGGAGGACAGCAAACCCCCGAACACCACCCCCACTGACGAAGGTGAATGGGAGTACTGGCCAGAGGCCTACGAGGTCCCTCCCTGCTCTGACATGGAGAATAACGCATCGAACCTCTTCCCCTCCGAGACCGCGGAGAACGATGCAATGAACCCCACCACGTCCCTCAAACGGCCGCACTCCCCCGACGACACATCATCCCCGACCCCGCCGGCCAAGGCAGCGAAAACCCCATGGGTGAGATCGGCAACCAGTAATGCCGCAAACCGTAGAACACCTACAGGCGGCAAGAAGAAACCGAAGGCCAAGGATGGGACACAAAAGATTACGAGCTTCTTTAAGAAGTAAGATCAGGGGGCCGTGGGTGTTTTAGGTAGTGGTTAATAGTAATTATCATTGTTATTATTTTTTATCTATAAGACGGCCTGTGGGGTTCTTTGTGTGGGTGCTGTGTTGTAGTTTGGGAATTATTCGGGATTGTATGAAGCCCGGAGTAGAGTTGGGGAGATGTGATGTTATATTTTTTTGTTCATATCACAGATATATTCATATACCGATATTCATAACACAAGAAACAGAAGACACCCACTCCATCATCCAAGAGCCAGCCAGCCAAGCCAGCCTGAGCTATGCAGGTGCATACAAAACACAGAAAACAGACCATCAAAACCCTAACCCTACCCATCAAACTCAATATTAGGGCCATATATACCTGAGGTGAAATTAAGTTATTCTCCCAATTGCGCTGGAAACCATGTTATCGCGAGAGACAAAACTTAATTTCACCGCAAGTACATATATGTATATATTCTTTCTCTCTCCTAGATCCTCCCAGTAATGAAAAAATAAATATCTACCAAAGATTCATATCTGGGAGGACAGAAGCTCGAAGGCTGGGGTTGAGATATATATCGCTAGAGGGAATCGGCTGCTTCCCTACATGTATAGTTCTTGGACATAAAACAATCGTCGTCGCCGCACGCACCAAAACACACCAAAATCGGGAATTTTCCCAGCTCCCCAACTTCTTTAACCAAGCCATGAGCTCATATTGCGGGTTATACCCTTCCTTTTTGCTAAAAAATACTTTCTTTACCATGCATGATCCCTGTCCAAATGATTATTGCAAGGCTTCCTCTGGATGAATTTTGTATGGTGCGCCCGCTCATAAGGGCGACAGCGAATGGCAGCGTTAATAACTTTTCCAACCAAGCAAGATGTCAACAATCTGTTTGGATAAAGTCTGCGCTTATATAATCTCTAGAGGTTTGTCTAAACAGATTTCGTTTAGTTATTTTTCTTAGCCAAGTTATCAAAGCTCAAAAATGGGCATTTTTGTGTGTACAAAGTGCCAAGACTTGAAGTGGAACAGTTTTATCGCTTGGATGTATGAGACATTGGAGAATCTCTCTCATGCATTGGCGTGCCCTACTCAGGAATCGGTTGGCAGAAATAGAGCGGCAACTTGCGAATTTTATAGCACCTCTAAGTATTTCAAGGGCTAATAAACACAGCGAACTGTTTACCCTCACCTAAAATTGAGATCACATGATGTGTGTGCGTGAGAGAGATCCTCTAATGTCTCATACGTCCAAGTGATACCCATTCATACCCTCATGTGAATGAGAAAAAAAAGGCACTTTCCAGCCACGTTATGGCTGAAATTTGCCAGCTTGATTTTATTTCAATTTATTTCGTTGGTCCAAAAGCATCCTGAGTGGCTCAGCCTGTCCCAACTGAAATAGCGACATGTCACCTTTAAGGTAGGGCGCGCCATAGTAGTTGGTTTGTGTATTGCCAGATCTTGAGAATTGTGTCATGATGTTGCGGGCTATAGAGTAATTTCTAAAACGCGTGATTTCGCTGTTTTTTCGGTGCGGTTTTGCTTCGCGACGATTTATGTTCAGGCGTTGTACATGTAGCTTAGGTCTGTGGGTGCACGTACAATATACATGAAACTACATGTATAACATAAATATAAAAATAAAAATAAAGGACAACCCCCCCCCCCTTTTCTCCCCCCAGCACAGAAATAGTATCTCGATCGACTAGGAGGTGATGAGACTGTTGCTGGGGTTGAGGTCGGCCGAGATGGATCGAAGACGTGGGTGGCTAGCTAGGGTGTTGAAATAGTCAATTACTTATATGTATGTAGACAGGTGCATAATTAATAAGAAATAAAAAAAGTGATGATCGCCGTCGAGTGATATTTTGTGACTCTGCCCACCTGGCCGTAGGTACCGCATAACCTGGTGCTTTAAGGGCAATGTATGTATGGATGAGTGACCTGGATTATTATCCGGGAATGGTGTTATATACCTAGTATCTAGAGATAAGGGGGGCATCTGCTATGTTTGCGACGGCTCAATCATCATGTATCACTCGCTGCATATGAGGAGAGTCTCTTTGTATGGCTAAAGAACTCATAGGCCCAATCATATTACGGTGGTTTGGTGCACTGTAGTCCTATGAAGCCTAGAGAAAGTCAGAGATGCTTTCCGCTGCTCCAGGATTAGTAATTGGACAGCTTAATAGTCTCTCGTCTCTGCTTGCTTACTTGGCAATTTGGTCATTGCACAGAATGGCCTATTCCGCTTATATGGGGTAAAAAGAAACCCACCCCTCTCGCTTTTCTATAACCAAAGCCGGGGTATATCTCGGCTTACCCTCTCGGGAAGAAAGGCAACCACAGGTGTATGTACCGATTGGCTACCGTCCACCAGTCACGATACGGAGCCAGGCACTCATATAGTCCGGGCATTAATTTGAGATCTGGGCCCCGCGGAGCTCCTCCATCATGAAAATCGGCGGACGCTTTGTCCCTGTGTATATATCAATCGGGCTGGAGCAATAGTATCCACGATCGCGGGGCCAGATAGAGCCAGAGGTGAAGGCCGGGAATAAAAATCGATGAATTCGTGGTATACGTCTTAGAACAGTAAGATCTAGGGATCGGGATTCTATATCATAAATCTGTTGGTGACGAGGGGATGTAAATACTAATAGAAAACCCCGACTAAATTAATACACGTACCTATTATCCTTTTAGGTAATTTCCCCACGAGACCACGCCCCACACAACCTACACCTAGAGCCAGTCGGTTGGTGGTTTCAACGCAAGATATTTCTGGAGGATGTCAGAATTTGTAGTTCAGATCGTATGCAGATATTAATTTACACGTCGGAAACGAAAAGCAGATGAGTTTCAAGATAAAAAAAGGACTCTACAAAAGTGTGCCCGATCTGTAGATAGTCACAATTCTCGGGAACTGCACATTATCGTCTTTTCGAGAGATATCGCCATTATGTGGCATATTGCGTGTGGGCGGTTACATGATGGTAGGCGAGGCAGTACCAGAATATTACAATGGTAATTTCTAAATCCCTCGTATCTGATACACGATGAACAGCAGATTTCCAAGATAGATGTAGCTTTTAGAGATCAAAGTCACCTTTACTAATGTAGTTACCCATGGATAGCGGCTCACAGTCGGAGCGGGGTGGGAATCTATCGTTTTTCCCTCTTCGAATTTCCGGTCTGCCCTTAGTTATGTTCTCCCGAGTTCTTAATCTTTCTTTCCTACTCTACGATCAATGAGAAATTTCATGATCTGACCATACAGGGTAGATAGTGGAACCCAATACCGAATGCTACTTTCTCCTGGTTTCTGGTCCATCAGAACTGCGTTTCGATATACCTCTGATAGTGCTTAATGTATGTAAATGTAAACGAGGCGTCTACTGCTAAATCGCACCCAGACAGTGCATAGAAATCAAATTCTGATCCAGAATTATTCCGCGGGCGGGGAAGAGTGGTTCGGGACCGCAGCGGGGCTGCTGCATGCCCCACCGATATGAATCCGCGACGGTATCTGCATATATAAGCCCTGGCGAATAGGGTCCTGCAACCATCCAATGATGACGCTATCCCGAGATTAAAAGGGTACCGTACCTCAAAGGATCGACAGCGATCCTCAGGGTCCTGTCCTGTGCCGCGCTCTTGCAAAAGGGTTCCCTTCCGTCACCGAAGTTCCAATATGCACCGTATTCCCTGTCTATCGTCTCTTTATGAGAGGAAGAAAGTGCACAAGATAAGGTTGAACCCCGTAAGATCACCAGCCAAGCCCTATTCCACGACCAGTAGGTACAGGGCAGCGGGACCTTCGTGGCTGGGATATATTTACCCTGCCAATGATCATAAACACAAATATTCAGACGTCTTGAGCTCCGTCTTGAGTAAAGCAACCCAAAACAAACTCTTGGAGAGAGAACCTACCGCTGAAAAGGGTTATCGATACCCAACAGGGCTAAAAGGAAATACCCAATTTGGAAACGGACTGCCTACCCGCTCTTTTACCCTGAATGACGGTGGGTCTCGCCAGGCAAGTTAATTCATTGGAATGGGTCGGTAACTATTCGTGGAGGGTTTAGAGAGAAGTGGTTGTCTTCGAAAGCCCAACACCCCTGATTCGTGGAATCCTAGCCAGTGATTTGTTTCGACAAGTGATTTTGTTTGGCTCGATATTTGAAATGGATATAAACCTAAACAGGCCACAAAACTCGCTAATCAATGTTTCATCTAAATTGCAAATACCAAGTTAGACAATAAACTCTATTTTAGGTAAATAAAACATACCGCGAGAAGCGCTACTACTAGAATGCGAGTGATTCGGTGTGCATAACTCGCTCTTTCAGGCCTTGATGTCGGCCGCTTGCTCGCCGTGATATTAATCACATTCTTCCTCCGAGGTATAGGCCCAGGATTGCCCTTAGCTCCGGAAACTACGCTGCACCGGCAAGTTTCCCGAGTGAGAATCCATGACTAACTCTACGGCACAGGCAGCGATCGCCGTGCTAAAGCCGGCAATCCCGCAGATCTTGTCCCCAAAGCCGCGCCCTATGGTTTAAACGGAACGGAAGCCGTACGCCCGGCCGAGACAACACATAGAACAACGCGAAAGAATAATCTTAAAAGGTCCGAAAACTAACAACCCAGTCAGTCTAGCTAGGTATGTGCTACTCGACGCTGCTCACCGTTCGTTTTTTTTGCTCATTCGCTCGCTCGCTTGCCTCGGCGGGAGGCAATTAAAAAAGACTCACCATCCCCATCCTGCCGTGCGTTGGCTTGGCCTTTTTGCTTCTCGGTCGGAGATTTCTAAACTGACAGGTTTGGCGGTTGTGATACGCGCGTCGTCGCTGGACCTGATGCGTAACACATGTCTGTCACGCTATCAATTCCCTGATCTAGAAGGAAGAGCGTTCTGGAAAGCATCATCGATCATCACTCTTGCATCGATCAACATACCCTATGTATGTAATCTAAAGTAAAGTGCTATTAGAGTAGAGCATGTAAAGTATGTAGTTAGCTTTTACCTTCTTGCTCTCCTTATTTCCCGCAACATAAACTTGTCCTTGCATTAGGATGTTTTGAACTGCGCCGCGGACACAGTAGGATCCCTAGCCCAGAATTGATTGGGGGCGTAATTGGCATCTGATGTCGGTATGCAACCATCTCCTTAGATTAGGTTTTTTTTTTTTTTTTTTTTTTAGACATGAGGGTCTAAATCCCAGGTATGTAAAAGAGACAAAACGTTTACCTACCTCCTAGATTGAGGATGATGAACATTGTTTGTTTTGCCCAGCCAAGTCCAAGCAGTATATCATTGGTCAGCCGCTGTGCAACGGTCAAAAGGGGTAATATACCCGAATTGAGTGAGGCTTGTGACTTGACTTCATTGCTTCCATATTGGCCATCTGGACGAATATCCTTTCTCATAAACCTTCCCAAAACTGTTTTCATCGGAAGATTTTGAGGCTACTATTTTCAAGGCTGACCATCTACCAGCAATTATTCTCGGTGCAAAATTTTACCATATCACTTGAAAACCGTTCTTGTTTTTTTGTTCCCAATGAAGCAACTATACCCCGAGAAACGGGGAAGTTGTATCAGAAACTTAACACCCTCCTGAACTTCTAATTTGCCAAGGCTCACGACTAAACACTTGTTGCAGACGTACGGAAAATCCTAAAGGTAGCCCACATGTATATAGAAAAGATAGGTTCCGCCAAGAGAGTCAAAAGTCAAAGGTATTATTCCAAGAAAGAAAATTCATCACGCGCTTTCCACAATTTCGGATAGCCCCGATGTGGTGCGGGCGCATAGGGGGCATCTAGAATGTGCAGCAAGCCCATGCATAGAGTATAAACTCGGGGCACTAAGGATTAGCCGGTTCTCCACTTCAATACTCTAAGGTTCTTCATAAGTAGAGAAAGAAGAGTGTCACTTATTCATTCAACATTAGGTACTTCCCACGGAGATAAGCTTAAGAATGGGGTAGGTAGAGTAACTTCGCATACATACGGTGCTCTACATGCAGTTACCAGCTGAAGAGTGGCCATCACGAGAACATCTTCGTCTCCTTACTGTACCTCCTGCAGTCGAGGATCAGAAATCACCAACCTGGAACCAAGTATGTATACATACCATAAGCGATCTCGTGTGATCTCCAGAGCTGGAAAGCCAGCAGTATGATACATTCAGCGACAGAAATCCAGGGGCCCTGCGTTCAGAAGTACCTAGTCACACCATACATGTATCAATGTAACGAGATATTCTATGTAAGCCAAAGGCGCCGACGGGGGGTTGGTAACGTGTTGCGTGGGATGCGGCGCAATGAGTCTACTGACAACGCAGCCGGGGGCCGAGAACGTGTGAGGATTTTGTGCTGCAATTGCAATTACCATAGCGAGAAAACCCCAACCTCGTATGTACCTAGGTAGGTTACAAGTATTGTCTGGGTACTAGATACCGCAAGAAATGTCAGTTGGCTGGCGTGAGTTATTAATTGGGTTACTGTATCCCTTCCAACCTCGATTCATACGCATCACGAGATACACCTTATATGCCCGTGTTATATCCTGATAAAAAAAGGATCAATGGTGATCTAAAGTCGACTTTCTGGAGTCCCGATTAAATTAAAAACGGTGATATCCCGATGTAGACTATCTGCGACAACAGCGACATGTGTATTCCCGCTAGAAGAAACAATTCTAAGATCCGAATCTGCTCCGTCCCCGATTATTATGCTGAAAATAGGGAATTCAAACGCCATAATTATGTGTTCTTGCAAAGGTGTGGAACCTTCTTTACCACGTTATACGTTCCACGATCTGTAACAGTGCCGCGGACGAGAGAGAAAAAGCAAAAGCCATTCTCAAGAAGAGAAATGCTCGATGAGGACACCGAGATCCCGATCCACAATTCTCATGCACCCCGCACAAAATGAATTTTCTTTTCCCCAGACTTTTTATGTAGGAAGTCTCAAGATTCTGATATTCTGTCCTGTTTGTATGGAAAATATGGAATGTGGTATGTTCTACATCTAGATCAAAAAAGACTGTGATGCGGTCGTGGCCAGCACATGACCAACGGACGGTGATCCCATTGCTGTTTATTTGACTTTACACATACATCATATAACATATCTCACAGCTGTGATAATCATGGTGGATGGAAACCCGCCGTGTAACTTCTGTTTGGAGTAGGTGCTCGAGGAAGGCTTGTGCGCTCCTCCAATATGGCACTGAAGTTGGCAGGTAATTATGGTAAGCGATCGAGCGAGTGAAAAAGAACAGCATGACCCACATACCAAGATTCACGGCTACTTGCAGAGATCGAGGGTGCAACACGAAATGATCCTTATGGAGCTGAATTGATTATATATATTTTGCGCAGCTGTGTGTAAAGTGTGTTAAGTGTGTTGGTAAAAAAATCTTTGGAGGGGAGGCCCCCCGGTGGCGTAGCGCAGTGCGGTAAGCTGCCGGACCAATATTTTGGGAACTGGGTTCGAGATAAGCGACCGCACAAGCTTTCTTGGTAAGTGATGTCTAACCTTAAAATCAAAAATTGATCGGCCCGCACCACCCACCCAAGACATAAAATTGAGTGGCATGGCACTGAGCCTCATCGTCATCGTGACCCTGAACCTCAACCTCAGCTCATGTGTGAAAGTAACGGAGAATACAGTTATCGATTGCCGGCCCCATGACTGTTGAAAACTGGTTGTATCAGTAGTTCCTTGCAGCGTATCTCCAATCTAATTAACTGATTGGTCGACCGAGACAAGCTCATCTTGAGCATCTACCCGTGGAGCATCGTGAGGTTAACCTGTAGAAGAACATATATGGCGAGGCAGGTAAGCACATGTCGATCGCGTTGGTAACAAAGGGGCTCGCTTGGTTAGATTACATACATACAAGGGAATTTCTGAGGAAAGAAGGGCCCAGTCTAGCCTACTGCTTTAGTAGGGCCCTCACGAGACGTCTACTTTGCGATAACTACAATGGTTCCTTTATTACGGAAGCCATGCAGAGCAAATAAAGATGCATCTAGCTCCAGGGATTCAACCACCCAATTTCTTAATACAGTTCTGAGGACAGAACCAAGATGGACGATATGACTTTTGATTGGAGGGATGCCTTCTGATAGTGCTATTTATGGTGGCACAGACATGTAGGTATCCTTTGTGATGTACCCCTAATCAGTGGTGTTCTACAGGTTGTTTCCCCTCGCACCTACTCTCCTGTACCACGTCTTTTCTGCTCTACACTCCAGACATCAACGATATCGACGCCGGTACCGATACCGTGTTTTTGCTCAATCATCTATGCATACATGCATGAACTCAATCTATTAATTCTCCTGAGTTCTTGGCTTGATGTATGTACATGTACTCTACTCTATGCGCATACCTACATACATACATACACAGTGGAGGAAGTACATGTCCCCCCCAAAAAATAATTAAATAAATAACCAAATAATTGTCTCAATGATGGTGTTACTAGATCAACTGCCAGCTCTATACAGTCTTCTAATCAACCCGACCAGATATCTTGCCGTGTTCTGCAATGCTACTTCCCACGACGCAGAGGCTGGGAGGCTTCTGCCGCAGCTCGATGATTTTACAATGGACTGAGGATGGTATTAAAAAGCTCATTATTAAATTCTCTTATGAGGCAGATCGATCTCGATTGCAAGCAGCTTTTGACAATTGAAATGGCCTGATTGATGATTACATGAGCTCTAGCGTTACTTTAAGTCAGGTCATCGGAGTTCGGTGTGTCAGGGAGGAAGGAACCCTCGGCACACTCGACCTTCTCGGGATGCGGAGTAATATCGGGCAGAAAAATTAGAGCCCACTAACCCGACATTTACCGCGGCGGTCAGCTGAACAACTGAGCACATCGGACTATGGATATTTTATTTCCCGTCGTTTGTTTCAAACTTCACACCCCTTTGCTACATGATGATAACTGATAGATAGTGGGGACGCCCCCCCCCCCCCCCAACGGTCCATTTCGCAACTATGTTGAAGGATATTCAGCGTATCATGGACAGGAAAAGTCATGGTAAAACATACCCCTCCTTTTGTTGCTCCTCTCAGAATGCGTCACACCAGCCTCACTCGAATCTAGTACTCGTACAACTAATTCTTATGATTCATCAAAGAACCGAAGAAACGCCGCCGAAATACCAAAAAACAAAGTAATACGCGAGTCAGATCCTGGCAGTCTCGATAGCTAATCAACTACAACCAAACCAATTAGTTTGTAATTCGCGGGAAGGCAAGCAGGAAGTTGCCACACTCGCAGCCCTAGATTGGACATCGCATAATAGATTAAGAAAAGCATGCGCTCTATCCAAAGATACATATATGTATCTGATATCACAAATTTACCGCTAGGGAGGTCTTTCTTACATGCACAACATAATCCCGGCCCCAGCTCGAGTATCTGCATGTTGTACCTGACGTCTGCATGCAATTTCAAGATAGGCAAAGTTCCTGCCGCGAACGCATGGAAGGCCAGCGGTTCTGGTGGGATGTGTTTCTTGAATGGGCGCGGTAGCTACTGCAAAATCTGGATTCGGATAACAGCTGGCGCTGGGTCATTGGTAATTTTTAATTTCCTCGCCCTGCTTCTAATGAATTCTGGCAAGTGCTAGAATGAACGAGTTTTAAACCCAACACTGTGGCTGCCACGAATGCTCTTGGGAAAGTACTAGCGTCGTTATCCGAGGGAATTAATTCTTTTTCTCTCTACCTTCAACTACCCTATGGTACCTCCTCCGTCTCATCATCCAACTCCCCCGGTATCTCGACTCCACAATTGTGGAGTGAACGCAACCCTAGCGGTGGTAGTGTCAAAGGTAGTTTTATGGAATCAATTCTGCCCTCGTGAGCATGAAAAGGAAAGAAAACACCTCAATATCCTATCGATAACGAAGCGAAGTACGTCATGTACCTCCCCCCCCCCTTTCTCTATCTTTGCCAAACAATGGTTATCCCTTCATTTGCAGATGCTTTTCTGTACCTACATTAGCGCCTATCGCAATTACAAAAACCCATACGATAATAGTTATTATAGGGTAAATATAAATAAATATATAAATAAGATATAAATAAGATTTTTATTTTATCCCGCGCTGGCTTGTCTCCTCCGGTCCAGAAGATCCGACAGCCCCGCCGGTTCCACAAACAAGTGTCGGACCGAACCGAGACGACGATGATCTATTTAGGTTCCGAGCGGGAAGGGTTTTTGCATTCATTATTTCACATGTCAGTTTTCCCCATATAACCCAGATAAAGGGCAGCCTGCAGGTGTAGATTCGACCTCCACCTAGGTCATACTTTGCGTCATGTATCAACAACCATATCAACAACACAGCATTCCTTGCGTGTAGTATTGAGGTAGGTTGTTGATAAGAAGACCCGGTTACAAGGGATCAAGTTGGCTTTAAAATTTAGAATAGAATTTTTTGCTGGTGACATCTGAATGAAATAAGATGACAGAATAAGCGTCTATCTCTGGCTGGTGGGGTGGGTGGGGGGTAGAGCAGCCGGTTAAACTTCCAGGGTTGTGCGTGTATCATGTAGGTTAATGAAAATCCTTCTTATGTTTCCTGTGCCTATCAAAGCATATCTAACGCCCAAGCTACTTTATGTGGGACTCTTATGTGGACTATCCACTCTATTCTGTCATTCACATGTCACCAGTAGGGAAAATCCCCAAACATCAAGAGTGAATTCCAAAGTCAACTTGCGTCTTTAAAGTTTTTACGAAAGATGCAGCATCCCCCATCGATAAGGATAGCAAGCAAGCAGGTAGGAAGGAGCTGTGTAGGTTGGTAGGAGGACCAGAGATATGGAGTTAGAACGTTGGGAACCTGTGGTGTAGCCAGCGCCACGGTGTCCAGGCCGATCCAACCCTAACACGGCGGCGTTGTTGACCTCTTTTTTTTTTTTTTTTTAACTCGTGGGTGGGCCGAGCCTGTCTGTGCGCTTGGCGTGCATGCAAAAATAGATTGCATGCGTCCGAGTTTTCGCATTCGCCTACCCTTCGTAGCGGAATGGGCAATTTTTTTTTTCACTCCCTTTGAGAGACACCCATGGCGATAAAAGCGAAGGGGGTGAAAAACCTCCATGGCGGCCTGGACCAGAGCTTGCTCCGTAATTTTTTTGCGCGGCGTGGGGGAGAAAAGAGGTGGAGGGGCCGGGGGGGGGGTTGATATGGGGATGTACGGACACGGAATTGAAAGGTCGAGACTTGCTTGCCCTCTTGCCCTCGAGTAACCTCCGGGTACATCTACCATTAACGCCGCCCTGCAAGTCTAAGGGAACGGGGGAATATCGAGGTAAAGGTATCGGAGGCTCCCGTTCAAATGATATTTTTTCTTCTTTTGCATACTCCTTCCATGCCTAAGTGTTGGGGTTGAGTTACGTTGAGTCAACAAATATGAGGAACCTTTAGTCCGTATCCAACCACATCGAGAAAAGAGATCTTTGATGAGTTTCTTCTTGCTCGAAAGACAGCACATATGTATGTATGTCGCTTCTGCTGCTTCTGCTGAGGTAGACAAACAAGCAAGATGTGCAGTAGCGGGGATAATATGGGAAGGACGATATGTAAGGCAGGTGATTGTGGGGTGACCGGCAACGACCAACGACCAGGAAGTCCAGTACTGAGTGAGACAGCAAGCATTCGCTGCAGGCGCACGGGGCACAGCGAAGAAAGGGTTGGATTTGATTGATCCATTGCCACTCCGTTTCCCTCCAGCTGCTTCCTTTATTTCTTCTTTTCCAACTGGGATCTCAGAGATGGGATGGGATGTGGTGGAGCGTTGCATTGCAGCAAGCAGCCCACCTAGATATGAGATGGGGCGAAGCGCGTGACTTGGTGCCTGTTTTAACTCGGGGAGGGGGGGGAACATCGTGCTTGCTTATGTATGTAGTTCTACGTACATTGCATAGAAACTAGGTATGTTTCCCCGTTATTTTCCTTTTCTTCCGTTTCCAATCATTGATACCCAGCATTACCGGGGGAATCATGAAACGAAGCACAGGGTGGATATATTCGTAGAACGTACAGGTATAAAACGATATAGTGCGGTAACATTCCTGTGTGATACTACTAATATTACCGCTCCTACTGGTGGTTGCTGCTGCTGCTGCTGTGTGTACATACTACATCAGTAGTTAGTTATGACTCTAGTATTAGTACTCCTCGAGGTACCTATGCCAGCTGTTTAAATTCGGAACCTTTTCGTATCGCCGAGTCAACCGCGGCAGTGTGGAGAAATCGAGATGGGTAAAATGTTAAGGGGCGGGAGTAGGATGCTGCCTACATGAGTACGGCCTACAACTTACATGCCTGGCCCGGAGTCTAGGACACGCAATAATTAATTCACATGGTGGTGGAGAGGTTCCCCATCCCTTAGGCATGTCGTAGCGTTGATATGAATTGTGGGACTGTGGAGTTAACTGGGGGAGTTTGGAGTGATGGAGCTTAGTATATATCGCTTAGTGCTCCCAAGCAAGCCTAGGCAGAAGGTTGGTTGCAGTCAGGGCGTGATTGGATGTGACACTTCCAGACTGCTCCCCATGCTGCTCTTTGCCGGTACAAGTCAGTACCTATATGCACCTCTCGAGGACTGAGTAGTCAATGTCGAGTAAACGAGAATGATGTGCTCTTTATTAAATTAGAGTCCGTATTCGCACCTTCTGGATCTATCATCTACAGGTAGAAAGGTCTCTCTGGAGTTACTACTAAGTAGACTTGACTTCTGCGAGAGTCAATATGCGTGTGCTTACGTGTAGAGTATCAATGTGCCTACATAATGTAGATTCAATAAAATGGACACACAAATTGGATCCTATATGGGCAATTCCAATTCTAGGAATGACAAAAAAAGACCCGACCCGTGCGGAGAGTGCTGCAATCGACTGCTCAGACGTAAGGACACTCGACATGAAAAGGTTATACACGGGAGTTGTGAAGCGAGGAAGGAAGGGGGGGGAAAAAAAGGACAGCGAAAGCTTTGTTGAATTTTCAACACAGCTGAGTGAGAAGACATGATGATGGATGATCTAGACAGGTACCAATTCGTCTGCAAGCAGTAAAGTAAGGGAGTCTTGAAAGTGTTTTGGTGTTGTATCTCTAGATCGAAGTCTACAGTTACGGGGATAACGTCCCTCCTATATCCATCCGGAGTTGAGTAGCTACTAGGTGGCAGGTCGCTATCTGGCGTCTTCTCGAATCGCCTCTGGCCTTTAGGGGATTTCTCATCGACCAGCTTCATCTTCTCTTTTCCTTCCCTCATTGCATCCTATCTTCTTTCCAGATTCATTCTCTTTACTCTTCTCTGGGGAAAACTCAATTGCCATTGTTCACGCCCTGGTACCATCATTATTATCATTGGTAACTGGATGAACTTCTTTACGCCACTCGCTCGTCCGCTGCCCCGCCGAGCTATCTAAATATTGCCATCATTCTGCTTTTAGAAATTGTGGGGAGCATTGTCCATCAACCAGCTAAACGGACGCAATAGCCCCTCCGTCCAAAACAGCGTTTGTGCCCCCCATCCTTCTCCCTTTGCATACTTCCATCTTCATTCTTCCCTTCACTGCTGCCCTGTCCCCCTTGCTTTTGAAACCGCTGTTTCCCTGTATTTCTCCTATTCGTCTTACAATTCTCAACAGCCGAGAACGCTCTGCTCTTTGTCGTTGATAGAATTGCTTTCCCCACTGTTCTCTGCCAGCGGGCAACCACTTCCCGGAGATACCCATAAACTCGAACATTCCCATTGCCTCATCCACCGGCAGAAAAGCGTTATCCAGCCTATCCGGCACTCGATATTGTGTTTTAAAAAAGCAAAAAATAACATCCTGGAGTTTTGCAGAGGGAAAAAAAAGAACCGTCATAAAAGTTGAACAAAGAGGACCACACTCCACGCGCACAGGGTTGCACACACGCAGCAGCACCCTCACACCACCACATACAGCCCACCACACACACACTGCATAACGCCCTCTAAAGCTACCGGCCGGGATTTGCAGCAGCGGCTCTTTATCCATCCTTCTTTGAAAAAGACGTGCGTGAAAGTGTGTCGGATAAGAAACCGACAAGCAGGAAAAAAAAAAAAAAAAAAAAAATTCAAACCACACGGAAAAAGTAGGAGTATTCCTCTCGAGCAATTGTCTAGGGGTGGTAGGCCAACGTGTCACAGGAATTTTTCAACTGCGTAAAACAAAACCAAAAAGAAAAACCGGATCCCCCTCCTCTTCTTCTCGATCTCCTTATTACTGCTTCTTGCATCCCCCGCAACGGAGAAAAGAACCAGCAAAAAGTATTCGAATCGAATCGAACCGATCGAGATTTGGAGAAAACCGAACTGGTCTACAAACGATTTAACACCAGGGGCAACATCAAGCAAAGAACCTGGAAACATCCCACACCAAAGTCTGAATTAGGATAGAAACCTTTTAGCAGGGCTCAGGGCACTCCTCCAAACCTATTTGCTGGCTCCTATAGGTCAACGAGCAACATAACAGATTCCTTGTCAAACACAAACGGTCATACGGCTTAGCCCAGAAATCACAAGGAAACTGGGACACAAATCGTCATCCGCAACAGAAGTCACTTCGATTGGACCTGCTTTGCAAAGATACCCATTTCCATTTGGTTGTAAAGCGGTTTTGCAAACAGAACGGTATGCCTTGCCTCCCATTACGCGAGCTCATTTCGTCATTTTAAAGTCTCGGTTTTTTAAATCTCTTTTACCTACAAATCTTTTTTTACTTTTTTCTCTTCACCACTCGTACAAATTGTTTCTGACGTGGTGTGATCACAGATTCTCTTGGAATTTATTTTTTTGCTTTTTAATTTTTTCTTCAACAAGTAGCTGCCTGTGTTACGCGCGTGGTACTTAGTCCTTGCCTTCCCCGGATTTACCTTGTCTTATCCGCGTATTCCTCCAGCCCCCCAAACTCCGACTCATCATTCTTCGGAACGGGGAAACCTACTTTCATAAATAGCAATCCATCAATCTACCTCCATCTATATTACCAGATCCTCCCGCCTCATTACTACCATAACAAAGTATCAAACAACCTACAGTCCCCATCGTCGAAATGGGACTCAACCCTCTACAGAACGCTGCCCCTCGGCAGCAAATCCCCAATGAGGCTCCAAGCTTCTTTTCTCCTTTCTTTGAACAGCCCGGAGCCGCTCCCAAACTCTCTGTATGGCAGCCCGGACCTGTTGAGAAGGCCCCTCGTTCAAAAGCTCCAAGCAATAGACCATTGCAGCCTCCACAGATTCCCACAGTCGGGGCAACAACGCATACTACACGCTTGACTATTCACTCAAGGAACTCTAGTGCTGATGATGGGAGGAAGAAGCTGTACGAGCCAAAGGAGAAGAAGAGCATTGATGAGATCATGTGGCTAGGTTCAGTCACCGGGTTCAACCCTCCAGCCCCTCCCCCTATGAAGGTAGAAGCTTCCCTCCGGAGTAAGCTTGTTAGAAAACCTGAGGATAAGACAAGTCAGGCCAGTTCCCTTACCCAAGCAACCCGCAAAAGATTATTGGAGGCGTCAAAGTCAGAAGAGGAGAAGGCGGCAGAGGCAAAGAAGGCGGCAGATGAGGCCGCAAGAGAAAAGAGGTTACTAGAATGGGCTACAAAGAAGAATGTTGTGCCAAAGAAGCCGTCAATCGAAGAGAAGAAGAAGAAGCCTGAACCTGCAATTGTTCCATTGCCCCAGCCGATAGAAACAAGCTTGAAGTCAACTGCTGCAGGCGGTGTCAAGTCATCAGGAAGACGCGGTAAAGTATTCATGCCCGTACCTCAACCTATCGAGACTATCCGTAGGAGCAACCGGCCAAACTCGAACCACCGCCCCAACCTACCTGACAATGTTTCCTCGTATGCCCCGAGCAATCCTATTCTCCCCCAACCCATTGAGACCACGAAACGCAGCCACCGTCCTGAGAAGCCTCCAGTCACCAACAAGAAGAGCGAGGAGGAGACTTTATGGATGGGTCTACCCCAGCCCGTTGAAACCGTCCGTCGGAGCAATAGGAGAAGCCCTCTGAGTAAGGACGATGAGGGTGCTGAGGTGGGCAAGAGGGCACAGGTATCGCCAAAGCACTCGGCCCGACACTCTACGACCTCACCAAAGAACACAATGTTTGCCCCACAGCCCGTAGAAATTACCAAAAAGTCAAACAGGCCCGATTCCATCCAACTCCCACAGCCAATGGAAGTTACCAGGAGGTCAAACCGGCCCCAGCTCCAAAAGCCGGATGGACCTACTACGCCCACCTCCTTTTTTGGCCCCATGACACCCACCCAACAGCCGTCATCACCTCGTCCAGTTCCTTTCGAGAGTGCCAGACGCTCACACCGTCCCATCTCGGGTAGACCCCTGGTACCGCAACCAATCGAGACCTCCCGCAGGTCAAACCGCGTCAGGGTTCCTCTACCGGAGATGCAGATTGACGCAAATCAACAGCAGCCCCTACCAAACGAGTTGCCACAGCCTGTCTCGGTTTCGAGATGGACTAACCGCGAAAAAGCGGGTGCCAGGCACCTGCGAAGAACAAGTACCGATAAACCTGACACTCCCGGCTTGTATAACACCGCGCCGTTCGTACGGGACAGAGAAAGAGAGAGACGGTTGGTCAAGAAGACCTGGGTTCGGCCTATTGATCACGTGTCCCATCTTCACGAACCGATTGATTCTGCTCCTCCTAGTCCAATGGTCAGCCCTCAAAGCTCTAGGTGTCCCAGTTTGAGCTCGTCACCAACCTCGTCAGCTGCAAGCTCGACATGGGATGTCGCCTCCAAGGTCAGTAAACCTTCGCGTGGCCACGATAGGCGAGAGTCCCTGGATGAAGGTTTTGCGGGGTACATGCTTGGATTGGAACGGGGCTTGAAGAAGAATGGTGTTTTGGGGACTGCTGGTCGTGAGAGGGAGAGAGCAAAAGAGGAGTCCGAATACCCCTTCCCCGTTGTCACGGAAGATGCCAACAAGCACGACGATAAGAGAATCCGAACCGAGGCTAGTGATCCTGGTCCATCCACCGGAGCCCGAAGCGAAAGCTCCGAGACCATCCGTCCAAGATTGACAGCTATCAACACGGCCCCCGGCATTCTTGGTAGTACGCAGACAAAGGCAGAAGTAGAAGTTGAGGACGATTATCCGATATGTCACTCACCCGTCTTTTCACGCTTTAAGGTTCCCAACAAGGAACCTGAGCCACTCTTCCTCGACCATGAACATGAGGATAGATCACACACAGGCCTCAACAACTCACGTATCTCGACTGAGGATCTCGCGATGGCAAAGCCGATCGGTATCGCAATCAACAAGACAAACGCACAGCTTCCCACACCCCCCGACTCTCTAGAGTCAAACAGCTCAAAGTTGCTCTCCCCAGCAACAGCTATGGCAATTCCCGGAGGTCCCAAAACAGCTCCACCTCGAGTTTCATATGCGCCAATGTCCCCATCGCCCGGTTACACTGTTGCCTCGTTGCCACCCGCAAAGAAGCACGAGAATGTCGATGCTGCCGAGGTCGCTGAAGAGCTTGTTCACGGTGTTATGCGCTACCTAAGCTTGGGATTCGAGAACGTGGGGCGAAAGTATGACGACGAACTCGCCTTGTTCACTGGCCTCCCCCTAGAGCTGGTCAAGAAAGATCGCGAGTTTGCAGTCAAGAAATACTGCGAGCGGTGGGTTAGGGAGAACCCAGAGATTGAATGTGGCGAGAAGAAGAAGGGTGGATTATGGTAAATAGAGCTACGCGATAGCTATACCGACCATGGGGAGTTTTATTTTTATTTTATCTTTACCGAATACATAATTCATAGCACGCATGGGCTTGTACTTTTTTTTTTTTTTTTTCCCCTCTCTCTTCCTTTTCTACTCCTTCCTTCCCCCCCTCCATTCCATTTGTCGATTCTACTTTTCTTTTTCCCTTTAGCTTGTCGAGATGCTCAAATATCTCTAGGGGTCATGGTTTCCATTTTATTCATTGCTGGGTTCTTGGGTCTTTTTTTTCTTTCTAATGATCTGTTTCCGTTATTTCGTTCATATGGGGTCTGTTGTTGCTTGATTGATTGGATTGGTGGCATTGCGGGGTTTACTTGTCTTGTTTTACTCTACTTTTACATAGTGTATTTTCGGTCTGGAGCGCATGGAAGTTTGTTGGTTGGTTTTGATCATTATCAGACCGTCTCAGACCGTCTGGAAAAGGGAGATTCAACATGGGTGCGTTGGTTTTCACGGTTTTTTCTTTTCTTTCTTTCACTTATTCTTTTCTTTTCGCAAAGTCGCGGTACTTTTCCTTCGTGTGCAGTCTAGGGGGTTTATTTCTTTTTTACCAGACGGGTGTCTGTCGTTTGGCTTTGTGTTTTTTATTCTAGTTGTTTTGTTTGAACAATAACAATCAAGTGTAGTGCAGTACAGCATGCAAAAAAAAAAAAAAAAAGAGAGAATGAAAGGCAGATTTACATAGGCGTACATTTATTATATGAATATCTGTGTGCTCTCTCATATGCGAATGCGAAACATCCGTCATCTGTGCATATGATGCCCATCAATTAATCTGCCTTGCCCCATGTTGATGCGTTCTTCCTCGTCTCGTTTAATTTATTTTGGGCATGGATTAGGGTTCACGGGAGAGGGGGGGGGGGGATATGGCCGGCAACGCGGGCACGATAGGTAATGGATGAATTGAATTGAATGAATGTGAATGGGTAGGTTGCTCAGGGACAGAGACGAGGCGGACTCGTGGGCCGAACACGAGCAGAACAGAACGGAGCAGAATAGAATAGAGTAGGCTTGTGGTGGATATGGCTCTCAGTTACGGGGTGGGGATTTGCTTGCTTGTGTGGAATTGTAAGTGTAATTAATATAATATCTACTCTACATATATGTACTCGCCTACAGGATATCATAGAACCAGAAAAATGCGAGTAAAGGAGCAGGGATTATTTGTATGGAGTAGCGCTGATCTGCCGTACAAAATCTCCCTTTGAATTTTCTGGTTCTATTTCCTGTGCATGTAGTTATGGCCCCCAGTCCCGAGCGAGGTAATTCTGCCTGTCTCTGCAGCTGTCTGTCTGCCTGTCGCGTGTGGTGGTGGTGGTGGTGGTGGTGGTGATGGGTTGGTGTGGCCAGCGGCAAATGCAAAATGCAAAATGCAAAATGCAAATGCACACAAACCAGACCAAAACCAAACCCACGCCACCAAAAAACAGATCCCCAAACCCAAATTCTCCGACAGTGTATGTATGTATGTATGAGTCACGCCGCCGCCCACCCAGCAGCACATGTAAAGCAGGCGGTCTTGGCGCTGTTCATGTCATGTCCTGTCACTCGGAGTACTTACTTACTTTGCATGTAGGTATCAATCAACCCGAGTGGTGATAACTTGGTTGTGAGCTGGAGGTAATTGGTGGTATGTATGTATGTAAGTGGTTTGTGGAGCTGGTAGCTACATAGTGAGATGGAGATGGAGATGGAGATGGAGATGGAGATGGATATGGATATGGGGTTGGTGGGATGGGAGGTGGATGAGTTCACTTTAGGCTATCTGGTGGGGTGGACGGGATACGAGCGAGCGAGGGATACGAGCAGGGCGGTATGTAACACGAATGCATATCTTACCGCTATGTAGTTACATGATAAGGCATGGTGGTACTCAGGTATGGGATGGCGCCTTATCAACTGAAAAGTCAATATTGTGTCGTATTGTTTTGGTGGTACCGGTAGTTGTCTGCCTTGCATTGCCTTGCCTTGTCTTTTACTTTACCTGGCCTGTGGTTTGGTGATGGTTACGGTGTTGGTAGAGTGGTGGGCCTAATTGGCGCCTTGTTCGGGTTCTAGAAGCTTCTGGGGAACTTTGGTTTGTGATTGGCGTCAAAGGGATGGTATTTGGAGTAGAGTGTAGAAAACTTTACTCTACTCTATGTACGTACAACACCCGCGGCGGGAGATCTTTTTTTTTTTTTTTTTTTTTTTTTAGCATGTTTTACGATTCCCAGCCAGTTTTCGTTTCATGAGCATTGGTACACAGTTTACAGCTGTGTAAATCACGAGCCAATCCAATCTAATCTTGAAACCTCGAATCCAAACCTCCAAAACTAAACTAGCACTGACCTCAAAATCCCAAATATCAAGCCCCAAACAGCTAGTATATATCTAATTAATGCCCAACAGCCTCCTCTAATATCCCCTTCAACATATCGAGGAACGGCCCACTCGTTACCACCGACTGCCCACTCACGGGGGGAACCGGCAGCTCCACCACCTGCCTCGTGACAGCGACGTTTCCCGGCATCTGCTCCAAGCCCGGATCCATCAGTGCCCTTAGATACCGCTCTGGCACCTCCGCACAATACACGCGCACCGCCGGCCGCCCCGCACACGGCGTGAGAAGGTATACCTTCACCATATAAGCTTGTCCTCACCTCACATCTCAGCTTCACACGGTGCATACCTTGAACACGTCCGGTGCCTCCCTCTTGCTCCTCCCGTACCATGCACGCTGCTCCTGCGCAACTGCGATAATGGCGGCAATGTTGTAGGGATCGATGACGGCGCTTGTGTAGTCTAGCTTACCTACATTGTACTTGAGGCGCCACTCGAGGCGGGCCCCCGCGGTGGTGGTGGGGAAGGATTTTCGCAGGGCGCGGAGGGATCCAGTGCTGGTGTAGAGGAGGAAGGGGAGGCCGCGGTGCGTGCGGATGGTGAGATCTGGATGGGTCTGGAGCGTGTGGAGGTGAAAGGTGAAGAGTGGGGGGCGGTTGCTATATCCACCCAGCCATGTGTTTAGTCTCCTGGCTCACTCGGGTTAAAGGGTTCTTCTATCATGCAGATATATAGCTATTTTAACTGGGGATGGTGAGACTTCAATTGAACATTATCTACCCTTGCGAATAGAACCGAAACGTCTGCGGCCTCAAGGCCTTCTGGAAGCTGTTGACGGTGCGCGTAATGAACGGGCCCAGATATATCTCGAGAAGACCAACATCCTGTAGTATATATCGAAGGTCTCGAGATGAGATGAAGCCATTTCCTAGTGTGCTGGGCTGTTGTAGGTGGTTGGTGGTGGTGGTGACGGTGGTGATGACAATGTGGAGGTGGTCAAGATGGTCAAGTCGCCAGAGGAGGGGATGTACCCAGAGGGGGTTACGGGTTGTGGTGAGAAGGGGGGCAAGGAGGGACATTTGGAGCTGGTGTTGATGATGATGCTTGGTTGGCGATTGATGCAAGATGCATGTAGCTATGTAGCGGATGTGGCGGGGGCGTGTGGCGCGGAAGGTGGGTTGTTGATGGCTGAGATGAAAGTTGGATTTATGTATGTAGATACATATCTCCTCGGAAAGATAGCATTGACTACTGATTCGCCGAGAATTGGGTGGAGATAGTAGTCGTTATTGCTGCTGGGAAGATCTGCAGGTGCCTACGTGTAGTTGGGAGGTTCAATGATGCATGATGGTTGACAAATTACTTTACAGAAAGGGAAGAAAGTGGTCACACTTTGAAAGCAAAACATATTTCCGTGGATATCACGATACCAAGAGACACGTCCTTCTTCAATGCACCTCTGGTATTTAGCTCAATGAACTAAGGATGTATATTGGGGAATATGAATATAAATATAATAGGTAAACAAAACCCGTGATAGCTGGCGAGAGCTATTTTGGGGTATCGTTAGCGATCTATATCTCTAACGCTAGCTTACTATATAAAAATTTAACTAACAATATAGAAATTGGAATACCCAGCCTCATCAAGGCATTTGGGGGTAGAGAGAGTACATGGTCCAGGATAACCGACGTCATGGAGCAGTAGGGTATTAATAATTTTGGATTATATAAAATCAAGGTAATTGCGTATATATATTCTCCGTGGCGCAATTGGTTAGCGCGTCCGACTGTTAAATTCAACCGCAAGGTTGGTTTCATGGTATCGGGAGGTTGGAAGTTCAAGCCTTCCCGGGGAAGAATTTTTTTTTCTCTGCTTGTGTGCGTGTGTGCCAAGATTTAGGATATCTGGGGGTTAGGTGAGGCTAGGGTTGGGGAAGAATGGAGGGTTACGTAAGAGGGCTTATATGGACAAGTCTTATGGTAGTTAACAAACAGTAGAAGCCTTGAACGGTCTTCGGGTAATTTTTAGTAGCCTACACGTGGAGACGAAATGTGGGGAGGGCCACGGCCAGGAGATAGAGTTCTCGAGTTAATTGGCGGGCTCAACGGAAGCGGTATTAGTTTGCCTGATTTTACTGCTGGAAATGGTTTCCAGTTCAGGATATACGGTCCCATTATACGGGGGACCTAGGCTTCTATAACTACCGTTTCGTGAGATCTCTTACGACGGTTTAGTTTTACTATAGTTTGGGGTGGTTTTCTTTGTTTTTTTTCGCTGTGCTGGGGTCGTGGTCATGGTGTGTCACTCGGTTTGGGTAGGTTTTGGCTTGTATGTATGTATGTATTTTTTTTTTTTTTTGTTGATCTTTGGACAGGGGGGTAATTCACTATACTAGGTCTCGGGCAAAGTGGTAAGTAATCTTTTTTTCACGGCTAGGGGTATATTTGCTAGTCTGTAGACTCGCACTAAATCTTGCTCATTGGAAATCAAGAGATATATACCACAGTCATCACAAATATCGAGCAAAAGCGATCCTAGTAGTGGGGGGGGGGGGGGGGGAAAAATACCCCAAACCCGGCTGGTCGGACGGATCGAGTCTTTAGAGTCCACACTGTCTATTGGTGCGTCTGTGTACTTAAGCTTATTAGGTTCGATGCGAGCTAGTATAACGATTTACTTCTTTTTGGAAGGGGGGGATTTACTGCTCTGGTACGGGAACAGCTCGGCTTGAGCAGGGTTTTGTACGGGGATGTGTATGGTGTTTGGTCTAGGGCTTTGATTTGGGGTATTGTGAGTATATGTATGGAGGTTGGAATGTGGGTGGGGAACTTTTATTTTACCGTCTTGATGGGTATGGCGTTGGGGAGAGGGGGGGGTTTGGTGCGTTATCATGGTATGTTTTGTGCGTGGCTGATGTATAGTATACATATACTCGCGTGTCAAATATGTATTTGCCCAACCAGCAAAACGCACCAAAAATCGAGGTCTTTATCAACGCATAAAATGTCTCGTACCTTTACCAAAATATCAGCAACCGCTTATTGGTATGATAATATCCCCAAGGGAGATTTATGCTCCATTTTCTTGGCCTGATCAAAGGTCTGGCAGTAAAATGGGTCTCTCTAGATATAGTCCACCATCAGGGCCTGTTTCTTGGAGACTGTACAGTCTTTCAGCTGCCCAGAGAAAAGATGCATATTTTGGGGGGTATATAGGGAAGTTCTTGGGATCCTGTATGGTTGCGCAAACACATATTTGATATGCGAGTACATAAGTAGATAGCTCGAGCAGACCTCGCGCTCATCACTGAAGGGGCCTCAAAAGAATTAGTGCCATAACCGTGAGGTTGCGTGCACATGATGAATAAAAAAGAAAGAATAAAGACTTACCTACCCCTAAGACCACCGCTCTTCAGTGCGAGGAGGACGGGATTGAAAGCTGTGGGAATATAGCGAATTATTGCTGGGTTATGCTCGTGTTATTTTTGCGCGGATGTACGCCGCTAGTAGCGTAGTGTGCTCTACATGTTTGTTTTATCGGTGTGTGCTCCACGTCCGGTAGCTGGTTTTGGGTTTCTTTGCGTGCTGTGGGTGGGTGTCTGTGGTTGGGGGTCTAGAGTGGGCGTTGTGTATGGTGCGTCTTGATAGATGCATGAAAGCTGTGCTATGTATTCTAGATATACAAGCCAATAGAACGGATAAAAAGCTATATATATATATATATATTTCTTCTGCGCACTGTCATTGGGACTAGCTGTTTATAAAATCAAAATATACAGCAAATTAAAGCCCATCACAACTCCACCCTCTCGAAATTCCAACTTCGATCCAGCGGTTTGAGGGAACAATACCAGCTATAGATTGCTAGCGAATATCTCCCTCTAGATTCCATCCCTGCGGTGGTGGAATTGGGATAGGTTTTGTTGTATGTACAGAAGTTAGGCCATTTCGGCGGACGGTTGTTGATTGGATTGGATTATATTATAAGAGTAACTTTCATGATATTCCTGCCCTCGCGGGAGAACGCTAAGGATGCTTTAATTCGCATGTACATGATTACGCACTTGGGAGCATATATGTATACTTAACTTCCGCCGGAGAGGCCTTGCTAGCATGGGACGACAGTGCACATTAATGCAGTCCCTGCATAACATACCATTATGAACAAACCCCCAGAATTAATTCACGGACAACCGGTCGTTTGGGCACAGCACGTACATAGAAGCGGCGAAGCTTTGGCTGGGCGTACATGTCCTTTTCAAGGTGGGGGCCGGTTGGTATATCCTCTTGCCCTCGCTCGCCCCGGGGTGCTGTGTAGTTTCCGCAGCTAGGATTGGGCGGGGTGAGTGCGGACATGGGATGGAAGCTTTAGGACCTCCGCCAGAGTTCTAGACCGATCGTGGAAGTGTGGAGTGAGTTGGTGGGTAACTTGTAACAAACAGCATATGGGTATAGCTGGACGGATGGGGATAAAGTAACGTAATACAGATGGTTGTAGGATTAGAAGAAGAAGAAGAAGGGTCTACTACTGCATACTCTGGATGACATGCCGCCGCTGCATAGGAGAACATGAAACGATGGAGAGTCTCGTTGGGCTAAAGCTAATAATAGTACGGGGCTGAACCGACACACGGGTAGATGCGGGATCTGGGGGAGAAGGCTCTCGCCCTGTGGATACCTACTGGCTGATGGGGATTGGGGATAAGTGGATGCGTGGATGAATGTATATATCTGCTGCAGGGAATTGACCCGGATCGAATAGGTGTTGCTGGGCTTACTAGTTATGTATTTTACTTATTTTTTCAGAAAAGAGCATATCTGGGGTGGGGCTAGGGTAGGTTATTAGAGTAGAGTAGGCCGTGAGTATTCGCTCGGGAGAAGTATCATTAGGCTCATGTTCAATGTAATCTCTCATTCTGTCAGAGCTGTCTTTTGCACGGGTGTGGGCGCGCTGCCACTACATAGCTAGTCATGACCAAAGTGTTGTTTTGGGGGTGGTTTCAGGTTATATACATGACATACTCAATAATCCGAAAGTGAGACTCAACCGAGCCATATACTCTGATCTAAGTATAACACGCACCGAAGGTTGTTTTTTCATAAACACCAAGACCAAGCATGGAAATCAAGAGACGGTATAATTGACATTGACGATGAGGACTACACACCACCCCCTCCGGAGCACTCTTCCCCGACTCGCTTTCAAACCCCGGTACATAGGAAGGCAGTTGAGATGGTTATAATAACATGCAAGAACTACCGAGTTCAGAAAATCATGAACGAGGCAATGGAATGATGGGAATGAGGACGAACAATACACAGTCAAAGACTGCACCTGGCTTAAACATAGCGACGATCAAGCGATTTTAATTTTACCAGTACCACAGTGGCTTACAAAAGTTAAGAGATTGGGTAGGATTGAAAGTAGGGATAAGAACTAAAAAATAGACAAAAGATGCTTTAATTATAGACTACTGAAATATCAAGCGAGGGAACTAGAAGAACAAACTCTGGATATATTGGCAAAAATGAGATGGAGGCAAGGTTCACATTCATTGGGTGATGAGATTAAGTGTTTTTATTTTCTGTTTTTCTTTTCTTTTTGGGGAGGGGGTGATAGATAGTGTAGGTAGTAGTTGTACTGTGCCATAACCCTGAGGTTGCATGCACGTAATGAATAAAAAAAAACAACAACCAAGCATGGAATCACAAAATATCACTCGTAATTTACCTCAGGCGAATAATTGTCTAATATTGCTTTTTGAGAGATGGCAAGG
Organism: Morchella rufobrunnea; assembly: GCA_024713595.1. Lineage (NCBI taxonomy): Eukaryota > Fungi > Ascomycota > Pezizomycetes > Pezizales > Morchellaceae > Morchella > Morchella rufobrunnea. Next base: position 1,519,043 of record JAMGYT010000015.1, read on the forward strand.
CCGGGGACACGTCATGAAGAATTGCTGTACCAGTACATATGATATCCCCCACAGCGGCCACACTCCCTCACCAACACATCCAAGTGCACCACGGGCTTCTCGTACATCTAACTACACTTCCCAATATGTTCTTCCCATAGGTGCCGGCCATGCCGCCGTCGATATTCTGTAGGTGAACAGAAGAATGCATACTCTACCTGGTAGTATCTTGATTATCTCGCAATTACGAAGGTGAGCATAATATCTCCAATTCAAGGTAGAATACCATATCCTTGGTATGACATTACTTGCAGATAGGTACTTGCTTACCAGCAAAAGGACCAAACAGGGATTTATTTGTATGAGAGATCAACGCCACTCCATACAAATACGGTCACTGGGTGTTGACGGACAAGCCAAAGGAGAGACAGCCAAGCATAGCTTTGCCTTTAATTATTGGTCAAAAGGCCCATGTCCGTCAACACAGTACATACACCCCGCAGTTGGGCAACAACTCCTACTGGTCATCACTACACAACCAAGATCCGGATATAGTCCCCTCTTTGATCCGTTAATACCGATTCGGGGCATTCAACAATGGGGTGGGTTAAAGAATGGTCTGGATCCAAGTTATGCCATAACCCGGCTTTACAAGCCTGGGGACCAACAGGCTAAAGAGTCAAGATATCCCAGCCGTTTTTCTTCTTCCCTTTTTACCAAGACACACGGAGCCAATCAGAAAAACATACCAAACTGGCCCACCCGTCATAATTTTTTTTTTTTTTTTTGGCATGCCGCACGCATCCGCGTCGACGTACGTAGCGTAGCAGCAACGGCATTCTGGGCACCAAACAAGCTTCAAAGCCAAGCTAACCCCCACAACCAGAAGCAAGTAAGGACTCGTATTATACCTAGCATCATCATCATCACTGCCCCAGCAGCGAATCCGGATGATGCACCGGGGGGGAATTTCAGGATAGAATCTTTTGCTGCTGCCTTCAAGGCCTCGTCTATCGCCTCACCGCGGGGTAATTCAACAACCGTTTCTCCACACAGGTATCAATTATATGACTCAGCATGCATGATATGAGTAAGAACATTGTTATAGATTAGACGAGAGGCGGAAGAAATACCAGGCCCATGGTAACGCTGATGCCTCAAAGGTCGCAAGAACATTCTAGTGGCAGTGCCGCAGGGCTTGTAAAATGGTCTGAGCCGTACCACGCGAGTCGCGCGCGCATTGCAGCCGATTTATTAGGTTATCAATTTGTATTGTGTGCGAGTGATTCTGCTTGCGCGGTAGTAATATACATGATTCAGCTCCTGCGTTACAATAACTCTTATACTAGTATGTCATAAGCGTGACGGGGCGCTGCGGTCGTTGTGATATTGATTCCGCCTCCCAATCGACCTATTCTTAATAGAAAATGCACACTTTGTCCCATTACCATTACAACGACTACTCCTGAGATCTAGGTAAATACATGTACATAGGGCACTTCCAAAGATAAATAAACAATAAGATTTAAATGCAATAGAAATTTTCCAACTCCATCTGACACCTTTTCGTAAAAATCAAACAACAAAAAAAACTTAACGTGCAGATAACCACCATGCTGAAACAAAGAAATAATGAATGAACTGTACGGAAGTTGCCGCAGATTATTCAAGCAAAAAAGAAACCGCTAAAGAGGTAGCTAGAGAATACGTATGAAAAGGAGAAGGTCGTAAGGAAATATGTCGCAATCTGAAACTTCACCCCCTTAACATTAGATGCTCACTGCAAGGGTACCATCGCTAGGGTAGAACCACGATGCTAGACAAATTATCAGGTAAAGCGCCACTAAGAGCACACCCTCAAGATAATTTGATTTCCCATCCTATTTCCCAGCCATTAGAAGAGTCCCGTTAAAATACAGGGAAAAGAGATCAAGACATACCTGGATGAGGTAATTAACCAATAATATGGCTATGAACAGGATCATAACCTGGAACCCATCGAAATAGAGGGTCATATCATCAATACCCATGATCCACCCCAGAACCACAATAAAGGGAATAACAAGCAGAGCAATCTGCATGCTGCTGCCTACGGCAACACCAATACTAAGGTCCATTTTATCTTTAACCGCAACAGTAACTGCCGTAGCATGCTCCGCCGCATTGCCAACTATTGGTAGAAGGATCAATCCGACAAAGACTCTAGAGATACCTGCGCTGGTCACAAGATGATCGATCGAGTCTACTAGACACTCTGCACAGATTGCGACTAGCACTGTTGAGCATACAAGGAGAATACCGGCAGCCCAGAGAGTAAGTTCGGGCTCTTCTGGCTCCTCCTCAACAACAGGCTTTGGCTTCCCCATAACAATTCCATGCCCGGTATTTGCCGAAGACTCGACAAGTTTTTTGACAGGAGCTCCCACTTGGTTACGCTTGGGTACCTTTTCAGAGGGCTCGTTATAGAGGAGGGTGTGGGTTCTGAGCTGAAAGAAGAGATACGCCCCGTAGACTAGGAGAAGTATGATTGCTGTGCCGCGGGAAAGCTCGGTGATACCCACATCGCCGGCTGTGGAAGCAAGATGAAAGGCGGTAGGAACGATCAAAGAGCCGACGGCGAGGGCCAGTAGAGAGGAGGCGGTTTGGGCAACGGTGGTGTTGAAGTTCTGCTCTACGCGATTGAAGCCTCCAGCGATAAAAGCCATGCCAAGAACCAAAAGTCTGTCAATTGGAAAAAGTAATTAGTGAATGTACGAAAGCAGCGTATATGCGTATATAAGGTATACAACTTACAAGTTGCTTAGAATGCTACCTATCAAAGAGGTTTGCACGATAACAATCTCATGTTTGGTTAATGCAATAATCGAGACAATAAGCTCAACAGCATTCCTAAAACCGCGTTATCAGCTTTCATTGCTCCAGATGATACGCAAATATACCTGACAGCGGGAGGAATATATACCCAAAGCTTGCGTTTAACAGGCCTCCCATCACTTCACCAAAATATAGCGCTATCTCTTCCGTCCCATAGGACAGTAACGCTGCTAAAGGTATAATAGCTATGAAGTTCAACACAAATACAACAGTACTATAAAATCGCCAATTTAGCACTTGATCGAGGGAGAAGCAGCAAAGCGGTAAATACTGACGCATCTACACCAGCGAAATGTGTTGCAATTCCTGCGGGGGCAAACACCAATAGCACATTGATCCAGCTATTGAATAATGCCGCCCTTATTTGTCCCCAAATAGTTTTATGTTCCCTCTGCTCCTTCTCTGAGAATGGCGAGTCGCTATTACTATTACTCGTAGTAGACCTTCTCCCCTCCTCCATACTGACGGTGTTTGTTCTGCGGACTGTTGGAGCCTGCGATTCGGAGCCTGCCTCCTCGTTGCCGCTCAGTGGCAGAGGCGAGCTCGCGGTCGCGGTTTCATCACTGGGAACCATATTGTCTCTGGATTGTGTAGAGTTATTTCTTCGAGCGATGAGTTTACGACGTCGGTGTTGGCGAATTCTGCTGAATGGATTGATGTTGTCGGTATCTGCAACGCTGGAAGCTGTTCTCTTGAGGCGGTCTATATTCAAAAGGGATGGAGTCAGTATGTTCTTAATGCCTCGGGAGGGGAATTGCCGCATTACGAGCTAAGCCCGGGTTGGGGGGAGGGGGCTGTGCTAGAGTGGGAAAGGTTCATCACTTACGCATAATTATTGTAATCTGTAGTAGTACTTCACGAAATAAGTATCCAAATAATTTTAATAATTGTGAGGCGGACAGCAGTATTTGAGAAGTGCAAAATATGCGCTTTTTATGATGATTTTAGATGTGGAATTCCAAATCTCTTTAAACCCCCCAAATGGCGGGCGTGTCGAGTTCTCTCGCTGCAGGGGGGGGGGGGGCCTGAAGACTGGCCAAGTCTCTGGGCAATTGCTTGTTTCTACTTCATCGAGTTGATCTACTGTACCCCTTTAATGGCCAGTCCAAGACTTCATCGGAAGCGTCATTTTTTCGCTTAAAATGTCCTACGTCTACTGTGTCACAAATCCGTGTCACATATCGAGCATGGTCACAACCTCCCACCAAAGCCATAATGGTGACGTCACTGCAGTAGAGTCACACCGATGCAAAACCGTTGGATCTTGCTTTCGAAATCGACTGCTTCTCACCTGTTTCTGCACTGCACTCGAAAAGAACCAGGGATAATTTATATGTAGTGGCGATGATCTCTCATACAAATTATCCAAGTCTCCATCACTTGAATTTTCTGGTTCTTTTCCTGGCAGACGAGTATGATAATAATAGGAGGATTTGTAGACGTTTAGATGTAGGCACACCCCAGGGGGGGGGGTTTACAAATATCAAGACGGGCCGTTGCTATGCACAATCTGTAATTATCGCCAAATTTTCAAATTTGAACCCTTCAGAATATCCACCAATACCTACTCCATCGAGGGTAAACCTATCGACGCAGTAATTGCTCGCGACGCTTTAGTGGCTATTGCAATACACGTATTTGACGCGAACCATCCTCAAGGATTGCCTGCTATCGCGGCCCAGTCTGCATCGAAGTTTGGGCCTTGACCCAAGCCAGGGCATTGCCGAATAGTTTAGCAGTTTAAAGAGAGAGGCTTCGCGCGTCAGCCAGTCAGGCATCAATAACTTCGCCGGCAGCTCAGATTCGCGTTATTCGGAGGGGCTAAGTAATTGATTAGCCCCTGTCTCCGAGGGGCCCTTGCACCCACCATTAGCTGGTCCGAGCAGCGAGCATACTTCTATAGGTAGGCGCTTGCATGTGGGTATGTATTTGGATTTATATCTAGGTACTGTACTCATACTCTCGAAGAATAGCTGTGGTTTGAAAAGCCCTCCACGCTCGTGTGAGTGATCTTGGGGGGTGGGGGTTATCTCGCTTCGTCTCGCCTTACTCTATCACATATACCTCATCGGTGAATAGTTCTTGGGCTGATCATCAGGCGGTGCATAAGCTTTAAACCGTAGTAGCTGAGTTTTAACCCAACCCGGGATTTCGGACATTTCATCTCCATCTCGATTTTGAAGGTCGAACCTAAAAGTTATTGTATCTGTATATCCGCACAGGGATCATGTTCGGACCCCCGCACGTACGAATCCCGAACCGCAGTGATCAGGCGTCAGTTCCTAATCGGGATCGCTCGTGCAAATCATTCCGGTATATTATCCGGCCCGAGTGACTTCTCATGATTATTCGCTTGGACATTTCGGTTTTAGGGGATATGTTGTATGGAAGGAGAAGGAGTGGAGAATTTTTTTTGGAGGCTGCTCAAAGTTCCAGAACTTGGTAAGATTGAAGGGATGAGTTGTACCTACCCCAACAACATCATGACAAGGAAAGACCAAACATCTAGCCCACTTTCTCAGCGAGCTGAACATCGGTGAGAACCACGGCCGATAGCATGTTAATCACTCGAAAGTTCGGCCCCTCTAGTATGGATTTTATATCATATTTGTGGTCGTGGCGAGTAATGTATGGCCTCTGTTGATAAATGCTTTCCCGGGCCACCAGGACATCCTAGAGGACTTGGTTTCTGTACCGCCTCTCCATTAATCAGAGTCCTAGTGAGGGGAGTGTCCTGACGGCCTAGGACGTCTGCTGATTGAACGAGATAGATTAGTATAATAGTCTTCTATTGTTTTAAATGGTCTGTGACATTAGGATCTGATGGCGTCGATCATGCACGACAATCTGCGGGGGGATATTGGCGTCCATTACTTAAAGGTGATAGGTGCAAAAATAACGGTAGCGCGCAACGTCAGGTCGACGCGAGTAGGGTTAACGGGGGAAGATGCGATGAGACGTGGCATTGAGGGTGCGTAGGTTCAATTAGTTATCAGAAGAAGAGCGATTATTTTCCCTGTATCCATCGATATCCGTGTCAGTCTGAGTAGCTAGTCTGAGGGGGGGAGGGGGAACACGTATGTACCTACATGTACTCAACCATATGCATAGAAATTCGTGGACAATACCAGTTGGTCTTGGGAATAACGGTATTACTTAAAATTTTCAAAGCTGACCGCAGATTTTAGTAGAGCCGTTAGATGCGTTCCGGATTGATGTCCAGTGGTTGATCGATCACACATCCAGTACAAGCAGCCAAGCTCCTGAACACGAGAGGCAGAAAGAGGCGACCAGATCCTCGTAACACGTTGTGTGGCTTTTTTTTTCATTCGTTATGTTTACGTTGTGTGGCTAACAATCTCCGTCATCTCTGAGTGCTGGGCCACATGGGTGGCGTAATTGCAAAGTGAGTAATTAAGAGCAGGTCGAAAGACCTCTGGTTCTCAGACACCCTGTGTACGCATATTCTTTGATATAAATCATCATACAGGGACCAAACACAATCAAACAAGCTACAATTAACCATCTATTCTTTGAGTTCCACGCTAAAGATCCCTTAAGCTTAGGGATAGGAAAATTCACCATCTGCAACGACAGATCTTGAAAGAAAGACCAATTGAATAAAAGTTAATGTGGGGAGATGTCTGGGTTTGAAACTTGAGGTTTTGCTTGGTTTCAGCATCTATACAAATTTAATATTGCAGGTCAACCCAACAAGATGCTCTACTATTTGGGTCACAATGCTTTTTTTATATATATACCTGGTTCTATCAGATTGATTCGTGGCTTTATAGTGATTTGAAAAAGGCTTTTGTCCGCTGTACGATATCGATGGTTATGTGGTTGTGCTGTACATGCGGGAGGCGTTTCAAGATGACGGACGTTCGGGGAGATGACAGTTACTAGTCATTCAATATTACTCGAATATTGCAAATTTTCGTTGAGATTAGGATAGATGAAGACTCAGGTGTAAATTTTTTCAGTTGTTTCAACGTCGAGAAGTGACGGAGAGCTAAGTGGGTTTATAGGAGATTCACAGAAAGCGTATATATATTGCTAAGTACCGTGTTCAGGTTGGTTTGGACGCCACATCTTTAATACTGTGTTGGGTTGCATACGGCTAGGGAAGACTAGATGGGAGTATATTTTTACACTTTTTAGCTGTGACGATTTTGAGGGGGTCTGGTATATATACTTATATACTTAAGGAGAGAATCTAGATCTTAGTCCTTTAACAAAGCTGTAACTCGTAAGATTTTGAGCGTTTTATCATTAGTTTCGCACATAACGATATCATCTATCCGACCTTTTAGCTCTGGTACCAACAGCGTTATTGACGTCTCAGTAAAGATATCGAATATAGCCAATCGCTAATGGTATGAGACGAGTAGTTCATCATGAACGGAGTAGCGTAGTAGGGAAAATATAATTCTCTGGGGTCGCCCTCTCCATGATCAGTTGAACTATCTAGTGTTGGGCACGAGCCTGTTCGCGGCGAGCCTAGTCCAGAGCTCGAGCTGGCTTGAATTGTGGGGGGAGAAGGCTCGAGCTCTCATAGATATAGCTAAAGACAGCCATCTCGATATACATACCCCGATTTTAAAGGACGAACTCAGAGGATTTAACTTCGTGGTATTGTCTAGTTTTACCATCATCAAGCTATTACTAATAGACCAAAGAGCTCGAGCCGAAGCTCGAGCATTTCCCGCATTGGCTCGGGCTGGCTTGAGCTCTTGGGGTCGAGGGCTCGAGCACAAAGCTCGAGTCAGCTCGGCTCGTGCTTAACACTATGACTATCGCGCCTACGCTGATCAAAGAATATGTTTATTTATTTTGAAGTCCCATAGTATATGATTCTTTACACATATTTCCGTTATGGTCGGTCGGGGTTTCTCGGAGTGTTCTTTTTGTTTAGTAATCCGGCCGTTTTTGCTATCACGATATGGGTTAGGGTTACTTTAAGGTGCTAAGGGATTGTTCATTTTTTTGTTTTGTTTTGTTCATTACGTGAAGTAATGCTAAGCGGTAGTTAATCTGGCAATTACTTCCTGTCTGTTTGGACGAGGGATATATAGGCATAGGCCGGAGGTCAAGTAAGTGACGTGACGTACGGACTGACATTGGTTTTCATGATACCACGATCTGTAGATCTCCATGATACAGATAAATCTTCTTATTCATGATATATATGCATGCATACAACCTCACGCACCAATTATAACACAATATAAATCTAGAACTAATTCGAGCAGATCAGCGCCTATAGCGGTTCTTTCTCCCCGATCTAAATGTTCCCAGGTTACGTATATAGCGAATGAGGTCTTCCCCTTATAGAGTCAACGTCATCTTGGGATTAGATTTGCGGCTGTGATCGTGATTGTAAATATATAAAGCTCTGCTTCATAGGCCTAGGCCGGCCTTGCTGCTGACTGCTCTGTCTCAGGTTTATGTATCAGTCGAGTCCCTTCAATTCAACTCAACCATTTTAATTAAACGCGGCGGATATATAATGCCCGTCACGAATAAAACCAAAGGGGGCAAAAAAAACGGGGCGAATACCGAGGATTTTTATCGCATTTATTATAATAATTCCCGGACAAAACAGCTCAACCGGTGGATGCAGTCCAATATTTGCGGCCCAACATACCTGGGTGATGCTTTTTTTTTCGTGGCCGGGATGCATATAGCAGCCAGACCTGTGGGGTTTGCATGGCATATAATGTTTGCTAGGGAAATTGATTTTTCGGGTTGGTATGTGATGCACAATCTGGGACTGGGATGGATACAGACATAAATACAGAAGCTATAGAAAGTCAAAGGATTAGAGCGAGTGATAGAGGGAGGTGTCATACTATGACTATGAACCGTACTACATGTAACCTACTCGTAACTTCATATGGTGGATGCGGACTTCAACGGACACCTGTTTCAATGGCTAATTCATGTCTAACCTCAAAATGATAAAAAGATCAGTGACTATAGTGAGGTAGAGCTTGAATCACCGCACATTGCTATGGTCAGCTTTTGTAAGAGAAAATGTTCCCTACAGAGTAATTAGCGAAATTCAGTATCTGAGTGTTTCACTGTGGTGTCCGTTGTAGCCTGCATCCACCATAGCATTTCTAATCACCACATTAACCGCTATTGCATGCCATAAAAACGCACTCTTGGTGAGTTTTGTGCATACACAACACTAGTCGTCTTAAAAAAAAGGCCATGAAATCGCGGGTAGTTCTTTTTTTAAGGTTGGAGTAAACTCTACTGATAATCTTCTGTATTGGGCGTACATGCATATGGCGCGCCCGGTCTTAAAGGTGACATGCCGCTATCGCAGTTGGAACAAGTTTAGCCACTCAGGATGGTTTTTAACCAATGAAATAAATTGAAATTACTGACTTTCAGCCCCAGAGAGGCTGGAAACTGCTTTTTTCTCAGGTGGAGGGTATAAATGGGTATAATACTGTTCCACTCCACCAAATCTTGGCGCTTTTTACATGCAAAAAACAGCCATTTTCAAGGTCCAAAAACTCCACCAAAAAAATAGATAAAAGAAATCCATCTATTCAAGTTCTAGATAATATATAGAAGCAGACTTTGTCTAGACAGATTTCTGATATCTTGTTTGGTCGAAAAGTTTTTAGACCTGGCGCTTGCTGTCACCTTTAAGATCGGGCGCGCCATATATGCAATTGAATAGACGACCTCCCTAGCCACTCAGACACCCCCTCACTCGGACAGTCGATCATGATTGGTTGAAAAGAGGTACTGAAGCCACTTAAAATGATGATCTTTTCTTTTCTGCGTTAACTGTCCGAGTGAGGGGGTGTCCGAATGGCCCGGGAAGGCGTCTACCGTCTTATTCTGTGGCTGGCGTACTCTGTGGTCTTCCAGTGGAATAAGACGGTGCATGCAATGTAAGGACTTTTCTTACATAATACCCTAACCCTCTTCTCTTGCCTCTCACCCCATCAATCGCGCACCCTCACAAACAACCATATAAATGCAATCTTTATAGTAAATATTTTATTCGTTCTGCGTTTATTTCGCCGAATGTACGCAATATATAGTCATCCGATCAGCTCCCCCGATCAGCTCCCCCGACCAGCTTCTCCGAACTAACAGAATGCTCTAAATGGGCCATTTTGATTTTTTATCGGATACAAAGGTGAGTAGAGATTTCAGTGCATGACAGGATCGGGATGGTACGTGCGGTGCGTATCAAGTTCATGTTTGCTCGCCTAGCAAGTAGTTCATGCTTCCGTCAAACTTCGATTCCTTTCTATCCACACACCACCGGTTCTCCACATCTCCCCCCTGCAATCCCTTCATGCGATGCGATATTTCCCTCTGTGAAGTCTTCATCTTCTATTTCAGCTTTTGCTCATCTCTGAAATCTAGGGTTCTTTCCTCGCTTCCGTGGGGCCGGAATGGAAGCTGTACCCAAGGCTACGCAGGCCTGGGTAAGATACGGACACGCTAAAAAACTAACAGACGACAGGTCAATGATTGAGGAGCCGGATTTTCAGCGAAACAATAGAAAAAACTATGAGTTAGAGGAACTGGTGTGGGATCTATTGAGATAGAACTCTCAATATGTAAATGCTCCTTATAATTATTTGAGGGTATTTCGTATTGAGACAATTTCATCGAGGACTATGCACATATATATATATATATGTATGTATGGGATATGTTATTTAATTAAGTACTTGCTAAAAGGCTAACAGATGGCAATCAGAGAAGAGAGGTAGTATCAAGAGTGCATAGATAGCAAAAGAAACTCGCTAACTACATGTAGTGGTGCACTTTGGAAATGACAAGCATTCAATCCGTCACCAAACTCAGCAAATATGTCCCAACTTAACGCGCGTAGCGATTTATAAAGCTTAGGGACCCAAACGTCCAAATCTGCCATGATATCTCTAAAGACTTGGAGCTGATCCACAAAAAGTCGTTAAAGCTTCTCCTTATCTGCCAAAGGAATAAGCATGGGCCTACTACGCGGACCGACCTTGACTTTTAGGACTGATCGGAGGTATTGTTTGTGAATAGAGTTTGCCACCGCAGGAGTATCACCATCGCCAGGAGCACGGATCACATATTGAGGATTATCAGCACCAGGATAAGCGTCTGGACTGGAGGGTACCCAAATCCAAAGCCGAGCAGCGTAATACCCATAGGGGTCGCAGGGTCCAAACTGCTTGAGCAAGTCATGATGGAGGTGGAACTATTGAAGCAGAAGATGGATGTGATTTTCGGCGAGGTCTAGTTCCAACACAGCAATACGGAAGGTGGTTCTTCCAAGGACTTGGGAAGACAAGACCTCTATGAGCGAAAAGGTAACCTTGGCCTTAGGGGTCTCGAGAAAAAGGACGCGGAGGGCCATAATCATGAGATGTTGCAAATTATAACGTGCGAGAAGTGGATACCCGTAGCGACGAGTTGCAGTCTTAAAAATGACAGTTGGCCTGCCTCGAATGATCGTGTTCGTACCGCGCTGGTCATACGTGCGATACATTCCGCGAGGGGAACTATTTTACTTGTTAGCTAGTAGGTATTTCTAGGTGAGGCATTTCCCGGGGTTAAGCTTACAAGCCCTCAATCTGGCTACAAGCCCTAGCTCTGGAACGACCCATTTTATCCTTCAAGCTTTTACTGATGTGATCTATATCGGAAACGTTAGTCGAGAATCACGTTTTGATGCATATGATGGATAATTAACTACATGTGCTCAGTTATCACTGACTGTGGATAGTGATTGATTGCAACGAGGCTTGATCTCGAAATAATTGTGAGGAAGATGTGGAAGGGGGTGAGAGGTAGGAGGTATGGGTGGAGGAAAATGAGAGGCGAGGTAGCTGCTGAAGTGGGGTGGCTTCGGCTTTCCCAAGATCAAGCAGTGTGTGTACTGTAGGGGGGGCTGACCGTATATGCTAGAGACAGGACATATATAGGTGTCTTCAAAATATGAACAGGTGCACACCGCTCTCCAGTTCTTAAGATGTTCTCGGGGGTGGTATCAAATTGAATGTGAGTTCTTTTTTATGTACTGCTGAATGGCACCATGGATTTTATTATGGCCACATTTATGCCATGTTAGCCAATATTCCTAATGTAGAAATATATTTTGAAAGGCTAGACTACTATGATTATTAGTCTAGGACCCGTTTGAGAGGTGACAAATTTTAGTCTTATGTAGTTGGCCTTGTAAAATTAAAGGATAGTATCTTCTTGGCTTTGGCATGAAAAGCGAGTGACCCGTCATGAAGCATGTGAGCTTTGAACACCAGCTTGTAGTTTTTCTGAGACTTTCACAAAGCCTCTCAAAAATCATGAGGTTGGTTTATTAACCACTTGAAAGCAATGTTTTGAGTCCGAAAACACTGTTTCAGCACGTCTGGCTGCATATTTTACCAATTAAGTAGCTTTACAGTACGTATTTATATCGGCATGTTTCAAACTATCAAGACGAGATAAGAGTTAGAGGCCTATCGTGTCATAGGTAGCGCCTGTGAAACATAGGTTTATGTACCCGTTAACGTACTGTCCTCATAGAAAGAATCATACATTTACATACATACTGCAGTTGTTTCCGTATACTATTGTAGTTGCGCACATCTAGAAACTAAATATGTGGGGTTTAAGTGTGTGATATTATTAGGGCCCTTTTGGGAACTGGCCCAGGAGAAAACGGTGTTTCAACAAACTTCCCTTAGTGGTGGGATATGGGAAGGTTTTGAAACGGAGTTTTAAAGCGAAAAGTAGGTCTTGGTTGCTTATTGGAAAAGCTCCATTTCGATGAGTTAACGTTGTTTTCTGGACCCCCCAAATGGAACGCCAAGAACAACTTGTTTTTTTCAGAATGGAGTACGGGCCCTTAGTGGTTTTCTTTTTTTTTTTTTTTTTTTTTGCTATTTGGGCGGTAGGCGGAAAGTGCGATAGCTGTACAAGCAGCACAGCCACACCTACACTATCTAGTCCTATTTCCATCCCCATACGTCAGGAGGAGTGGATACGGGTCGAGTCTCCATCTACATACAAACAAGAGCCATTATCGTGGCGTCAGGAACAGCAGGGGTTAATTGAATGTATTCGAGCAGTACACTTTACGACCACGCCTAAAAGATAACAAAGTCTCCACATCGAATAGTAATTATGCAGATTACTGAGCTGTTTATGTCCGCTCATAGGCAAAGATAGGCCTGCAAGCCCAGCGCAGTATGTGAAACGCGAATCATCACAAATGTCCTAGTTCCACGCCTAGCTAAGAGGTGCCGGGATGGCGAGGGAGTGTCTGTGGTATATTATGATGTACTAGCCATGTAGGACTGGATATACTCGCCTAGTGTTTAACCCTCGCTGTTTGCGAGTCTGGCGTTCTCTCATGCATTTATTCGGTCACCATAAACCAGAGCCCCACTACAAACGTCCCCGCGACGTGATTAGCAACACTGAACAAAACTTGCTCGGCTACAGGTTTTAGCCCACTGGAACATCTCCATAACTCACAGAGTATTCCATCTCGGGGGACTGTATGGATGCAAGGGTTCTCTCCTCAGTAGCCTTTTCTGCATAAAAAAAGCACCCAAGGGAGTCCTCAGGTCCTCCACGAACACGCAGAAAGGGAATACCCTAATCCCCATGGCCATTATTACTCCAATCATTACTCAAGGCATCTCTTCTGCGCATGAATCTCCCTGTTCCACCAAGAGCTGATCATAGGTCGCCGACCAGTTCGATTTGCTACATCACTAGTGAGACATGGATACGTGTTTTTGACCCCGGGTTATTTGATTACTTTGCTTAACAGAAGAAACATATAAGAATGAACGCTACTCATAAAAAGGAAGCAGGAACACTGGTCAAAATACTATTAAGAGCCGACGACAACAACTCCAACCACGGCGGACTGCGCAAAAGCAAAAAAAGCAGAAATAAAAGAAAACAAAAAGCACAAGCACAACAACCTCAAAACAAAAGAAAAACATTGCGTGTAAACAGAACAAAAAAAAACAATCCTTCAAATACCATTACATCATTCCACTTCATCCGACTCATAAGGTTTCTAATTCGACACCACAACCCCCATATTCTTCCATGTATCGACCTCCGGCCCACACTCAACAGCAATAAACCGCCCCACATCTGATCTCTGCACCGTCCAAGCCCCCTCCAAACTCTCACCGGCCCTCACCTTCCCCTTGACTGGCCCGTCCACCAAAAGGCTCGGCCGAATAATAACCACATTACCCAGCTTCACCTCTCCCGGGGTGGGGTTGAAGTCCACATGCTGGATCCCGGCATACGAGCACACCAGCTTCTCCACTTCCTCTTTATCCGCATGCGGCTCCTTGAGTAGCCAACTGTACATTGGCTTCATTGCGAAAGGAAGTTCCTTGTGCCCCTTGGGCCCAATACCGCTGGAGGAGACGACAACGAGGCGTGGTTGTGTAACGGGGTTAGGATACAGACGGGTGTAGATTGGGAGGAGGATGTTGATTGTGCGGGCGCAGATTTGGGGCGGCTCGAGCTTTGGGGAGAGGGGGTTCTTGAAGCTAGGTTTGCCGCCTGTTGTCCCACTGTTAACATCTACAATCACTATAGCTGAGGAATCATCCTGGTTCTACTAACCTAAACTAAACAGCACAAACTCCACACCCTCACCAGCAGTGCTAAATAACCTTTCCACATCCTGCTCCAAGAACGCATCCCCCTGCACCACAGTGACCAACTCTGTCTTAGCTTTGCGCTCCGAAAGCGTCTTTGTAAACGCAGTCTCGTTCCGCGCAAGGACATAGCATGAATGGCCCATGTCGATGAGGTTGAGGAGCGTCTCGAGGCCGCAGCCGCGGGTAGCGCCGAGGAGTATACACTTGACCATTCTGAATATTACTTTTGAATATTACTTATTAACGGGATAAGGCTTTCGAGCCTTTATGTTTCGGTTGGAAGCGGATTAAATTGGGTTTAAAAAGAATCTTTGGGTTATGGGAAGAAAGTGGCACGATATCGATATATATCAAAGGAAGTTTGATATTCGGTGGTTGGGTTAGGGTTTCTTTGTTTGTCTCTTCGCTGAGCTTAGCACTCAATCTGCTTATCTGTCTGTCTATCTACCCCACCCCGGGATCTCGAGACCTCTTATAATCTCATAACAGCAAAAAAATCCTCACACCAACTTTTCTTCAAAATTCTCTCCTCGGCCCTCCGGCCGCGCACACAGTTTTTGATCTCACCGTCGGCACAACTATTCTATCGCCGGAAAACAAAGGTTGCGCGGCCTTGCAGCGTTGCAGTGCCCGCTCCGGCATCGAGTTTGTCCGCGTTGCACAGGCCGATTGGCGTGATAAGGCAAAGATCTACGTATGTAGGTGGCGCTAGCCAAGCATGCCGAGCCACGAGTGATAGGGCATGGGTGCGTGCGGATCGAGTGAGAAGTAGTGATCGCATGGGGCTTGTGAAGCTTTACTGCGGACTTAAATCAGCCCATTTCTATGTAGGTACATATAAACACTACAATAGCGTCATGATACTCTGTGGCACCTTGCGTTTGGAGTAGGAACACGGGTCTTACGTATAGAGGTTTATATTTAGGTAACGCAAAAGCTCTATGTACCTACTATTACATATGCGACGGTTATTCCCGGAGCTGTCTCTATTTGCTGAATTCTTAGCCTGTTGGTTTTTAATACACATGCAAGGTACAGTCATGGACCGTCACTCGACGAATACTGCCTCTTGACGAACAGAGGCTGTTAGCATGGCAAGAAACAGTCAAGCCGAGAATCGATCCGACTGCTTATTGGCCAAACAACCCTTGTTCTTCAACAGAAGATATCCGTCGAGTGACGGTTCACGTCACGACTGTAGATAAATATATGAACTATCAACAGATTTACCAATTGAAAAGACACAATGATTAAAGAAAGAAAGAACTTGGTTCTTTTCAGTACTCAAGGCTGAGTGCTATGATCTGTCAATACCTTCTCAACCCTTGCACTACATCAGGCGACAAGTAATCGAGGCTTTGCGCGAATGGAGCCAGCTCTATATTCTGGTTATCTAATTGGCAGGTGGTGGGATCAGCACCAACAGTTCTACCGGGGAATGGGCTGGTTCCAATTACGCAAAGTCTCTA
This sequence comes from Morchella rufobrunnea, assembly GCA_024713595.1. Lineage (NCBI taxonomy): Eukaryota > Fungi > Ascomycota > Pezizomycetes > Pezizales > Morchellaceae > Morchella > Morchella rufobrunnea. Next base: position 1,535,034 of record JAMGYT010000015.1, read on the forward strand.
ATATCATACGGATAGACTCTAAGAATAACCCTAACTCTGGCCTTGGCAGAGGCGATGTGACAATAGTACAGCTTTTTTCCGGAATAAAGAACAGCGTATAATCCAATCTTGGAGACTATTGATACTAGATATACCCAGATGCATATTGGCATGTTAACCTTTTACTTGGAACCGCTTTTTCAACAGTTTCCGAGTAGACGTTTTCCTGGGCCATTCGGACACCTTCACTCGGATAGTGAACGCTGCAACCGGTTTTCATACCGCTGATCTACCGGTCATAGTCCACTATAAGAGTGAAGGGTGTGTCCAAACGGCCCGGGAAAGCGTCTCTTTAATTAACGAGCTAGTATATGTCCCTGGGGAAGTAAAGTTAGAGAGTCCTGTTAATTTCCTTCGTCTAACTTCGGTCTGGTGCATTATTAGCTATCGAAAGACCAATACAAGCTTGGCCCTTACCGCTCCTGGTAATGAACAGATTTACCTTTGGCCGACAATGCATTTGGTCGGCAGTTGCGGTGATAGCTTACCAGTTAACTATTTCCGATAAGATAGCTATAATATGTTAAAGTAATCAATGAGCTTTTATAGCTTTGGGGGAGTAACTTTAGGAATCAGATCAAAATTGTCCCATTACTGAAACCGTTAGTGTATCCTAAATTCATAACAAAGGGCAAGTGTCGGGGAAGATCTGAGGGGATGGTTGCCCTAGAGACCACAAACTATAATCATACCATTGATACTCCCAGTATAGAATGATTAGTAATTACCACAGCACTTACCACCAATAGAACTCTCTTCCCATTCCATGTATACATCCTTTTCTGGTAAAATGGACATTCCCTTCCTAGCCGGATCTAATCCCACTGGGAATGATACCACTGACCTCGACGAGTCTTCTCTCACTACACCCGGGGGTTTGGGCAGTATTATTCACTTCTCACCGCCCACCTGCCTCAACTTCGTGCCCTACGGTTTCCTCTACACACGAGGGCACTCACCCCTCGAACTCCTCTTCGCCCATAACCCCGTGGTCACTGCCCTCATCTCAACCCTCACTACCCCAGCCCTCCTATGCCTCTTCTGCACCTCTCGCACCATCCGGCACTACTTGCATCACCACCCCCGATTCTTCACCAACCTCTTCCTTGTCTCTGACGCTGAGGGCGCCCGCTGGGTAGAGAAAAACCGGTATGCAGATGCGGTGAAGGTATATGATGAGGCTTTCCCTTGGGAGGTCGCTGTTGACGCCGTTGCTGCGATGCGAAGGGTAAAGATCACGGTTAATGAGCGGAAACTACTACTTGCAGTCTGTTTGGAGAAGTTTGTTAGGGGTTCTCCCAGGCTGGAAAGGATGTTTGTCGGTACCCATATTGGTGCAGCACAGGTGAGGTGGTTGGCGAGGAGGAGGGGGGACCAGAGATATATTCCGAGTTTGAGGTCGAGACACCTGGATATGGTCATAAAAAACAATCCAGTAGGTGGGAGACTTAGTACGTTGGTGCTAGATGGGACTGGAGTAGAGACCGAGCACATGAAAGTGCTTCTTCTAAGGATTGAAGGGACTCTGAGAGGGTTATCCGTCAAGAATTGCCCAAATTTGGAGTGTTATCTGTGGCCTGAGTGGCTACTAGAGGCTATTGATGGAAAAAGGGCAGTTGCGTTGAAATGGATTCATGTAATTCTTCCTATCCAAGGTGTTTCGGGAAAAATAGTTGCTGATATATGGTAGATCTGGGGTTCCGGGAATACGCCGAATAATATCTTCGACTTCACAACCAATCCCGATCCTGTAGAACCTTTGGAACCCCACAAGGATGATCCACAATATGTAAGCCTTCCGGATCCTGGTGAATGGGCTCCAAAAGCAAGCCTGTTTGCAAACGTCATTCCACTGCGATTCCATCTGGAACACACCTTAAAGCTTCTCCCTCCCATGACTTTATCCGGCGGCACACGGGCCAACAGTATGAACGAGATAATAGGGATTATACAGTCCCAATACCGTGACTTCCGGCTTGCGCAGAAAGCCGACCCAAAGGCGAAGTGGTTTGCACCAAACTATCCCCTCGGCGATCCACATCCGTTGGTTGCGTTTATGGTAGTCACAAAGTTCCTCTCGCTCAAGACCGACATAGCACTATGCGTCAATAAGCAAAATTGCTATTCGTTCGCCAACAGGCGCCCACATTTATCCGGGAATCGCACTGCCTACGCTGATGTTCCAAGTAGTGCTAGAAGGTTGGTGGTGGATCCACAAACTGGTAGGATGGTGCCGTATATATTTTCGGCGCTGGGAGAGGAAGAGGAAATAACGCATACCCACAGCGTGGCGGAGATTGATGCGAGGAGGCATGGTGGTGGAACAGTCTGTCAGAACTGCGGGCTGTGGGAAGATGAACTCAGTCCGGAAGAGCATAGGGGCGAGGGTGATATCAAGGAGTACGGCGGCATTCGGTTTGGTCCTGCTGTCGGTATAGGACGGATTGCTGTCGGATCATGCTGTCAAGACTGTGTGCGAGAGATGACATGTGTTGGCTGCAACAGGTACGATTCCCATCTTTCCGAAAAGCAGTCCATGTTTCTTCCTAAGTATTTCATGTCCTGTCCTCGCCGTCTAATACCTAGGGTTAAGTTTTTATTGCCCATCTTGCACCTTCAAGATGTACGCCAGCCCCACTGCCGGTCCCAAGAACCCCCTTGCCGCCGATCCTCCAGGCCCTAAACACCTGAAATGGACCTGTCCACAAGGACGCCATGGTCCCTTCTGTAAAGACTGTGAGGACTGCGAAAAGTCTCATCTGACCTGCATTGATTGCCGCGGCTCAATTTGCTATGGATGCCATGGACCGGCGGGAACGACGATTTCGTCAAGTTTGTATACCAAGGATGGCTGGACTCCCGAAATGGAAAAGGAACGCTTTGGCGTCGTGGGTGGGATAAACGAGTGGGAGATTGGCGCATATATGGGTTGGGGAGGGGCTCCTGAGTCTGAGTCTATGCTGGCTGAGGTCCAAGCAACATCTCCGGCGAATGGTCCCACCGAGTTTCAGAGTAGTGATGATGATTTTGTGCTCTCAAATGCCGATGATGAAGTCGGCGAAACGTCCTCTGACAATCTCCATGACATATTCGACGAAAATGATAACTCTACCACCTCCTCATATAGTAATATAATGTCCTCTGTCCTCTCATCCCTTTCCCACCACCGATCTAGCTCCTCCCGGACATCCGCGGATACCTCCACCCCACTTGCTCTCTCATATGGCGACCCCTTCAAGCGCCTCTGCGAGACCCGTATTTGGGAAGAATGCTCTCGCTGTGGTATCGGCACCTGTGCCGGCTGTCTCGGTTACGAGGAAGACACCTATGAGCCCGGCAAACCAAAATACATTGTCCAGGAGCCTGAATACCGCAACTGCTCCGCTGGATGCGGAAGAAGGTTCTGTCTTTCGTGTATACGCCAGCCAACGACGGGGCCAGGGGAGCTAGAATGCGGAAAGATTTGGGAGATCGATAGGGAAGCCGAGTTCCAGTTTGATGAGTATTTATACAAAGGGCTCATGGATATGCCGAATGGCAAAAAGGGCTTCGTGTGCGGGGCGGTGTTGTGTGCAGAATGTCAGGTAGGAGAAATGTTGATCAGGCCAAGTGTGCTGCAAGGGTATTCAGGGGATCAAGTGGAGAGAAGAAGGGATGATCAGAACGGTGTCTGGGTTTGTGCCCACTGTGAGTTGGGCATTAGACCGAGCATAATGTAAGTATCCCCAGGCGCATATCACCTCCGGAGATTGGTCAAAAAACAGTTTTGTTTTTATCCAATGAGATGGGAGAGGGTTCCATGTGAGAGCTTTAGTCCTCCTATATACCTAGTTATTCTTTGCATTCTATACCCTCCTTGAAATCAAAAAGGGAATTCAGCTTGTAGTACCAAAATAAAATCTTTTGCACGTACATAGGCGACATTGCTCGATCAAGAGGTGTTGTAGAGTAGCCAAACTACTATGTAGTAGTGAGGTGGTTTCCGCCAATTGATACCATCATTTCTCGATGGGTGATTGGTAGTGCGGTCCGCAATTCCTCTTCCCCGTCAAGGTAATGCCTTATCTAACTCGAGAGAGGTCGGTGGCGCCTCAAGGCATGTCTTGGCAAGGATTCTTAAGATTCTAACTACATGTAGGATCTGTTAATCATTGTGAAGCCTATGACGCAGTAAATGAGAAAATATTTCCTGATCTAATATGATTGCCTAGTTAGCCTTATGTAGATCTCTGACTGGGCACGAGGCCATCAGTTGCTTCGATCTCTAGTAGCTCAGGCCGAGCTGAAGGACAAACACACTTGTCTGATGCGCAGCATATCATGACCTGTCTCGAGCATAATAAAAATTAAGGCCAAGGATCAATCTTGAGTTGAGAAGTGCTACTTGGCGCCCAGAAAAACGATCCCTGCAACTACTAATTTCGACTAAAATTGATGGTTGGCCTAGGAGTTTTTAATGCGTTGAGGATCACAATAAGCCTGTAGGTATGTGCTTGTAATAGTGGGGGTTACCACTATCCAATCAATAACTCCGTGTATCGTTCGTTGGGTGATGAGGTGTTGTGGTGTTCCGCCAATGAGAAGGCCAGCGCATGATGCTCAAGGCATGGGTAACATAAGCGGAATGGAGGTGGCTCCGAAGAAACCTCCATAGTTTACGGATTTATGAGTACGTACGTGTCAATATTATTTTGTTTTACTACCAGAGTACAGGTCACTAATAAAGCAAATCTCACTGCTCGGCTCGATGTAACATCGGGTGGCTAGAATATCGGACGACGAAAGCTAGAGCTATTTTTTTTTAGCAATTACAGGTTGCCATGCTGGCGAAGATACTAGAAAAATACATTTCGGTATATGGTTTGAACAAGATTAGTTTATATGGTGTTCCGTATCTCGATTTTGTGTATTAATAATAGGGTTAGGGTTACTTCGTCTGGTTATTAAAGGTATCGTTCTGGTGATGACAGTAGAGTTTAATTATATGTGCACTGTCTATCATAAGTTAAAAATGCATTTGGTGGTCAGCCCGTGATCTTGTAATGATAATGACCGCCACAAACCGCCGTTGGGGGGGGAGGCGAGGTGGAGCAGGATATAAAGATAGCAAGTAGACCATGAATCACACTCAGACTTCGTAAGGAGGTGAAAGAGAATCTTTACTCGAAAGAAGAAATACCAGTCATACAGATGATCGCCTAGGGGTCGTGCTTGTAGCAGGTAATATATGACTGGTCCTGGGAACAGGACTAGCCGCGCCATGACCTCCACTTGCAGTACTGTAATTTTTTTTGTGCTTCCCCTCTATACAAAAAGCACAAACCACTCAGTAAATTGCCTTCAAGGACAGCCTAGTGTGCACATATCACTAAAATAAACAAACTTTTGCACAATAGTGTAATATGTGGCGGGGGTGCTGCATATTATTGGTCATGAAAATTTGAGTCACTCGGAACTTTTGTCATCCGAGGGCCGAGTCATGTGGTGTGGTTTTTGTGTGCTATTATAAATAAACGGGAATTCCTCTCTTGTAGCTAGTGATGGGTATGTTGTCTTTATTTTTTTTTACATTTCTATGTTTATGTGCTCTGAAGATTGCCAAGATAAAGAAGAAAACACTAAATGGGTTTGGGGGGGGGGGGGGCGGTGTGAAAAGCTGGAGCTAACACTCTATACAGTCCATTCTAATATATAGAGAAAGAAATACGGGGCATAGCTTTTACTAAAGTCAAGGCGGGTAGGGGTAGACTGGAGTGAAGAGATAGGAAGGTGTGGGGGTAAGAATGGAGAAGATAAAAAAAGAGAAAAGAAAAAAGAGAAAAGGACGGGAAAGAATTATTGGAGATAGGAAACAAGTATGGGAAGCCGTGGGAGAAAGAAATAAAAAGATAATGGTCGTCAAGAGGGGTTTTTGTGCTGCTCGTAGGTTTATCGGGGGGCTTTTAACACCCATCTTCAACCGCCTAAGGTTCAATATCCATCTTGATCACCCTCGCCGTCTTATTACGAATCTTGACCCCGGTTCTCATCTCTGCAATCGCGTTGCCCAACTTCCAACTGCATCTCATATCGAAATTGTCGCATCCGCGTGGCTGCTCACTATCACATGGATGTTGCTTTTCCCATTCCGGCAGCTGGGTTTCCAATTCTGGCAGCTGGGTTTCTAACTCTGGCGGCTGGGTTTCCAATTCTGGTAGCTGGCTTTCCCACTGCGGTAGCCCACTTTCACATTTCGAAAACTCTGTGATGCCCTCTAGCCAGTTTCTAGAATAAACCTCCCTCGTATTTACCATCGCAGAACTATAGCCCTCAGCGAGGACCGGAACTCTGCCACGTTTGCAGTTACTGCCTCGCCGGTATCCAGACCCAGGGGAGTCGTACCCCTCTTGCGTGCCTAAAGACGAGATAGAGCCCTCACGTGGACGTATAGTACGAGGGTCAACCTCCGGTTTGTCGAGGCGATTTATCAACCGATACTCTTCGCGTGAGGAGTAAGATATACCCTGGGTTTTAAACCGCCCCTTGTTTGGTGCCCCTGGGTTGACGTAGGGATTGATGAACCAATCTGGCGCTGAAGACTTGAATGTTTTGGACTGCTGCAAGGAGGCCTGGTAGGCCCTAGGGTTGTAGGTGGGCTCGGACTTGATGCCGAGTGATTTGGCGATACAATTTGGTTGCACTGTTGATTGAGAGGAGGGAGATGAGCTAGTATCACCGTCATCAGCTTGTGGTGCCGGATGGTGAATCCCATCGAAGGAAGAGCCTGGGGTATAATTGGAATTCTGTTTGGAGGTATTGGAGGAGCCTGGGGTTCCTCCGCTGAGTCCATTGTTTCTATCGAAATGATGGGATTGACGAGGAGTGGCAGGTGTACATTCAATATTTCTTGGGCTATCTGGCGTGATGGCCGCGCCTGGACTTTGCAATTCCTGGTACATACCCTCCAAGAAGCGGGGGGAAGTACTCCTGCTGCGCTCGCGGGTGTCTTCGGTTATTGCTGGAGGGGTGTCTGTAGCGCCGTCGAGCCCACTGAGCTGGTTCACCTTTTCGTAGCGGCTGACGGTTGTGACCTCCATCAGCATGTCATTTGAGTATGGTGCATCCTCAGTCAGGCCCGAGGAAGACCCATACGAACTTTGGCTACAGCCGAAAGACGAGTCGGACGGCAGTGTGATGAAGGGTGGCATTCTGGAAGCCTAGAGGTCGTTGCGTTAGCGTTCCGATAGATGTGTTGGCATAAGGAGAGTAGTGGAAGTAAGGGTTTGTAACACGAGAAGAGGCCTGGAATAGGTCTATAAACATACTGGAGCTACTGAACGACCTAAATACAGTGATGAGGTGTAGCGCGGCAAAAGCTCCAGAAGGGTGTGATGCGGTTGCCGATGAGGAAAGGTATTGTGATGGGGATGTGGATGTATTAGGGGAGTAACAGATGCTGTGGGGTGAAAGAAGGTTTGGGGTGGCGGATGCCCACATAATGTGCAGCAGGACATTGACATCACACCGGAGAAGGGTCAAGCTGAGAACAAGCCCATCGAGTGATGACTAGTGATTAAGCTAATAAAAGTGTTCAAGTGGGATTTATAGAAGGCGTATCTCTTGATTACAGCAAAGGATAAATGAATATATCTGAGTATGATACCTCTTTTTCTGGGAGCTCAATTATTAATGTTTTTTACTAGATTGAAAAACAGATTACTTTGAGTTTAACGATAACGATTTGCCAAGGAACTAGTGGGATTGGACTGTACTAGCTGCCGACGAGAATTTCGGTCACGTGGGGATGCATCTAGAGAGTGGCAAGAGGCATACTAGTTTATTTAACTTACAGTGCTGAAATTCTAGTCGGCATCGCTAGTAGAAAGGAAGTAACCACCTTAATACACAGCTTTAAGTCGGAAACTAAGTTTCTGCATGCACCTCATTCTCTTTACGGTGGTTACTTTACAAATACCGTTTAGAGATAGTCAGGTCTACAAAATCCCTTTTTCAAAAACCCTGTTAGATATGTTCAAACGGAGAAAGTTGAAAACGTCGTTATAGCAGCTGCCAAACATGGCCTCCATTAGGTTGCTATAACATAAGGGCGAGCTTTGTCACGACGATAGCAAATTCCGCCTATCTTTTCAAGTCTCCGTTAAGAACAGCCAGGTTAGGCATGCCAAACGGCTCAACCTTTTGCTAAACGGATTTAGGGCAAAATACGCTAGTATAACGGTTATTTTAGGCCTCCAAACTCTGTTTAAGCCAGTGCCAAACGCGCGAAAACAAAAAAATCTCTCGCTATTCAAATCCCTCACACAAGGCGGTTTAAGACAAAATGGAGCCTTACTGATCTGATCACAGAATGAGGTCGCACAGATAAACAGATAGGTGGTCTTAAAATGTCTCTGTACGTTGATAGGGTGAGTTTGGATTTCTAGGCGGTAGTGAGTAAGTACTCCAGTAGCAGGATAATAAATATCTATATCGCCATAAATATATTTCATCGGTGCCCTGGTTATTTATCTTCATGGATTATCACTCGGCTAATAATTAGCTCTAAATTAACTATTCGATTGCGTAATAACCTCCTGAAACTGTTATACCCTTTGTTCGGATAGATAATCCTAGTAAATCCAAATCAATATATGCCAATCGCGTCATTTTTAGTCGGTCGCTTCGTATCTTTCGTGATCTCTGCAATCAAGCTGTTCTGTTGATCACCGCATAATGCGTTTCAGGTGAATGGTAAGGGGCTATACGGTAGGTCATATTAGGTATATAGATACCGTGTTTTTCAGCGCTCGAGCCTATTATAAAATACAGTCGCGTATGGCTCAGTGAGAAAAGAAAAAATGCAGCAATCAAATATCCATTCTTATTGGACAGATTATAGAAAACAACAGATAGACTGTTCGGAAGAACGTACCGTTTCCACTGCGAGTACGCTGCACAGTTCTAAGCGAGGAGAAGTTTCCTCAATTTTGTGCTCGAACCCTCAAATCATGTAATGTCTGACTGTAGAAGAAAATGGCTTCGGAAGAATTAGGGGTCGGTATGCTGATCCCTCTGAGATCGTGGAAGTGCGCAGTAACAATTATCGCAACACAAAGATTGCGAACCAAAAGCGCACGTACGCACATATTCTGCCTTAAACGCCTCGTGGCGGCAGCATGTGGATCAACGATCCCTTGGGCGGTTGGATCGCTTGGATCGTGCACTCGCCTTAGTACGGAAGTTATACGGTACTCTATTTAGGTGACGGTTGTCAAACAGCCAATTGGAATTCAGAGTCCGTTGCCGCATAGAGCTATAATTCTCTCAAAGAGGGAAGTAGCGAATTGATATGTACCTTTTTTTTTTTTTTTTTGTTCTTTTACTCATTATGTGCGTGCAACCTCACGGTTATGGCACTAAAACACTACCTAGCTACACTACCTAACACCCCCTCCCCAAAAAGTAAAAACAAAAACAAACAAGTAACAATTTCATCTCTTCCTCACATAAACCTAAAGTTGGCCTCCATCCCATTTACTCCATATAGTGTATTCTCCTCGAGCTTCTGTATTTGCCATCTTAACATTCTGAAATCAAAGCAATCTCTGTCAATCTCAAAGTTTTTGTCCCTGTCCTCGATCTGACCCATTCTTGTAACCTTTGCATGTCGTCCCGGTACCGGTAAGATTAAAATCGCCTGTTCGTTGCTGTGTTTGAACCATGCCCATTCCTGCACCGTGTATTGTATGTCTTCGTTGCCCACCCTGTTGTTCCATTCCTCTGTTTCCTCTTTGATTTTCTGTGCCCGATAGTTATCTTCTGGTATGGCTACTATTTCGATTGTCTTCTTTGGAGAGCGAGTCGGGGGAGAGTGGATCGGGGTCTCGCTCCTCTCCGGGGGAGAGTGATCCGGAGGGGACAGGGCTCTAACGTCCCTGTATGCTCGTTGTACCTCTATTCTTTCTTCCGGTGTCATGTCCCTAAATGATTTGCCGATGAAGTGGGGAGAGGTGTGGGTGTGGGCTCTGGGGGGTGGTGCCTGTTGTGTTGTCGCTGGTGGTGGTGGCGATAGTGTCCTTGGGGGTGGCGGTGGTGGTGGCGGTGGCGGTGTCGGTTGTGGCGGTGATGGTGGTGGTGTTGGTGTCGCCTGTTATAGGAGAGGGGGGGTGTCAATGTCCATTCTTAGAGATGGTGGGGATTCTATGTCTTTCTGATAGTATTCGTTATCATCTGGTATATCGTTGTCCCCGTCATTATGGTTGCCGTGGTTGCTGTGGTCGCTCCGCATGCTCGTATCTTCTGTACTCGTTGTTGATCTAGAGTCTTTGTCTTGGGCCTCCACGCTCTCTGGTCTTGTCTCGTGCGGGATTCGTGATGGAGGGCAGAGTTTTATCGTCCTCTCTAGGTGGTGGATTTGGCTCAACAGCCTGTGGCTTTTCTTCGCCAAACTGCTCACGTCCTGTCTCAATCTCTTAATCTCCTCCGCTTGCTCTGACTGCAAGCTGATGCTCATAGCCATGAGTTTCGGGGTACTCATAGCTCTTTTCTCTCTCCAGTTTGCTGACATTCGTGCTCGTTCTTGATGATATCTCATGGTTGAAGCCAAAGAGATAAAAGAGGGGAGTTTTATGATTGGTGGAAAACTTAACAGAGGGGTAACCTGATGGTGTTGAGGAAAACCCGTGGCGGCTTCTGATTGGTCGCTTCGTCCTGCACGTTTATTGTCAAGGAAAGAGTTTTGATATGTACCTTAATACTAGGTTTATGTATGGGACAGTAGCTGAAATGTCAATCTCTCAAATAAGCACGCGCATCAACCGTGAAAGCTACCATCTAGCTGCTGCCATGCAAGTATCATGAGCCCTGTAACATTTTTGAAGTGTAAACAATCTGTGCAGCTGTGGTCTAGCCTTGTGAGCTCGGTAGGCTACTCCGCCCAACAACTGAGTACCAAAGAATGTCCCCTAGGTATTGAATAGAATTGTTTCCAAGCTGGTAATAAACGCTCCAGGTGGCTTTCTTCCAATCGATTGCCATATGCATAGATTCCTTTATCCTGCCTAGACTTTTGTTGCACCATAGAAGTATATGCAGGGCAAACCACGCGCGCAAAATACATAAAGGTCCAGGAAACTAAACGGTACGAAAATGAAATAGATTCACCTTGGAGTGAAACATGCTTTTCCCATGCCATTAGCCTTTTACGCTTGATTTGTGGGGAAAGAAGAGAAAAGAAAGGGAATTACATTTTTTTTTTTTTTAATCATATCTATTCATGTTTCTAGGTACAGAAAGTTCGAATGCAGAATAAACTATAGCGTAAAGAGACCTATCCCGGGCAAAACTCTAGTGCACGTCCCCTAAAAGCAAATAGAACTAAAACAAAAGATACCAGTGTACAAGAAAATAAAAAAAAAAAAAACATAGGAGATAGATAAATGAGGGCTGAAGGCCCGAATGCCATCATTGGGACTTTTCATCAAGAGCAGTGGGTGTTGAGAGGGGCTATGTAAGGGCTTCCAATCGAGGTGGTGGAAACTGAATTTAGCGAGGATAATTCTGCTGAGCCTGAGAGGAGGGGTGAGGAGATTTCCTTTATGGGGAAGTTGATTTTGACGGCAATGATGGTGTCGCTGAGGGCCCATGTGAGAATGTGGTCGTGCCAGACTTCGTCCAAGGATTTTATGTCCTTCAGGAGCGGGTGGCGGTGTTGGGAGATAGAGGGGCAGTTGAAAACTGCGTGTTGGGGTGTTTCGTCTTCTTCTCCGTATCGTTGGCAGAGGGGGGAGTGGTGTGCGTTGATCCATGATTTTTGGGCGCGGAAGTAACTCTTGTTGGCCCTCATCTGGTGGATTCGGGTTGCGGCGAACTTGTGGAGTGAAGTGAATGGCAGGCGTTTGAGGGTGAGGGGGTGGTTATAGTATTCTGGGGGAGGGTAGGCTGCTTGCCAGTTTATGACGAGCTGCTGTTTGGTGCACGTTGCCATCTTATGTGGGGGGACTCCTTCTTCAATGAGAGGTCGGATGAGGGAGCAGAGAAGCTCGATGGGGAGGTGGGATACTCCTTTGGATGCGTTCGAGTTCCATTTCTTAGGTGGATTTGGCTTTCCTTTCAGGAGGGCAGCGTGAGAGTAGACTCTTTCTTGTGAGGTGGTGGGGAGGTTGGGGCTTGTTCTCCTTGTGATGGGGTTGTTGAGGGGAGAGGCTTGGAGGATGCGTATTGCTTGTTTGCACTTGAGGAAGTGGCAGTGGAGGTCGATCGGGGGGGCGTTGGCTTCTGCTCAGAGGACTCGCGTATTAGTAGCCCTGAAGCATCCGGTGGCCCATCGGAGGACTGAGTTCCAGAAGGTGTTCATGCTCTTTAGGGATGTTTTGGGGGTGAAGATGGACGTCCCGTATGTGAGCATTGGTCGGATGGCTAGGAGAGCGATTCTCATGCAGTTAGCTGATGAGAGGCCTTTACCAGCGGAGGAGAAGCGGGAGATGATGCCGAAGGTGGATATCACGGCGTAGCACGAAGGCACATGCAAGCGTGAAGGAAAAGGGTTTAGTTGGGTTTCCTTTTGTCAGTAAAGTTCTATGGGTTTCCGTTCGGTTCTGGGATTACAGGGATTAATGAGTCACTCGCTTTGTAACGCATCTCTTATGTTCTTTTATCTGATTCTATGGATGAGTAAGCGAAGGAAGTGCTGGGATATATATAGAGGCCTCGCCTCCCACCTGTATTAGTTTCTCTTCCTTTCCTTTTCTCTTCACGCAACCTTCTTTGTCATTTAGCAATACTACTGTTTCGGTACTCCGGTACTTCCACGAACTCCGAACTACTTGCACCCCGGTGAACCCGCGGGGCCCCCATAGTCCCCGAATACTAAAGTCCCCGAATACTAAAGGTATCGAACCCGCCCCTCGGTTCGTACCCGTGAACTACCCTGGCCTCGGTCGTGTACTTTGGCTTCTCGTATCTCAGAACACTCCATAAGATTCCACGTAAAGCCTTAGATCCATCCGTGATAGCGGATCTAGCTGCTGCTAGTCTCCTTTGGAAGTGTATGTCTGGGTTGAGGTTGGGTGATAGCCAGAATCCTATCCAGCGTACTTGGTTGCTGGGGTTGAACTTGTGGTTGTTCAGAGAGATGGGGGTGGTGCAGTGATCGCTGGCGTCTCTGGGGGAGCGCCAGTGCATGAGTTCAGTTTTGTCGGCTGAGAAATATATGTTGTGTGGGGCAGCGAGAGACGCTATCTTCTTGTAGTGCTCTTCAAGGAGTGAGATGTTTTGGGAGTAGGAGGAGGACGCCACTGTTATTGCGACGTCGTCGACGTATGATATGGTGATACAAGAGTGTGGATCATGCTTACGGAGGAAGTTTACATAGATGACGAAGAGGAGGGGGGAGATGGGGGACCCTTGCGGAACCCCAACTTGGACCGCAGTGGGTGTTTTAGGGGAGCCTTTGAAGAGGAGGGTAATGAACCTGTCGGAGAGGAATGAACAGATCCAGTTGGTGAGGTATTTGGGGGTGTGCCCTTGGGCGAGTATTGGAGCGAGGGATTGTTTGAGGACGTGGTCGAATCCACCTTTGATGTCTAGGAACATGGTGGAGCATTTGAGTTTCGCGAGTTGGATCGCTCGAATCTCATGGTGGAGGGTGGTGGCTGCGTCTGCGGTGGAGAGAAAGGGAATTACATGTAGTTACATGAAGTATATTAGCCTATTATTCCGAAAACACACAGCTGCAGCTACGCTACCTGCATTCATGGCAGGGGCTCTCCTTTATGCACACTTCAACACAGATGGGGAATGACTCAAAATACGACCGAAGAAGGTGAATGAAGGCAATCACTGTCTGGCAAACCTCGGCGAGCCAGCAAGACGTCCGAGATATCAAATTTCGAGATAGACTGGTGCGACGGTAGTATAGGTAGTAGTAAAAGCGGTGATTTGACTTCATTTTGTAAGGCAATGTTTCACTTAGTATAAGAATATCGCATGTTAAGAATCTTACTGGCTTGATATGGAGGTGGTGATACATGCCACTAGTGTATGCTCGACCCCGCCAAACCAAACGGGTACAAATTTTTTTTTTTTTGCGGGGAAAACGTACACTTTTGGCCATTACAGGATATGTACTGAAATCAAGGTGGCTGGGACAAGAATGGGTTGTCTCTCCTGTAGTAAGTGGACTCTCTCGCGTTCCGTTTAGCCCTGTCATTTTTTTTGCCTCCGGCCGCAACTTTAGATTCGTGTTGTCAGTGGAATCAGTGATCTTGGCGTAACAGCGTGGGGGTTCGGAGCCTCAAGTTGGACACGTGCACACACACAAAAAAAAAGTAAGCCACTACCCTAGACATTTAGTTCGTCTCTACTCTTTGGATGTGTCAGAATTAATGTTGGAATGAACAGGCGGCGAGATATTGTAGACTGGGGTCAAGTTGAGAAGCGGAAGAGGCGTGCTCATCCAGCGGGAAATCGGTGGAAACGATGATCTTCCTCATCGAAATAATCGCAAGAAGCAAGCCACTAGCTTATCTCAAAAACCTACAACAAGAAACTATAGGAAATACAGGATCATATCAGGAATAGAGGTCCCTTCGATCAATCGAAACCTCGAGTAGTACGAAACCACACACTTTGATCAATTTCCTGGCAAGAAAATTTTCTTCCGTGTTACAATCGAGAATCGAGGCAAAACGTAAGATAATGCATGTAGATAATCGAACCCCCCATTAGAGTAATGTTGCCCATAAAAAGAAAGCTCCAATGTTGCAGAGAATATGAGAGGAAAAGAAAATAGAAAACAAACTTCCTATAAAAGGGACCACTGACTCTCACGACAATGAAAATATGGGGAAGGTGTGAACATATGGTGTGAAACATCGAAGGAAAAGTAGTGGGATAGACGAGTTGGTTAGGTTTCAAAAATGGGAAATGTTTCCTTCCGCTTGGGATCCCCCTCAACCATACAGAAGCTACTACTAGCTGAGTTTCTCTCCTCATCCGGTGTTTGGCTTCCTGAAACATCTATCCAGGAAGAGCAGATGCTATGCGTATCGCTGTGTGGGTGTGCGGTGTCTCGAATAAGAGGGAGGATGTGACAACGGGCATGGTGACTAGGTTCTATTCGTACCAGGACCATGTCGTCGGGTTCTCTTGAATAACGGTCCATCCCACCGTAACCTTCACCGGCAAAAAGGGCGTGGAGCTGCCTATCATTGAGACCGTACGTCTTTAAATCTTTCATCACTTCCTTTCGCTTCATCTATCGATGGGTGGATGTTAGTGTACTCACACAGACCTATCAGGGGTATTCTTACTAATGATATAGTATCAACGTGAGATTCCTGTTCACCCTTGAGAGGCTCCCCCGGGTCACTCTCCTGTCTTTCCTTATCGCAGGCGGTATCCCACCTTCGCAGAAGGGAGTGTGATAATTTAGGATGTTGCTTATCATTATCGGCAGCCGTGGTGTCGTTCTCGAGCTTAAGACTTTCAAAGGCTTGCAGCTGGTGGAGGTCAGTGCTGCTAGGATGAGACATGATCGCTTTGCGTATTCGGAGATATAAAGAGTATCCGGGTGGGTGAGGTAAAATCTTTTGTTTTTTGCAGACTTGAGCTTTCTAGCTAGCTAAGCGGAAGCAAAATATGGAGAAGTGAGTGGGAGAGGAAAATCGCCAGGGCAGGCCCTTTATAAGAGCCAAACGGTACCAAGGGAGCTCCATCATTGTATTATATAGTACTGAGGATGCATGGATAGGGTGTATGATAGGAACCATTGGATTTCATAAGTACGCGGTGAGGTGCCCATATGTACGTACATATATGGCTTCCAGATCCACAGCCCATAAGGCCTTGCCACTTGGTGACGAAAATTTAACACTAAAGGAATCTTCAACTAGTTTTCAAGTCATCAACAGCTTATATACCAGTGGTGTATTTGAGGCATTTATGTATGGATATATCTTGGCGCAGGTGATAGAAAGACCGCTCAGCGGTTAGATATCGCGGAATTAATGGGGAAACTTAGCCTGTGATAAACATTTATGGGTGTGGTTTTGAGATTGCTTTAATTAGGGCAAGGGCAGAGGTTTTGTCCTTGACCCCCCTGTATATATAACCAACTTACAACATACGAAGCAATGGCGACCATAGATAAATGGCTAGGGCCCATCAATTCCTGCCTGAGTAAGGAATATGAAATCGAACTTGGTCAATAGGGAATATGATAGTGTGGCCGTGGGTGCAGCCTACAGAATTATTTTTATATTAGGGAATGAGCTCTGCCAGATGCTTACATACTTAGTAAGCAGTTGCTTTATGCTCGCTCACAAAAGGTCTATACACTTTATTGAAGTACTGGAATCTGGCTCGATGTAGCCCAAGGGGGAAAAAACTAACCTCTCTAGGAAAATGGAAGTATTTTATGATTTGATCTCAGGACCATATCTCAACAAAATTGGGTAAGAGTTATTCCGCTGTTTTAGAGCTCGTGGCATATGGAAATGATAGTTAAAGAAAATGGCTTTTGGACCAGGCGCATGGGGGTCTGTGAAGGTATGTAGTAATCACAACCCAATTGGGGAGAGTTCAAGTTAAAACTTTGTTTGGGTACACGTAGAAAGTACTCCACAAATACATAATTAGTTATATACAATCATTATCTTCGATCAGAACTATTTTGAAAATCGGTACTGAGCCGAAAAGAAATATTTCATTTCAATGCATCAATGCCAACTTCATTGTCTTCTTATGCGTTACTAATTCTTCTCGCATATGTTCGCCAAACAGTTCTCAATCATAGACTGCCCCAATTTTGAGGACTTTACGTGGATAGAAGAGTTTCTATTCCTACTACTAACGGTAGTGCTCTTCGTTGGCGGCAACGAAAACTACCGCTAAGCGTCGAGCAATAGGTGGTAGCAAGATGCAAAAGAACCAATTAGATGGCCTACATTTTTGAACTTTGACCCCAGACTGTTCTTTGGGGAGCTGACGGTCCCCCGTATCTTCCGCGATCTTACTAGAAAGCCCGAACAAAGGATGGGGAATAGTATTAAAAGGAGCCTCAAGTACTTCGAGAAGCCCTAAAATAAACCAACCTCCGTTAAGAGATCTAGAAGTTCCATCCAATGGACCACCTTGTTGATTCATTAATGAAGAATTATGTAGGTCCATCCATATATACAGGTATATAAGTATACGTAATAAGCTTGCTTTAAACAACAAAGTGTCAAGTATACGCGCTTTCAACGTCGAGACCTCATACGATATTTTAGCGTGAACCTACTATGTTATGTTTAAAACTAATATTATATGGTGAGAAATAATTTTCCGAGGTGCACTAGCCTCGTCGCTTGTGCTAGTTGTCACACTCGGGAATCCTTATTCGCTCTTGAGTCGAGGCCGTGACCAGTAGTGAGTCAATGCGGTCTCTGATCTCAATTAATGAGAGAGACATTTCTCGTCCCACTGAACGAAGTTTACAATTGTTCTGGGTCGGTAGTTTAAACGGATATCAAACTTTATGACTCGTCCCGCCAGGTTGCGGAGTTTATATACCCAGCGTTAAGAGGTATTTCTCTCAATAGGTTATCGAATGCCAGAAATTCTAGATATGCGGGCTGCGCGCATCATCAGTTTTTAGAATACTTATCCTAAGTCCAAAGTGACCGACGGAGAGCCTGAATTATCCTGTACCTAATTAAGTGTTTGTTTCTATTTAGCCGCCGATCAAGTACTTCGGGGGTAGGGGTAAGTCTGTCAACAGCTGATGGTGGTGGCAACATACAAACTGTTGGCAGACTTACCCCTACCCCCGAAGTACATCTCATCTATCACTTGACAAGAGGGCAGGGTTTGTAGGACACGTAGAGGCAGCATCTACATATAGGCACAAGGCTGTAAAATGCAAGTGACGGCATGAAGAGCCCTCCCTACGCTAACCTCGAGATCTCAATTATGAGTCGAACAAAGGAATGGCAGATACGAAGTATTCCTAGCTAATGTGCTTACAGGATGAGTTTCCGCTGGAATTGTTGACAGGATATCTTGAAAGTCATTTCACGTGTTAACTACATCTCTATAACCTTTGGGGCGGGACCAGTTAGTCTAGAAGTTAGATAATAGGTGCTATTGGAGAATAAATATCTTTGGCAATAGTATTGTCAGGAATGCAGAACTTTAGGGGATTGCAAGAGGTGCCGGCTGCCACCCACGGAATTAGACGTAAATATGGTAGAGCTGTCTCTGGCAGCTTACGCTGCTTATTGCACCATCACTCTTGCATTATTTCAGACAGGGAGCCAAGTAGAGAATATTGCTCTTCGGGTTGTGCTGTTAATTAGCCACTTCACCAAGGAAACCCCCTCCCTTAAGTTACTTGAAATTATATCCTGAAATCTCCCGTGAGACTAGACTGCTCTTATCATGGTGAGCTTGAGGGATTGAGGGGTTGTGGGAGAATACTAATCCTTGGAGAAGTAGGTACATGCTTACCACCATAAGAACCAGAAAATGCAGTTGCTCAGCACAAGGATAATTTGTATGGAGTGGCGCTGTTTTCCCATACAAATCGCCCCTGTCTCCGTCACTTGCATTTTCTGGTTCTTATGGTGGTAAACATGTAAGTAGATGGGCAGAATCCCGAACGAATTGAGCATATTATCCCTGTAACACCTGCTAACCCAGCCTTTTCCTTGATTGGGTACGCGCTTATCTAGGCTTTAAATGTCTCCTATCTGTAGATACTAGTTCTCGCGCCATCTAGCAGAGCTTCCCAGTTTTTCACTTGTCGACTACAGTTCCTGGTATGCTACAGGTCTTGAATGCCCGGAATTTCTAACCTCGTCGAATAGTAGCGAGGCAGTGACCGTAAAGTGCCAACCTTTTATCGTTGCTAAATATAAGCCTTGATAAGTTGGAGGAAGGGTTCTTGGTCTTGGTTGTAATCCTCGGGGTGAGGGGTTACTCTGCCCCTGCAAGATACGCTGTATCAGCAGTTGAGTCTGAAATGCACTCAAACACAGGCGTAATGACATAGTGCTACACATAGTGTCAACAATTGGGTATCTATGAGCTATGATTGGGTGGTTAGCAATCATAGGATAACGGAGTAACGGATAGGTCGAATGTTTGTGGGGGCTATAAATATGACGTAACTGCACAGGAGAATAATGAGAGTTGTAATATGGTCCGTAGAAAATCCTGATTTTGATAGCTACCACACTTGACTAGTTAAGGTATTGTAAAAAAAGAAACCACCGATAAGAGCGTCTCAGGACCCATGCCTTGACCACACACCTGTGATGTATCTAATTCTGAAGGTTTTAATGCGTTGAAACATTGAGGTTGAGGTGCATTGCATGTGTGAAGGTGCTAAGGTGCGAAGGTGCGAAGGTGCTAAGGTGTGAAGGTGCGAAGGTGCTAAGGTGCGAAGGTGCGAAGGTGCGAGAAGGTACGAAGGCGCGAATACGCAGTGATGTGTGCAAAATGAGTGGAGGTTCGTGGCAAGGCTGATATTATTGGCCTTGCTTATCATTGTACGACGCTGTCACATTGTCGACCAGAAGCAATATGGATAACCCCTCTCTGTTATTGCTAATACGTAAGAGAATGCCACCAGCTGATCTGACGAGGAGCGAGTCTACTCGTACCCACTAGCACACCCAACTTCAGGCTGATGTACGCGTCGCAGTGTTTTATTTACCGGGGTATTGTAACACACTGAAGAGAATACTGATGGACTGCCTTTTGGAAATGTGACTTGATGTTTGGGTGTTTGTGTGTATACGTGTTAAATGTTGTTAACCTGGCGTTGAGAACTATGTTTTGGATAGCGTATAGAGGGGTCTGAACAGGAAGAGCATGTAAGATATGTCCACTAAGGGATACTCTGAAGTAAGGTACACCATTGATAAATATTTCTTACCTTGGGGTTCTGGCTGGCTGAGATGGTGAAAGGTGGTCTAATTTCGAAGCTAGTTGGTCATGGATTAGTCATAGGCTTGGCATAACGCTATGTCTGAGCTTTATGTGAAAAATACCCCAGGGTAAAAAGCTATATACCCAGATCACCGTCGAATCGCTCAATCCAGCTGGAGAATGTAGTTATGTGCATACGAAGCACAGGTACTTAGGTCAGGTCAGGTAGAAGCGGAGCAGAGCGTGTTGGCTCAGCTAGGACCCGTCGCGAATCTGGTAATATAATGCAATGGGATTTCATTTAGTCCTATAAGTGAGCGAATACCAGAGACTCCATCTAAGAAGGGAAATATATTTAGCCTATAAGGATGAATCTTGCTTACGCTTTGAGCAATAGATTCAGTCAAGCCAAGTGTATTGCATGATATATTGCAAAATTCTAACACCAGTTGGCTTGATCGTGTTGTCACCTAGTAGGCTCTAAATATATTCACTGTCTAGGTTTAAATACAATTTTAACCTTCGACACCCCTAGAGATAATTAACCCAACGTTTCTTGATTTAATTGTGGGTATTAGTACGGCCTTTATTGATGGAAGCGCGCCTTAGAATGACAAGCAAGCTCTAGTGGATAGAAACTCCGATACTATGCTGAGTACGATATAAAGAATCCAGATGACGAATAGCTCGTTAGCGAAGATATTTGCTGATATGGAAAAGACTTTAGAAAGGAGTACCTTTTTATATGAAAGCATATATGATACCTCAGATTGCTGGTTGTATAGTTTGAAACGGGTAGTTAATGTAGTTGACTTTAAGATCATGCGTACTAGTATATAATCTCTTGGTATTGGTCAGAGTGTGACTTAGAGAGTGAGCACAGAGAAGTAGCAAAATGAATGTACCCCAGCAGACAAAAATGTACGAGATGGGGTTCGTTTGCTGACATTATACTGAATTCTGTAACTGTATCTTTGAAATTACATTGCTCTTACTGTAGAAGTTGGTGGAGAGTCGGGAGCATTGATATAGAAACGAAATATCGTCAAGAGATCAAATGGGTTGTCGCCTCTGTATAAGAAGGCATATATCATTAGGTGTCTAAGATAAAAGCCATTATTGGGCTTAAAGGGATAACGAAGACTTTGATGTAACATTTCA
The DNA here is from genome assembly GCA_024713595.1 of Morchella rufobrunnea. Lineage (NCBI taxonomy): Eukaryota > Fungi > Ascomycota > Pezizomycetes > Pezizales > Morchellaceae > Morchella > Morchella rufobrunnea. The sequence goes on from JAMGYT010000015.1 coordinate 1,556,127, forward strand.
CATCAATCGTGATGTAGACCATTTCGATCTCTGGTAATATCAAGATCCGAGTGTCGTTTGTGTACCGTACATCTAAAATATGACTTTCCTAGATATGAACGGTCATTAAGCTCCCAATTTATTTGTGTCAAACTCGACACGAGTATGAAGTTTGGTGGACTCACTAGACACATGTTTCAGAACATGAACAGAAATCATATATTTTGTTGACATGAAATTGAAGTGATAGATGTTTCTCATCATGAACACATGTAGAGTACATCTGCTAAGTATGACGTATATTAAATTAAATCTCGAGAGTGTGTGGTGTGATCGAAAGCAGTCTACAGGCTTCATTGTGTTATACGTTCTACGTACTGGTATATAGATCTATCACATAACCAATCTAATGAAGAAATAATAATTTAGGGTCCGTTTGGCAACAAGACAAAACAGAGTTTCCAAAGGTCAAGGCCTAACAAAAAGATCGTTGAAACGGAGTTTACAGGGGTGAAAACTCTGTTTTGGCCTGTTGCCAAACGGGCCCTTAGGCTCTGTTCGGTTGACGTTGAATCCATAGATTGAATAAAAAAAATACCTCTAGAGGTTAGCTGCGCAATGGGCAGGGGTGTAAGTGCACCTGGTAGCTACATGTACTAATTAAAGCGGCGCGGCGCCGCGGCGGTCACACGAACCACCTCATAAGCACGGGGCACAAACTCGAAAGTAACGTATTTTAGGACCAGATATATACCAAATTAAGCAAGAAGGAGCTGAACCAGACCATTAAAAAAAACAGAGTATAACTTTCAGCCCTAGATTCTGAGCGTTGGAGGTGGTTGTGATACCAGAGCATTGAGGCTGTTTACGTTATGCAACCCGAGGGTATCTCCTAGCAGCAAATGGTGCAGAGTTGGATATGATGGGAGATGTCGACTGATTCTAAGAAATGGCTAAATATTTAATAGCTATGGGTAAGGGATTTCAGGTGGACTGGGCCGATGTGACTCTTAGGCCAGTGATTATTTACGGTCTGTATTTAACTGGTATCACAGGCTAGGGGCAGTTTATATAATAAAATACCAACATCTAACGGATCATGGTTAATGTTTCATATCTCTGTGAGCCAGGTTATGTTAAAGGCACCACTTTATGCATTTTTCCTGAGACACAAACAAACATCCTAGAATCACCAGAGAGTAACTGAGATTCCAGCTTTTGCGGTAGTCCTTCGAGACCCGTTCACTCCTGAGTAGATGAAACATCAGAGTATTAATTATGTATCTTGAGGGCGTAGCGTAATTAATCCGAAGTGACGTTAGTTATGTTTTCTGCTTTTGTAGGCATGGTCCAACAGATCATGCAAGGAAGCACGTGTACGTGATTGATAGGCGTTTGATTAGCGAGTTTCGTCTTATGATGACCCTTGAAAGAAACACTATGATTTATTCCCGTACCTCCGGCCCCACCAACACAATTAGAACTTATCAATACATCGAGAGTCTGCTAAGCCGCTATGTCAGAGGATGTAAGCTCATTGTACTTAATCTAGCTAACAGGACTCATACGCATTAATTCTGGCCCCAATCTAATATTTACGTAGTGGAAGACATCCCGTGGCTATTTTCAAGGACTCGTAGGGGTTCGGATATACATGTAGTCTACAAGTATCAAGGGGGGGCGGGCATTGCTATGCATGATCTTGAATTTATCGCCAAGTATTCAAGTTTGGACCACTTCAAAATATACAAAACGAACCAGAAAATGCAAATGACCGAAACAGGGATGATGTGTATGAGAAATCACCGCCACTATATAGATGCATTTTCTAGTTCTTTTTGCGGTAAACGAGTATATCCACGGGATGTCTTCAGTGAATTACTTTTAGCCGCGCCTACTTAGCGGAATTCTTGAATAGATGTATGAGTATAACTCCTCCCTCAATTTACTTAGGGCTTACAAGTATAGATAGCAACCTCTCAGTATTCACTGGAATTACGTGTAAAGAATATGAGCGTGAGGTTAACGTTGCATGCACATAATGGATATAAAAAAAAAGGAAGAAAAACATGCAAAGAATAATGTAGGTATTCTGGAAGCATATCTATAATCTTTGCGTTAATCGAGTCGCCAATATATAATTTTGTAATGATTTGTGATGTTACAAGCTGGTTATCTATACGTTTGTCTCTTCGCCTCACCATCAACCCAAAGATTATGCGCGCTCCTAAATACCGGATAAAGCCACTGACGGTAAAACCTCCATGGAAATCATTGAAAACTACTGGGCGAAACCGATATCTAAATAAAAAGGCGGAGCATCTCTCCGCTATCGCCCCCAGGGTGATGTCTCGCAACCAAAAAAAAAGCAAAGGCACTTTCTTGAGTTCCGTGGAATTGGCCATTGAATGATTGACAAAGGAGAGGAGCTGTTATAGTAAATACGTTAGTATGGTTACATCTTGTTTTAAGCCAATGCATCGGGTGAATATCCGGCGAAGGATTTATGGGCATGGAGTTTGTCATATCCGGTTATATCGAGGTTCGATTTTGAAGTTGGGGGGACTAAAACGTCAATGTTATCCCTTGGCATGATGAAATCTGTCTCGATTAGAACAGTATTGATAATTAGGTGGTGTGATAGAAACCTAAGGATTGGGGGTGATAAGGACATGTAGGCAATCAGTTATAAAGGTCCTAAACTCCTATATAAGTCTAATCAATCTCGGATTTGATGCTCACCAATTTCTACACCAGCTATCACCCTGATAATACTACGCTGTGAGATTTTGTCCTATCCGTATTGATCCCCTTTCATCCCGTGGGACATTTAGTAGCTGTCAATATAGACGCTACGAGGGGATTTCCACATGTATTAGGATACAAGGTCAGTGTTTTTTTTAGAGCGTTCTACTATCTAGTAATATGGCTAATTGAGACTTCTGTGTTGTGCAGCCTGCGTCGGAGCTAGCTTCGGGATTGTCAACAAAGAGGCCAAGAAGCCCAGTCTAGTCGACTCCAACACAGGTACTAAAGTTAGGCACAGGGCCCCATTAGTGTTTGCACCATTACGCTAGGTCTAATTTCTCGACGCGGCATTTCTCTATCTCGGTACCTATACTATTGCCTCTATGTTAATTGGAGTTGGCTTTACTAGTCTAATGGGCGTGATGCTTGGTGCCAAGGTTCCCATGGCTCCGCTTGGGGGCAACCTACTCCGCGCCCACCTATGCGCACCTTAAATGTGTCAATTAAGCAAGATATCAAAAATCTAACATAGCAAAATGTAGCTATAACAAGAAAGAACATTTTTTGTGTTAGATTTTTGATATCTTGTCTGGTTGAAAAGTGAGAAGCGTTTTACTTAAAATTCGTTGTCACCTTTGAGATGCGCCGCACCACCATACATGGATCTGGGGATTTTTGGGGGCCAGTTCGGCTTTTTCGTGATTTTGAGGTTCCGTTTAGCAGCGGCCACAGATGCAGGTTTTTGAAAAAGGAGCTTGGGTCTGGGTTTTGGTGTTGAAACATCGAAAAGTTAGTAGGCCTTGGAGTTACTGCGAATGATAATCCACTCGCCGTTTTTCTTGGCAGGGATACTTTGAGAGGTGATCTACGAGGTTTTCTTCATATTGGCAAATGGAAAACTAGCCTGATATGTTTCTCGCCGAGAAAAACGCGACTGGGCCATCAAGAACTGCGTTTCTGAGCCTTAATGGAGTTACAAAATTGTATGTCGAACATAACAATTCACTGCAAGATCGAGTTATGAAAAACGAAACGGGGTTATCATGCGGTCGAACGGGCCTTAATCCTCTGTGCACAGCCCGGTTTAAAATTCGGTATTAGACTACAGCTTCGCAACTTGATATGCCGGAACCTAGTACACAGGATCCCTTGTTATCCAGTACAAGATTCTCCGGCACTTTTATTTTTTTTGCAGCAAGAACAATTTACTATCCCGTATGATTTGCTATCCCGTATGGAATTATTGGGATTAGGGCAATACGAGTTGTAACTGTACTTGTCTAACACGATCAGAACCGGAAGTTCTGTTGCTTAGGCCTTGTATGAGAGATTAGCGACGCTCTATATAAATTTAGTAACTGTGTTTTCTGGTTCTAATAGTGGTAGACAAGTACATACTGAATTGCTGCATTAAGTCACCTCCGCGGCCGGTCGCAAAAGGAGTCTAAATTGCCTATTTTATTGGCTTGAGTATACGCCTCTTAATCTCCCTCAGATAGCTTCTGGTAGAGTTATTGTAAAGTATAGGAAGGTCCTATTGGCCGAGTCAGCTATCTAAGCCTTGTTTTTAGACCCCCTGTTTCTACCATAATTCTACCATTGGCTGGCTGTACACACATGGGGACGTAATTTTGATGTTTTGTGTGACTGGTCGTTGAGACAAATTATGTAATAGGTGATTGTTTAAAACCCTAAGGAGAATTTCTGGCTGATGAACTTAGTTTAGATGCTTAACCGCTTTGAAATATACAAACCCTGGTTCCCTGCCCAGCGAGTTTACCGCCTACTCCCGACTCGCTCTCCAAAGAAGACAATCGAAATGTCTAACGGCGTTTCATGTTGTGGTCTGAATTGTGGAGGAAGATTATCGCTTTGGATCTTTGGTACATTAGCTTTGTGTTATCACTTCTTGTTTGGGTTCTCTTTCGGGTTCTTCGTGTGACGCTTATTTATCTTCCCTGTAATTTTTCTTAACGTGCTTCCTTGAGTTTCCATCGCGCGGACTATTAATCATGTCTCAGCATCTCAGCGTCACTTGTATATATATGGCTCTACCTTCCCTTTGTCTTCCTTTCCTTTCTTCCTCACGCAATCCTCCTGTTGTATTGGGGTTTTCTTTGTTTGGGTTTTGATTTCTCTACAAGTTATTTCTTTCAGCTTTGGGTATTTAAATATATTACATTAAATCCTCTAAAACATCGTTCATTTCGCGTAACATGTCCGAGTCCCCGAATTCTCCTCAATCGGTTTCAAGCCTGATCGTTCCTAGAACCTTCCTATCACGGCGTAGCACGAAGGCACATGCAAGCGTGAAGGAAAAGGGTTTAGTTGGTTTTCCTTTTGTCAGACAGGTTCTATGGGTTTCCGTTCGGTTCTGGGATTACAGGGATTAATGAGTCACTCGCTTTGTAACGCATCTCTTATGTTCTTCTATTAGATTCTATGGATGAGTAAGCGAAGGAAGTGCTGGGATATATATAGAGGCCTCGCCTCCTCCTGTATTAGTTCTCTTCCTTTCCTTTCTCTTCACGCAACCTTCTTTGTCATTTAGCAATACTACTGTTTCGCATCTGCATTTCCACTAACTCCGAACTACTTGCACCCCGGTGAACCCGCGGGGCCCCCATAGTTCCCGAATACTAAAGATATCGAACCCGCCCCTCGGTTCGCACTAACTACCCTAGCCTCGTCACAGACTTTGGCTCGCCTCTTAGAATACTCCATAAGATACTACGTAAGGCCTTAGATCCATCCGTGATACTAAGGTTGCGTCTCCAACGCCAACCTACACGACTCCACGATACCATAGGACCATAGACCACCATGTCGCAAACCAGACTCCCCCCCATGGACGAAGATACCCATGAAGCAACCCTAGCAGACATCAACAATTTCCTGACAACCTTCCCTAACTTCGGCGAAGTATCGTCAGGCCCCACACAGGCCCTCCACACCCTAATGATTCGGGCACAAAGAAGTCTGGAATGGTATGAAGGCGAACTAAAAGAAACCATAGCAGACGGGGAGGATGCACGAAGGATCTTCGAGGAAGACATGGTCGACTAGACTCTGACCTGGAAGAGGCCAGAGAGGAGCTGACCACTACCAAGACAGCTCTCACCAGGGCGCTAGAAGACCTCGCAGCCCGGATCCCCGCCTCCTCAGGAACCTGCAATCCCCCTCCAGAAATTCCCGCCGCCAGAACCGGTTCTCACCGGTCGCAACCGTGCAAACACCCCCATACAACCTCAGCCAAATCCGAAAACTTCCAGACCCAGAGAAGTTCAAAGGCGGCAGGCGAGCCCTTCCCTCTTCCAGCACCAACTCCGTCTCAAGCTTAGTCGGCAATGCGGACCGCTTCCCAGACCTGCAAGACCAACTGATCTATGCTATCTCACGATTAGAAGGGCCAGCGGCGGATCAATTCCTCCCCTACCTCACCCACACTGGCGTCAACCTCCCATCCATGGAGAGGTTCTTTGAAATTTTGGACACAGCATTTGGAGACCCAGACCGTGTGGGCACAGCACGTCGCAACTTGGGGAGAATCCAACAAGGCAAGCGTCCCTTCTCAGAATACTTCGCTGAGTTCCAAAGATACGCAGCAGAGGCAGGCTATAACGGTTGGAAACATCGAGGCCCTGGAAACTGGGCTCAATGAGGAACTCAACCGGGCCATGGTCCATGAAGTAACCCCAGAAACGGTCGAAGAATTTGCCCGGGTACTCCAGCGCCTGGACAGCAAAACACAAAAGGTCAATGCCCGATACCGCGCCCCTGCCACAACCTCCCGCTTTACCCCCCGTTACTCTGTTCCTGCGGCACCCCCCAACCGAACCTTTGCTCCCGCTGCCCCAGCACCCCGTACCCCCCCAGCGGGACACCCCTCACAAAGACCAGGAGGTGTCGCGTCCATGGACCTCTCTGCCGGCCGCAGACACCCAGACCCCCGCGAACGAGATGCCCGCCGAGTTGAGGGCTGGTGTTACTATTGGTGGAGGGGACACTTGGTAAAGGAATGCCCCAAGCACCACCCCTCGGAATGCCGCCCCAGGATGAGAGGAGCGTTGATTAGAACTAGGAATACGGAGCAGGAAGACTCGAGGTGGAAGAAGAGACTCCGGCGATGAGGCGTTAAAAAGATTTATCCCTGGCTTGAGTGGCTCAGCCCGGGAATGTTTTAAGAATTTTTCTAAACTTTCTGTTTCTGCATTTTCAGTTTTGGAGAAGGATATGGATGGGAATCAATTAGTTGTAACGTGTTCAATTTCTCAAAATAAAGATTCTTTTATCCCATCATATGCCCTCATTGATACTGAGCGTCCGTTACGGATTCATAGATAAATCCTTCGTAGCCACCACAAATTAATTACTACCCCCCTCAAAATACCCCGACAAATCGACGTTATCGATGGTAGACCCATAGAATCAGGAAAGGTCACAAACAACGTCACACTAAGCCCTGATATCCATGGGCACCAAGAACAACTTCCCTTTGTAACCCAACTCAAGACTACCCTATCGTAATGGGGAATACCATGGATGCGAAGACACCAAATTACCATTCCGACCAGCACCAACGAGCTATGCTTTGACTCCCCATTTGCCTAAAAACACTGCTGCCTCGAGAAAAACCTGTTACAGTTAGAGGATTCCATAGAACCCCCCCAAAACCAATCACCCACATTTCAACTGTCAGCTTCAAAACATTAATCAAAGAAAACAACGCAGAGGAATTCATCTCTACTCCACCACTCTGAAGGCACTCGACGACATCCTAGCAACAACAAAGGGCAACCCTCGACCTAGTACCACTTGATCACCAACAATTCCTACACCTACTGACAAGAACAAGGCCGGCACTTCTCAATCGAACAAATTACGACCTCCCTATCAACCTACAAGAAGGCGAAACAGCACCATTCGGCCCCATGTATGGGATGACTAGGGAAGAACTTCAAGCCCTACGAGACTATCTACCGAATACTCGCTAAAGGAAGGATCCGCCACAGCGTTTCCCCAGCCGGTGCCCCGCATTTTTGTCAAAAGGCCGATGGATCATTACGCCTGTGTGTGGATTATCGAAGGCTAAATAAGGTAACAATCAAAACAGGCACCCCTTACCACTGACCCCAGAAACCTTCGCGGTATGTCATCGCCAAGATTTCACCAAACTAGACCTACGCGATGGATACCACCAACTCAGGATCAAAGAGGGGGACGAGTGGAAAACAGCCTTTCGGACACGATATGGTCACTTTGAATATTTAGTCATGCCGTTTGGATTAACCAACGCACCCGGAGCCTTCCAACATTGGGTCAACGATATGCTAAGATCTTACCTAGACCACTTCGCAACAGCATACCTGGACGACATCCTTAATTTACTCTAACACCTTTGAAGAACATAAGGAACATGTCAACAAGGTGTTACAAATCCTGAGCGATAATCAGGTACACCTGCCGGAGAAGTGCGAATGGCACGTCCACGAAACAAAATACCTAGGATTTGTCCTAACCCTGAAGGCACCAAGATGGACGAGGAGAAAGTCTCCACATACGGAATTGGGGGACCCCAGGTTGCTTAAAGGACGTACATGAATTTTAGGCTTCGCAAATTTCTACAGACGCTTCATTCTAGTATTCAAGAGTGGTCTCCCCGACAAAGATTAACAAAAAGAACGTTAGATGGGTATGGTCGACAAGGCCGAAGCAGCGTTCCAAAACTCAAGAAGGCATTTACAACAGCACCCATACTACGGCACTGGGACCCGGACAGACCAGCGATAGTAGAAACAGACGCTTCGACTACGATCGCGCCATCTTATCACAGCGAACGACGGGAATACTACACCCCGTCGCTTACTTCTCCAAGAAACACTCACTAGCCGAATGTAATTATGAAATATACGACAAGGAACTACTGGCAATCATTCGGGCCTTTGAAGACTGGAGATACTTCTTGGAATCGGCACAATACCCAATCAAGGTACTAACGGACCACCGCAACCTAGAATACTTCATGACGACCAAGATGCTCAACCGACGACAAGCACGCTTGGTCAGAATTCCTATCCCGATTTGATTTTGTAATCCAGTACCGACCAGGGAAACAAGGGGGCAAGCCGGATGCACTTACCAGAAGGTCAGGTGACCTACCAAAGGAGGGGGATGAACGCCTAGCACATCAAAGTCAAACGATCTTGAAGAAGGAAAATTTGGATTTTAAGCTAGTTTGTTAGCGGGTTCTTTATCAAATGAACCCGCTGAAGGAATGCCCACTGTGAAGGAATTAATGGCCAAAGCTACTAAATTGATAGCACGCCATCCAAGATCCTGAGATGCTAAAAATGACTAAGCAGACAAAGTTAATCTCCTCGCCGAATGCGCCGAAAACGATGAAGGGTTACTTATACCGCCGGAAAGTATACGCCCCGAATATGAAGAACTCCAACTACAACTGCTTCGAGAACACCACGACAAACCATCGGCAGGACACCCTGGAGAGCAAAACCCTCGAACTGCTCAGTCGCGAGTATTACTGGCCCAACATGCGGAGATACACAGATCGTTACGCCATGAATTGCCACGCCTGCCGGTTAGCAAGGCAAATCGAAGCTCTCCACAGGGAGTGCTCCGACAACTACAAGTCCCCAAGGCACCATGGACAGACATCTCAATGGACTTTGTCACAGGGCTACCAATAAGCAATGGGTATAATGCAATCCTCGCCGTTGTTGACCGCCTAACAAAATGAGACACTTCATCCCCACCACAGAAGAAGCCAACGCTTAGGATGTCGCCGGATGTACATAGAAAACATCTGGAAGCTACATGGGCTACCCACAACAATAGTCTCAGACATGCACACAGTTCACGTCAGACTTTTGGAAGGCATTATGCGAACGACTGGAAATATCCCCACGTTACTCGACAGCCTTTCACCCTCAGACAGATGGTCAGACGGAGAGGATCAACGCCATAATGGAACAATATCTCCGTAGCTATGTGGACTACCAGCAGGATAACTGGACAGATTACCTACCCTTGGCCGAATTCGCGACAAATAATCACGTCTCCGAATCAACCAACATGTCACCGTTCCAAGCAAACTATGGACTGAACCCCAGAATGAATTTTGGCCTCCTACGGCATGGAGTCACCACCAATGAAGACCAAGCCAACACCCTAGCAAGAGATATGTCGCAAGTCTTCGACTTTCTGAAAGCAGAAATGTTCCGAGCTCAGAGAATTCAGGAGGAATCGGCCAATGCCCACAGGGTCCCGGCACCACGCTACATGATTGGAGACAAGGTATGGCTATCAACAAAGAATCTATTAACTAAGAGACCGTCGAAGAAGTTGGATTGGAAACAAATTGGCCCCTATACTATATCGCGAGTAGTCAGCCCATATGCCCATGAGCTCCACCTCCCTACCTCAATGAAAGTCCACCCAGTCTTCCACGCCTCACTGCTATCACCAGCAGCTGAGGACCCGGTACCCGGCCAGTCAACCACCTCCACCCCCAGTTGAGGTCGAAGGAGAGCAGGAATGGGAAGTAGACGCTTGACTCCGCCGACGCCATGAAACTGGAATACTTGGAGACGATACACCGGGTACGCATTTAACCATCCTGGCAGCCACCAGAAGACCCAGAACACCCCCGAACTCGTAAAGGACTTCCACGATCGATACCCACGAAAGCCCAAGCCTATCAGGAGCTAGGCGGGGGACCTAAGATATATCACGGCCAGCACGAAGGCACATGCAAGCGTGAAGGAAAAGGGTTTAGTTGGTTTTCCTTTTGTCGACAGGTTCTATGGGTTTCTCGCTCGGTTCTGGGATTACAGGGATTAATGAGCCACTCGCTTAGAACGATCTCTTATGTTCTTCTATTAGATTCTGATGAGTAAGCGAAGAAGTATATATATAGAGGCCTCGCCTCCCTCCTGTATTAGTTCTTTCCTTTCCTTTTCTCTTCACGCAACCTTCTTTGTCATTTAGCAATACTACTGTTTCGGTACTGCATTTCCACGAACTCCGAACTACTTGCACCCCGGTGAACCCGCGGGCCCCATAGTCCTCGAATACTAAAGGTATCGAACCCGTCCCTCGGTTCGTACCCGCGAACTACCCTAGCCTCGGTCGTGTACCTTGGCTCCTCGCCTCTTAGAGCACCCCGTAAGACACTACGTAAGGCCTTAGATCCATCCGTGATACTTCCGATCGGTTATAGTCCGGCCCTCCCGAATACGTTCCGTCGTGTTATATTTCTCGGTGCTTCGTCACTAGAGGCGATACCTAACCCTGACCCCGTTCCCATAACTCCGCTATTTCCCGCGTTCCTCTGTCCCTCCGGTTCAGCGCGTAATAAAATAGTAGACATACCAGCAGACAACTATCGGGCACGGAAAATCAAAGAGGAAACAGAGGACTGGAACAACAGGGATGGGAACGAAGACGAACAATACACAGTTCAGGAATGGACATGGTTTAAGCACAGCGACGAAGAATCGATTTTAATTATACTGGTACTGGGAAGACATGCAAGAGTTACAAGGATGGGAGAGATCTATCACGGACCGACGCCGACAAGCCAGGCATAGGCCCGAGTCAATACCAAGGAGGTAACTACAGAACAGGGTTGTATGAGTAATGTGTTGCTAGGATTTCCTATTAATGTTTCGGTTGCTTTAGGTGTTGCTGCGGCATGGTTTCTTCCTTGTATATTTTCTCTCTTCCCTGTATTTTCTCTTCGGTGTGGTGTGATGATAAATCAGTAGGATTTCTATGGGTTTCTTCGGGGTTCGGTTGAGTGGAGATCCTTCTGTATATATAGTCGTTGGCGTCTCCTATTTCTCTCTTTCCTTTCTTCTTCACGCAACGCCTTCTTTTCACTGGTTAGTTCTAGTTTGAATATATTTAGTCTTTTTGGTTCTTCATCCTCGTCGGTAATCAGCCCGACCCTCCAGTTCCTAGTATTCCAAGTATTCGACGGTATCAAGCCCGTCTCCGTGTCTCTGAATCCCATGAAACGTACTCCGAGTCGCTCCTCCTGTCTAGCTACGACATCGTCTGTTAGAAGATCGAGGACAGGGACAAGAACTTTAAGATTGACAGAGATTGCTTTGATTTTAGAATGTTGAAATGGCATATACAGAAAGTCGAGAGTAATACACTGTATGAGACAAATGGGATGGAGGGAGGCCAACTTCAGGTTTATTTGAGGAGGGGACGAAATTGTACTTTTGTTTTTTGTTTTTTGTTTTCTGGGGAGGGGGTGATAGGTAGTGTAGTTAGGTAGTGTCCTAGTGCCATAACCGCGAGGTTGCACACACGTAATGAATAAAAGAAAAAAAAAAAAAAAAAGGTTTACCGCCTACTGAGCTCAGCACCTAATTCCCAAACCAATACTTCTTGTTTGCATCGTTAGGGCCAATTTTGCGTGCGATAGGACCTCACACTCGGAGGACGACGAGCTCGCTCGCTGGGGAATGAGGGTAAACTTACCGGATTGATTCATCTTGTTATATCTTGGCTTTAACTGGTCAATATAAGCGAAACCTTGGTGTAAACTTTGGTTATTTGAGTATCAGCCTGGCTTATAGCTCAATGTGACCTGGGGCCACCCGCGTGTTGGATTTTTACATTGCCTAACTCTGCGGGAGGCGTGCACTACCACGGCCAGACAATATACAAGGTTTATATAAACTTCAGATTTAAATGATAGGATGATTCAGAGGTTGGGGAATCTTTCTATATTTTAGTCAACTACTTCGGAGAGACTTTTGCCCCACGTATAAAGGTAAAATGGACTACACGTAGTGGTGCCCCATCTGTACCATTTCTAGACAGATATTGTGAGATCTGTACTCAGATCAGTTGAGGCCAGTAGACCACCACATCTGTGTGCTCCGGCAGGCTGGCCGTGTGATATAGTGGAGGGAAACTTATGACGGTAGCGTAGGGTGGTCCCCATCCCTTGGCTAGACTAACCGCCTTATTTGAACTTATTGAAGCGAAACAAAGGTTAATATCCGGATGTGGAGATATATAGAAAGAGTTTGGTTGGTGGATGGAGCTAATCAAAGATATATAATTCCATATACAATCCAGGAGATATGTGTCTGATAGATCATTTCTGCCTATAGTAATCATTAGTAGAAACCTCTGTTTCTGGTAAGTGGAGACTTCTCATTCCCCTCGGAGCCTTGGCAGGACCTCAAGTGCCAACACCAATTCTTGGCTTTTTGAGTGATGTAATCCCTGCACCTCAGTCCCGACGACGATAAATAGCCTACTCCTAGCTCAGCAGTAACACATACTTTTGGAGAAACAAAACCATATTCACCAGGGAATTCGTCGTCTTCATGAGAATATGGTTTTTTGTTTTGACCCTTTGTTTTGTAGTACAAAGCCTTAGGGTTTGAAACGATGTGTGGGTTTTGACTCCGGGTATCATCATATCAGGGATAACGAATCGAACTGGACTGGTGATTTATAATATAGTCTCATTGGTAAAGATTGCCAAAATGCAAGCCTTACTCGCCAAATTTTGAAGTCTGTCACCGTTGCTTTGCAGGGTAGATACATAAAACATCAACAGACCATAAATATTTGGCCAGTGGATGAGATAAAATATGTACCTGCCCAATCCAAAAGGTGAATATCCCTGGGCGGTTGCTTTCCTTACCCCTGAGATGCTGTGGTACTTGAAACAACACACTAGGGAAATGGTGTACAGGTGCATTCCCAGGACAGGAGATTGTGCATACTCGTTGGCAGATTTCCACGCCAATATTTTGTTAGAGCGTAACAAAGAAAAGATTCCATTTTACAGAGAAACTGCCATGCATTTATGTTACTATTATTAGTCAGGATCTCTTCTCGTTCGAGGAATGAATATATAGCCTTTAACTATGAAAAAGATTCACATTTCAGTTTCGGGTGTCGAAAGTCTTGCATCATCACTGATTGCTTCAGTGAATAACAGCAACGGTTTTTATCGAGTAGAAAACTGGTCTGAACGGATATAATGCTTTTCCTTATCGTGTTAGCGGCTGCAGAACATCCTGTTGCCAAACGGGATAATTCACCCGCTTACGGGAAATTAATCCGCTGCGACGAATCAATACAAACAACCCCTTTCCCATAGGTTCCTATGTATGTATATGCAATCAAGTTGCAAATAGGACCGGTTGTGGTTGTAATTATCATTGATCCCGAATTAGAGGCGTTTATCAGCCTCAGTCTCAGGCTCTGTGTGGCTGGTAACTATAGGTGGCGCTACCATCTCGAGCTAGCTGAGCTCACTCAACAACCATGAAAAAAAAGTTTGCATAAAAGAGTATACTCAAGCGGCCAGAATCCTTTCAGGTCACATGACGTCGGGCCTGTGCTCTGTGAGGACATTGAAGCCCCACGTGACCTGAAAAGATTCCGGCCGCTCGGGTAGTTTTCTCTAAGCAGCAATAAGTCATGTTCACCCCCTTGGTTTTCTGTGCGAGCCCTAGCTGTCGAGTTATAAGCACAAAAAGCCTCTATTTTAGTGCCGAGGTAGGTTAGTCATGAAGCAATATTCTCGGCACCAAGACACCACTACGGACACTGTTTGATGTCATCGAAAGGGCATTGCACGCTTTTCCAATCAATAGAGCGTATTTACCAAGTGTCGTATCCGAATCTTGACAGTTTGTCGGCATTAGGGGTAATAACCGAAAGTGTCACTTTAGCTGGTGAGTAGTGTAGGTGGAGCGGGTAGAGTGGGTGTGGCGAGCAGAACTTCGGGAACGACATCAATCCGTCACATCATTGTAGCATGGTCATGTATTAGTTATAGATATTCATTGAATTGAAGCCCAGCAACCCGCCCACACCGCAATGAGTTCCAATGGTTGAGTCAACAATTGTGACGAATACGATCCTGATATTTAAATAATATTCCTCAAGATACTATGAGATGAATACTTTATCAGATACCAACTTCTATCACTTTACTAAGTTTAAATTTGAAGATCTTAAAATTTTTTTTAAGTTGTTAGGAATACCAAAGATGGTTTACACTCGGTCCGGATATGTATTTGAAGGATTGCATGCAATGTTTCTTTTGTATGCCCAACTTGAATGGCCTTCTCGGCAGAAGTCATTCTCAGTCTTTCTTATGTGAATTCAGAGTGCAATTTCTGAGTATATCAATTGGGCATTGGATTTTATTGACGGGAATGGAATCTACTATTACAAAATTTTGATTCTGGATTGCTACCAGAGTCAAGACTGTCAACTCTCTCTTCAGTTATTCATAAGAAAGGTGAACTACTCGATAACTATTTGGGAATCTTAGACTACACCATACACCTCATTTGTCGCCCAATCATTTCCCAACGACAAGCCTACAATGGGTATAAGAAACAATATGCTCTCAAGTATTCTGCATCTATATATCCTGATGGTATTATTTACCACCTTCATGTTCCAGAAGAGGGTAGGAGAAATGATAACTACTTCCTCAATTCCAATGGTTTTGTTGACCAGTGTGCAAGAAATTCGAACAAGTTAGCAAGTAATGATTGCTATTACTTGTATGGTCACCCAGGCTATCCCTCTAGTCGATATGTATTATCCCTATTTGCTAAAAGAGATAATATTTCACCTGCCGAACATACTTTTAATACTCAAAGGTCTCAAGTATGGGAGTTAGTTGAGTCGGGATTCAGCAAAATTTTGAGAATTTGTGCATATTTAGATCATTGTCTAGAGCAAAAGGTTTTTATCTGCTATTAGACTCGAGTACCGAGTAGTTGTAATTTTCACCAACTCTTATATTTGTTTATATGGTTTTCAAATGTCAAATTATTTGGAGTGCGAGCCTCCATCCCTTGAAATTATCTAAACTGAAATGTTTGATTTCCTTTCTGTTTTTCAATAAGATCTCCTAAAACCTTTTCAATCCTACCGACACTATCTTTTAGAGGTTTTATCTCTTCATTCATCATTCCTTCGTCCGCATTTTTTTTTTGCTTTTTTTCCTCCAGTACGGACAAGTGGGCGAACTACAGCCCTTTTTAAAAACTCACTTTTCTTATCTTGTACCTCTTCTGCCTTTCTTTTTCCTTTTGTCTGAGTTTTTTTTCTCTCTTTATACTTTTCCTAATCGTTTGAAATTCTCTCTAGGACTTCTTTTACGGGGACCTGCTGCTTTTCTATTATAAAGAACTTATAGTCTTTCTTTGAATTGTGGTGTATTTCCAGTAAATCTAAAGTTCTTCTCCTAATATAATATCTATCTTTTTCCATAAACATGCCCCGGTCTTGAAGATCTAGAGCAATCCCAAGGTTTCGTCCTATACAGAACCCATACCAATTCTTGTGTCTCATACGCACTGGTGTTTAGTCCTAACATGCCGCTTGCTTGCATATCTAATTCAGGAACTGATGGGATTGTATCATGCACTGGCAAGGTTGCCATACTTGATTAGAACAGCCTATAGATCATGATTAGGTTGTGAATTTACCCAGCATCTGCTGCGCAACCACTAACAAAAGAAGAGAATTAAGCCAAGAACATGGCAGAATGAGGACGTGAACTCCATAGTTACAGAAATGTCAGTGCTCTTTTTAACCCATGAAATTGGTCACTCACCATTTCGTCAGAACTATAAGTGTCAAGTCCGTCACCCGCAACCGTCAACCCCGAGGCCCGCAACCGTCAACCTCTAAGTGTAAAAAGTCCGATTCGACACTTGGTAAATACGCTCTAATTAATATCGGTGGTCATATTGATTTGTCCTCTTTAAAGCACATTACTTTATGCTTAGTAATCCACATGTGCGTGATGTCACAACATGCTTGTGCGGTAAAATATTTGATTCTAATAATAGGCCCATATATTTGCGTAAGAGTTGAAGCTGAATTAGACTAATGAGAGCGGGGGTGTATATGACTTGTGACGTTGACAGATACATAATACTAGTTAATTACCGTCTCACGTAATGAATAAAAGAAGAAGAAAAAAAAGATTACCGTCTCGTGAGCACATGTTTGGGCTCGATTACCACTAGCTAAGCGGACTCCTGTTGTAGACCTTGACTTTCTTCTCGTGCTGGATTCTAGGGACAGCACTTCTCTTAATCATCTTCAGTACAGTAGAAGGGCGTCAACTCTTCGTGGATGGAAATGGGAGAAAATAGGTGGATATAGGGTTAGGGTTTATTCAATACCGGAAAGTACATAACGGGTACTGCAAGAATACTCCCAGGTACTTCAATAGGGGTTCTTATACTTTCTTATAATATTATTCTGGTCTTGCTCATGCGGTTTGGGTATCACTGTTGAAGAACGGTTCAATTATTAGAACGGGCAGGCCGGGACAGAGCTGGGGAACGATTAGAGGGTGCGGTATTACTCGAGAATAGTCATTCGCGCAGAAGATTCAGTCGTGTATTGCAAACCAAATTTACCAGATTATCAATTTCTAGCTAGTCACTGCTGATTTTTTTGCTTGGTATGGGAGTGGGCCTTCTGTGCGACTGACTATTAATTCTCGAGCAGGAGGAAAAGGATTTACAGATAGGGAGCGACACTGAAAAGATTGATTAAGCGCTACACGTAGATCTTGGGCTTAGAAGCTGAGCTAGAGTATGAATGTGCGATCATGAACTTGTGATGTTATGTGATATATTGTTGAAGTTCTCGACCGGCGGAAACTAATCACATTTCTATACGGGATCTCATTTTCGTACTTGTAATCTCTGATACTTTATATAGAGTTATAATAAACATAACTGAAGGGTCCTGTACGTGCGAAGAGGAAGAAGGAGAACACATTGGACCGGTCAGGTGCATCTCTGCATAGTGAGTGGTCACGATGTATCACTCGTCACACAAATTCAATCGAAATCATAGCATATCACTCGATATCCATCTTGGACGTAATTGTCCGGTGCTGGGCTCAGAAGATCAGACCAGAAAAAGTAGGTGACAATAATCCATGTTGACTTCATAAAAAGCGTTTCATCACTTTTCACGTTGCGTGGATCGCCCTTCAAACTGACTGCGCCCCAGCACGGAAGATGCCGCACTTACGATGTTTGGCACAGAAATTGCCGAAACCTTGACAAGTTCAGCCTTGATGATGCACCCCTAAGCCTCAAATTCGCCATCGATCCCTACGTGTGACCCGGGTAGCAGCTCTAAAATTTCCGGCTATTCATCACACATCATTTTTTATGGTTCATCGGAGGGAGGATAGCAGAGCCGCCAACCCCACGGTGTGCACGACTCGATGACTCTCAGATGATGACAAATATATCGTTGCCATTACAGATGATGATGTTGAGATGTGATGGAACCCCCAAACCCCAACCTGGGCCGTGGACGAAGGTGATGGCTGCCAAGATGACCAATAGAAATTCCGGCCTCATAGATTAGTGTAGTTTCATACATCCAAATCTTCTGTCGATCGACACCCAAGTGACAACGTTCAGCGCTCCCCCACCCCTACTTCTTATTCCCATCCACATATTTCTGCATTGGACTGGGTCTCCTACTGGAGCGAGCAACAAAACTATATGTATAATCAATTGAGCCAATGAAATGAGTTAAAGCAACCAGTCCCTACACAATTGAGTAATAGATCTTGAGTTGGGATTGTGTACATAAAACTGAAGTGGTTTAGGAGCAAATTAACACATCCGTAAAGAAACTGCAAGGACTCCATATTGTGAAGACGAGTGTAGTTGTGATATGCAAACAATACGCCGACTCAATATGCTCAAATAACAAAGGGGAGAAAGCGGTAGGTGCTGAAAAATGAGGCCGTAAATTAAGAAATTGACTCAGGCACATCTTTATCCACCATACAAAAGCTTGTATTCTTACAAGGGTTGCGAGGGGTATGTTCATTCTCAGGAGCTTCCCCTTCCAACTCTGGGGCCAAGCGAATACCTCCAGCTATCTCGCCTTCGCGAGTTTCGACAAGGTATTGTTCCTTCGACCCTATCATTATCGAGGTAAGGTTGCTGTCGGATTCCTCTAGAAATCTCCGCAGCCCAGTGTAGCCAAGTCCACCGTACAGCGCTGTCCATTGTTTACTATATGTGCTCAACCCATACCGCTCAACAAGCGCAATCTGTTCGTGCTGCTACACATTCGCTTCAGCCAGAATCATTTGAAGGAATAGAGAAACACTTACAGCAAAGAGCGCATCAATATGAAAGTCTAGCTTTTGGTTTTTGCCAAGTCTTGGCTCCTCCTCCGCCGCGTCATACTCTTTCTCCAGTTTCCGGATAGCATTATGAAAGGATTGACGCCTCTTCTGTTTATGAACCCCGGCGGCTTTTGCGAGGGAGTGTAGTATTTTAGGGACAGTGATTAAACTGGATACCGACTCTCCGGCTCCGCTGTGGGAATTAGATTCTTGGCTGATAAGGAGGCAAGACATTGTAATGTTTGAATGTAGATAGAGGGCAATAACTAGTGGAAGAGAGAAACGAAGACTGGGAGAACAAAGAACTTCTGCCTCCTTTTATAGTCGAAATCTGACTACATTTAAGTCTTCGAAGTACTGAGATTTCGAGCGATCAATGTTCAGTAGTAAGGAATTGATATATATATTGCCTATAGAGCTTATCCAATCAATACACTGAAAGAACAGCCTCGGGGATAACATCGTTCTTAAGTATTAGTAGTCATAGCACTTGAGTTGAGCTGGCGTTATGGCGGCCGTGGACGTGTGGTTTAGCGGACATGTGGTAATGGCGCCATGTCGCTAAAAGGCTGATGTCATAGAGGAAGGTACTCTGGTTAAGATAGATTGATTGGACCTGGAGCCTCAATGATTCATCACCATTCATAATCCCGACAGTTCATGCTCCTTGTCCTTTCGTATGTAGAGTTATATATCGATATATTTTGGCTTATTCTCGAAGATTACCAAGTCAGAGAATTTTGGAGTGTGCCGCATCGGAGCTTGAGCCAGAGGCTGCCCAATGATGTGGTTTATAGATAGGTGTGCTTGCATTAAGGCGTAGTGGCTACCCCAATTTATATCCTTATGTTATTTAATGATGGCTAGACGTCCATATAACGATAACTTGGAACGAGTGATCGGTCGTATGCCTCAATCATCACTAGAGTAGGTTGGAGCCAGTAATGCTTGGTGCTGAGCTTAAGTAACACAATGTAGTCTGCTAACGGGCCGCGTCCCTGGACTTCCCCGTACCTGATTGGACCAAGCAAGCGAAAGAAGGCTGGACCTCGTCGAAGTGAGTTTAGTCTTTTTGCCTTGGTCCTTTGTCCTTTGCGGTTATGACATCAGGTTGGAGAGGGCTATCGTAATCCGCTGATTGTGTGCGGGGTGGTGGTTTGAAGTTCATATTCCCGCTTCGAGGTTGACTCAAATGATATTCTGGGTTCATTTGCGGGAATAAGCTATGTATTAGAATAATATTGAGAGCGAGGCGTGAGATCTTTGTGAAAGAGGGTGGGGCGCCATCGAACAAAAGGCTGTTGCTACCGCAAACTCAAATCTATAGATAGAACAAGGGCGGGATGACCTCTGCTCGAGGGTTCTGGTGTTGATGGTGTATGTCGACCTTGAGAGATGACGCCCTTCAACCCCACCTACATATTGCCCATATTGCCCCGCTGTGGCTAATTCCTTGCCACGTGATGTCTGTGGCGTGGCTTGAGTTGAGCATCTGAGTGGTATGGCTTTGAAGTAAAGGTATGAGAATTACCTTCATACGGACTGATTTTAGGTCCGTATTAAGTGCGTAAAGGTGAGTTTTGAAAAAAAGCGCGTTGTTAGGCGCTGAATTGCAACTTTATATCTAAGAGGCCGGAGCTATACTTCTTGGCATTATACATCGCTCCGACAATGCCCGCACATACGCCCCAACTATGTTCGGAGGTATATTGCGAGGCTATTCCAATATTGAAGACTCCAGGGTTGACGCTGGGTGTATGTTATATTCCGCTCCAAATTGATCATCTATTTCCATTTCGCCTTACCGTTCGGGCCGATCAAACACCAGGGAATATGATAATCGTCATGGATCCCGCGGGATTGATCCTTGTTTATTTTGAGTTACATGTTCAAGACCTTTTTTTTTTTCCCCATTCATTATGTGCATGCATATTCAAGGCTTTCAAGGTTGTGTTACTGGAACGCTCCAACATATGTATCTCAGCTCCTCTTGTAGAATGTATCAATCCTGGAAGAGGAGGTTCTTGTATATGGGTGATTCGCTTTGGCCGCGGAATTTGCTACAACACAGTCTAATCATGAATAGCCAAAGGATTTAGTAGAAACAATATAAGCTATTTATAGTGTTAAAAGACTGCTCAGGTCGTAAAAGTTCTCACAGAGGTGTAGTATTCTGATAAGTATCCTCGGCTGCAATTGAAATAAGTATGTTAAGAACACGAGCGCCTGTTTGACAGTATCAATATCAGCGCCCCTGACGTTTGAAGGCAATATGGTTCCATAAATATCATGTGTATAATGATGATGGGGAGTTTTTTTTTTTTTTTTTTTTTTTTGGGGGGGGGGGTGTTCTTGTCCCTTTGGGTGAGAAGTCATTTCAAACCACTATGAGGAAACGGGACCTCCTCTCCAAGATGTGAGGCTATCTGTTTGGTTCGCCAACTAAAGTCTCCGTTAATGGACAAGGAAGTTTTTATATGTAGTTATGCTTAATTCGTATATGAAATCCTAAAGATTATAACAGTGATATTCAATTTTTACCATTTACTTGCCGCGTGGCACTCGATCGTAATAAAATAGATGGTCATATATCCGGCGCATGGGTGGAGATAGTCCCAATTAGACTTAAAGACCTGGATACTTATGCTCCAATAAGTCCCGATCCCTAAATTACACAACATGAATCGCTTGGGCCATATTTTAATACATGTAGTTTTTTTCTCGGAATTCTACTTCAACTCATCCATTATTGGGGAGAATGTATAGATATCAATTACTACATATAGTTCCTACATATATTTGTGCATAGGACAACTTAGGAGTAACTTGGAAAATAAAAGTGCAGCCCCTATGCTCTGAGACAGTGGCATGCTTGAGTTGTGTGCCTCGACAGCGCCCGTGATTCGTCTCTTCATAACATCGCTCCCAAAGAATAAAGCTTTGGAGCGTAATTCATGGCATAAAGGTTAAATTCCGGGGTTTACCTCGAACGGCATCCATTAAAGTATTATGTGTCTTCTGGTGCGGGAAAGTGAGGTTGATATGTAGGTAGTTAAAGACAAAGTCTTTCGGCCGAGAAGCAAGGAAAATCTATATGGTACAATGGCTCATCAAAAGGCCATCTATTGCAACTAGTTTTAAGCGGCTATATGGAATATTCTGTTCATATTAAATGTAATAACCCACTCTTGCTCCTATCGAGCCATAACAACTGCCGAGATGTGGGGGTGAGGGTTTCACGAATGCGGCATACGGCCAACATCGAATTGATAGTAATTTCAATGTCGCTGAAATTTAACAATGGATGTATTTGGAGAGCTAGAGTTCGCCCCAGAGAATAAAGTCCTGCGATCTGAGCTGAATAGATGATCAGTGACGTTCAATTAAGGTAACTCGGCAACACGAATGGGGTATAAGTACTTTCCCGCTGGGGCTGATGTTGACCGTTGAACAGACATTTGCATGCGCTGTGTCAAGCCACTAGCCGAGAAATATTCCTAGCATAGTGGAGAGAACCTTAAAACCAGTGGTGTATGTGGACGTTTCAGTGTTAGATATAGGCAATTGAAATGCAGATATAAGAATTGGCCCTGTGACACCGAGATATACCTCGGGGAGTCCCAATAATTTATGTGCTTATATTCGAATTCGGAAATTTTGAGGCAAGAGAAAATGGAGGGCGTGGGGTATTGGCCAATAGAGCCATGAACAGATAGTGGACACGTCAACCTCACAACTAGAGCTCCTCGGAGATTGGTTAAATGGCCACACACCACTCCCGAAAATGTGTGCTAAAATACCATCAGGAACCGCGATGCAGCTCGCTAATATGATATAGACTTTTGTTTATCCATAATGGCCCATAGGATCACTATCTTGCAGACTCCCAACCTCCTGCGTTACTTTTAAGAGGTTACCAATCCCTATATTTAGGGCATCGAGAGAAGGGAGTTCCTGATCGGTTATCGAAGAACATCACAGGTTTATAAACTCCAGGTTCACGTGTAGAAAAATACAAAACGACTAATATAGAATTCTAGGGGTGTAACTTTTATTATGTCGGGTAAGGCCCAGATTTACTTTATCGTATTAAGAGTAGTTAATTTACTGGGGGCAAGAAGTGGTCAACTTCAAGAGCCTTTCGGAATTCATTGAACTAAAGTTATGAGTTTCTTACCAGTACTCCTCTCGGATATACTGATCAATGCAAGTTCATGAAGAAATGACAGAGCTACCGGTATAGACGAAACAAAAAAAAAGAATCGAACTCCACCGGGAACATGAATGCCCGTAGGTACCAGAATAAGTTTCATAGAAATATATGGTCATCTTTATACGAGTGTCATTATCTATCTCTGCACAAAGTTGATCGCAAAAAAGAAAAAGAAAAGGAAAAGGGAGAAGAGAATCAAGAACTGAATGGTAATAATTTGGTGGAAGCATATCAGAAGACGCAAAGATAAAAGGAAATATTCCTCGACCCACCCTCAATCCA
Source organism: Morchella rufobrunnea (assembly GCA_024713595.1). Lineage (NCBI taxonomy): Eukaryota > Fungi > Ascomycota > Pezizomycetes > Pezizales > Morchellaceae > Morchella > Morchella rufobrunnea. The sequence continues at coordinate 1,579,556 of JAMGYT010000015.1, forward strand.
AACCATCTTAGGCGTCCGGATCCTCCGGATCAATTCGATTCACTATAGAAGGAAGAGCAGCCGTAGTCGCACTTGGATTGTCTTTAACGGTGATAACAGGCATAAAGTTATCCGCCTTGATCTTATGAAAGACCATCCCTAAACTTACTGGGATATAGTCGAGCTTCAGGTCCTCTTTCATATATAGGACAACCTGTGTTCTCTTCGCCAAGGTACCCTTTCCAGGCTTGACCCTCCCTCCTCCGAGCCCAACCTTAAAGAGCGCCTGATGGTGCAGCGCTCCCTGAGCACCGATGACTTCCGCCTGGTAGTTAAACACAACTCTTCTGGTCCCATCTTTCTGGTATCCAGTCGCATACTCATGGTATTTGTAGGAATGTCCGTCGGGCTTTGAAGAGAGAAAGGTGTCTACGCTGGTATCTTCAAATTCTCGAGGAGGTGGATATTCCGCCGTTGGGTTTTGAGCGAAACGAACCGATTTTGATACTCGCGCGTCTAATACACTAGGAATGCGCGAAGGCTGTTTGCTTTTCGGTCGAATGTTTAAGGCCGAGCGGAGTTGGCGGGTTCTTTTCGGTGAGATATGAGCCGGAATAGTGGATTTATTTCCGGTTGAAGTGACATATTGGGAGAAATGGGATGGGACATCCGGGGCACCGCTGGCGTGCTCGATAGTCTCGGCGGGTGCTTTAGAGAGAACAATGTCAGGTCTATCTGAATTTGGTGGGGTACTGCAGGCGGTTGTCGAAGGAGAGCGACTTTCATCGGTGGTGGGAGTAACTCTGACCTTACTCACTTCAACTTCTTCAGATGTTGAAGCCGAGGGAGACCGGATGGGCGGATGGATGAAGGAAGATGAGGGATTGGATATGGAAAGGGGTGTTCTTCTTAGTTCCCGTCCGGACGAACGAACAGGAGAAGCACTGACGGCCTGAGCCTTAGCGCGGCTCTTATGATGGCCACGGGAAGACGGGGGTGAGGTAGGACTCCCAGCTCGTGTACCTACAGATCTATCTGCAGACGCACGAGTTCTACGGGCCATTGGGAACGTTTTCTAGAATAGGGTGTGAGCAAGAAACATGAAATCACATCCGGAAACCGGATAATCTAGGACAGAAACTTACAGGATGGAGGCAATAAGGAAGGTTTGTGGCTGTGTTGGAGAATACCTAACCGCTACGAGATGGTATTATTCTCTAATGCCTAGAGGAGAGCCTTCTAGGAGAGTGATGGAGGCTTGTTGTTTTTGTGGTGTCGGTTCTGGGTGTAATTGAATTATAATTCTGGAGGCTAAGGCTTGATTGGTACCTGTATTCCTTCCCTGTGTGCTTGGAGCTAACTGATATCAATAGTGGCTTTTTAGTGAAGGAATAGGGAATTTGGGGAGGTCGTATGGTGTTGGGTTGGAATGGGTGCGGTAGAAGATTGATGCGGAGATGATTGTTTTGACTTTTCTTCGTCGTGTTGGTTTCTGTGATCCAAGACGTGAATAGTAGAAGGTTTAGAGAGAGAAGAGGTGAAGACGGTAGGTATTAGGCGTTAGGCGATGCCTACTCTGTATTCCCGCAGTGCAGTTTGAGTTGAACGTTATTGTTGGTGTTGTTGTGGGTACCTCGAGTGCTGTGTTGACGGAAAAAGGTAGCGACGGGGTGAATGGGAGGATGATTGGTGAAGCTTTCGTCCGTGAAAATCGGCATTCTATGGCGGGCACCACCGGGTGGTCAAGTCGGCTCAAAATACCGAACCTCGGCGCGCAAAAAGCCCGGTAAACAAGAAGAGTGCATTCTCAAAAATTGGAAGAGAATATTTCTGGATCCCTAGGAGTGTATATCTGCAGGAGATGAGTTTTTCTTCTTGCGTTACCCACCCCCGGCGTGGTTTGGGTGCACACAACACAAACTTCAACTTTTGCGGACGACTAGCATCGAATGGTACCATTAAATCACGATAGACATAGCTTACTCAAGACACCAGGACGCATGTAACCAAAACCTGGTGCATACGAAGACCTGGTTATCCGTTCTTACTAAAGATGATCACCATTACGAGCAGCAGTCCGTCAGTTATCTGGCTCGCGCATCCAGATTGAGAGAATAATTGAAGAATACCAATTTAGGCAATTTTCATGCGCTCTATTGCCCTATTTCCTTGGATACCATTTATACCTTCACATCCGAGTGATAGCTAATGAGGCTTGGCTTTCTATCCACTTTAGCCAGTGGAAGTTGATTTCAAGCTGGTGCGGATTCATAGGCAGCAAGAAACTTTGCATGATGTCTATCACTACGACGATCACTGATGTTCAAGGGTGGGGCTGCAGCTTTTCGGGGAATATAATATGAAATGATCACCTTTTAGGCATGCAAGGCTCGGCTTTTAATATTGTCAGCGGCCGCATCTACATATCATCCGAAGCTAGGCGGTAAATAATAAAATTTATCATATGCAAACCCAAGGCAGGGTTAATGACACCAATAATAAATAATTTAAGCCTTTAAATCTTGGGCTCATAAGTATTGATCATTGCCTGTCACTCGGGAATAAACTCCGGTCAGAGGTTTCTTTTCTTTTCTTTTATTCATTACATACTCCGGGTAGTGGTGGCGCAACCAAGAACCAATGGAATTGGCCTAAAATTGATGATTAGACTCAATATGCATAAGGTAATCAAACCTTGCGTATTCATCTTCATAGCATCCCGAGTGATACGTCATGAACTAAACTGGTGATGGACTCTTAATGGGACCTTTACCCATTTTAATAGAGAATAATGGTGAGTTATGGTTTGAAACCACTCAGAGTAATAAAAAATGCATTCGGACGAATAAAGTAAAAGAAATAATTCCGCGATTTATGATTATTCTATAACATCTCGTTCTCCTAAGAGGGGGGGCAACAATTATAACAATTGCTCACTATGGGGTAAAGATATTGATGGATTTTTCTCACTGGTGGCGATAATAATAATACATGAACAAATATTCCCAAAATCCCTAGTACTAATTTCCAAAACGGAAAAGAACAGGCAAACGCATATAGGAAGACCTTTTACAAAAGAATACCAAAAAATCTAGAAATACACATGACTTTCAGCCTCGATAAAATTACAGCATGGCAAAGGGTACCACAATCCCAGAGCAAAATGAGGCTGATACCTGATTACAGGCATTAAAGACCGGGCAACCTCTTCACGAACCTCCCAGCATACACCTTGCCCCTAATCTTCGCGACCCAGTCAAGAAAGAAGTACCACTTCTTCCTCATTTCCTCCTTGCCAATGAATCTGCCCATCTCGTGCTCAAAGAGCTTACAGGCCACCATCCAGTCATCATGGATGAGCGTCTCCCATGAGTGGGTCCTGACCCACTCGACGATCCAGTTCATTTCCTCCAGTGCAATCCTTGATGACTTCTCTTCGCGACTGTCTAGAACTAGCATTATCCTTTCCGCGGTATTGCGATAGAAGAAGCTATCGAAAGTCTTCTCACGCTTCCCAATTCTTCTATTACTGGGAGCGTATCCGTCTGGGGCGCGCATCATACGTAGACGGAACTCACTGGGGGTCTCATCGACAACAATCTCTACGGGCTCACAGAAGTGGCCATGGTCCGAGTCTGCAGTCAGACCACGTTCATGGAGGACGGCGGCGGCTTTACGAGCCCAACCCCGGCGGCTGAGCCATGGCTCGATGATGCGGCGCCGGTCAGACTGGTGGGCTTTGTTTCGTCGGGCAAGGCGAGCGGTGTTTTCGACTTTTTGGCCGAAGGAGGGAGAGTGGAAGCCGGCAACTGGAGTAGAGTTGACTGGAAGAAAGCCATGTGTAGGATGTGGAGTACACTGGTTGGAGGGGGGGAGGATGAAAGGGCCACGGAGATTCTTAGGTACTCTCGGCTTTCTTGCGGCCGTGGTGGGTACAGCGTTGACCGGGGACTCCGCGGCGGCTGTGTCCTGGGCGGCCACTTTGTTCTTAGCGGCGAATAAGCTCTGAGCGGTCACTGATTCCAGAGTGGTGAGTGGGGTTCTCACAGGTGTTGAATCCGCAATCGGAACTGGATCCTCAATGGGAACTAGATCCTCAATGCCGACTGGCAAGTGGACAGTGCTCGTCACGCGGGCCATGAGGGCGAGGCGCGAAGATCGGGCGGCTCTAGTAACTCGGGTCTCTCCTGGGACCATGACGGGACCAAATTGGGACGGGGTAGCACTTGGGAAGCTAGAGCCTGATGCAGAAGGTAGGATGTAAGTCATTTTTTCCAGTAAAGTGGTTGGAGTGATGGACAAAGTGGTAAAGATATTAAAGATATGTGTTTTTTAGTGCCGCAAAGAATATCTTGAGCTAGCAGTAAACTCTGCTAGATTGTCAGGTCGAAACTCGGTGGGTGTGTTGAGATTGGATGGATGCAGATAGAATGGTATGGTATATGGTAACAATTGACACACTCTTCGGTCGGTGAGATAGCAATACTGATAAATGAAAGACCCAAAATGCGTTTGTAATATTCCGCGATACGCGGACAAATGGCTTTGATATGGTGGAAGTTTTGATGAACGCGGCTGTCGTAGTGCGTATGGTTTTGATGATTGTGGGATGTGGATAGGTATCTGCTCACAGAACGGATTACGGTGGGATGAAAGATGGCCTACTAGATAACATCTCATCACGGGAGACTTCAAGACAGCCACTCTGATGGGTAGGTAAACAGTAGTCGCTGAAAAGTTTATTTCCCGTTACCACGGCTCTGCTCGGACCTGCTAGAACGAAGTCCCTTCACCTTTATAATGAGAGTGACTAGAAACGAGGGAATGTAAGAGACCTTTCCTAGCATGCCGAAGCCGGTAACGGTGATTTCGCTTGACAAACAGACACCAGCGATAATGGACCCCGAGAACTCCGAAGGAGTGACAGCTAGCCCAAAGCTTAGGACCACTCCGCAATCATCGACAAACGCCAGTTCAAGTCTGTAAGTTCTGCTTAAACACACACAGAGAGAGCTTTGCTGGGTTTCTGTGGTTGTTTCACATAGAGTGGATCGTTGATTTGACTTTGGGGTTCCATGAGCGGCACTTCATGAATATATACATGTTTACATAAACCACATATATAATGACACTTGTCACCACAAGACAGTTGGTTTTTTTATTGTACTTTAGTCTAATTACATGTAAGTAACTACATGTAGTACACACCGCCCCATGCACGAACTTGTGGTCCTCTAAAGTGCTACAGTGTCCCTATAGATGATACCAGATAATCTCGAATCTTTGTTGGTATCTATATAACCTTTCAGAGGGAGTGAAGGTCGCAGTATCTTAGGAAGTTCTAGGCCAGCATGAAGTGAGTTTCTACCAATTGGCCAAACTAAAGGTTAGGTATACATACTTGGCTGTTAGTGGTCGAATTGGTACGACATATAAAAATATCGTCCGCTAGAATAGCCTATATATCTTTTATTCTCTCTTAAAGCTATAGGTGCGATGTTTAGTGAAGCCATGAGGAGGGTTACAAGGCTTCTCTACTTTTGGCAGGCTACTGCTTGTGAGGGTTTGCCGCCTTGGCGGAGTTGTGAAGGTATCGGGTGTCAAGCGTTTTCTAGGAGTTTTGAAGGCAATCTAGTTGGATTTAATAAAATATACTGAACATGGAAAGGCGAAAGGGAAAGAGATCACCAGTGCGTATTCACCTACAAGATAGAGAGAGATAGGTATAAGGTACATATTCATATGAAAATCAATACCTGCTTCTACCTCCATTGGTTGCGAAATTGAACGGTCTGGATAGGATTTATCAGTCCGATAAACACAGGTTGAGCCTTTGGCCGGAATATATCCCTCAATGTAAGAATGTATATATCTCTGGACTACATAACAATGAAGAGGATCGTAGATCAAAGGGGCTTCTTAGTTGCGCGGTTGAGCTCTAGTGTTAATAGTAGCCAATTAGTGACGAATATAGGGCTCACATTCTATCCTAGATATCAATTGATATCGACCAATTACTCAGATTGATATGAGTATATATGAGTCAAAATGTTATATCTCTGGCCTTTATCACCATCAAATAGACTCGATGTACGTAGGGCCGAACTGACTATAAATTCGAGAAGTAATATGGGCAAAGGGCTGTAGAGAACGTCGATAAAAACCCAGAATTTAAGCATACAAGAGTACTTGTAATCTTTTCCTGGCTGCAGATTTGATCTTAGGCAAATAGTAATATCCAGATTAAATAGGCTTTGAAGATCCTATTCCCACGAGCATGTATAATCCATCTTCAAATGTTTGGCAGACGCCAGTTGTGGGATACTGTGACCTGAATTCCTAGAATTCACTTTGTGTGAGACAGCTAATCATCCGAACTGCGTAACAAATAATCAGGATTTTGGTTGGGCTTGGAAGAAGTTTGAGAGATGAGTTGATGTCCCGGATTAGGAAGGCTGAGGCATATTAACCACCTATGCCCACTTTAATGCCAAGCTCAACAATATAGAGTACAACCCACTATCATATGAATTGTCCAAGTATACATCTGTAATCAAGTCCGTATGTGACCTATTATCACTGTTCTGGCTTTCCCTCCATATAAGAAGAGCCCCTTCGCCACATCTTTTCTTTTCCCGGTCTCATTAATTACCTATCCAATCATCTGCTGGTCCCATCATCTGTTCCTATTGAATTGAATTTCTTCAGATCTCCGCTCGCCTCTGAGTGTTTTTCGTCGGTCCATCATCGAAACCAGTTCAAATGGCATTGATCAACCAAGTTGCCCCCAGTATAAATATGCAGGTATGACTTTCCGTTCTCGGTAATGATGGTAAATCAAAACAAGCTAATTTGTGTTTCATTTTCTGTCAGAGCCATTCAATGGCGCTTCAACCAGATGTCGAGATATCAAACCATAAAAGGTCCCACAGCAAGAGCTTTTTGGAGAGAAGCTCTGACAACTTCGATAATACCATCGACACCATGCTCAACCTTAGAAATCGCCAAAATACCGCTATGCCAGCAAAACAGTCAATTGCCACCGACGCTGGTATCCAAATAATCGTCCCGGCGCAAGAGCCTCAAATCCCGAGTATCCAGGGGTCTTACCATTCTTCAGGACTCCCGGTCACTTCCGCCGGCGGTATGGGCATGGCGGGAGAGTATTCTCCCGAGCGTACACCAGCAACAATCTTCCCTTCCAATAGTGTCCGCCGAAAGACTGCCCTCGGCTCTGATCTGAACAGGAAATATATGCTTTCGATGGCTCAGAAAGCTGGAAGTCTCCGCGTGGTCCCTACACAGCCCAAGGTTTCTACGCTACGTCAAGCACGCACCGCCTCGCTCACGAGAACCGACAGCCTCGACTTCAAGATAGCCAAGCAGAATTCTTGGAAGCTTGCTCAGGATCGTGGCTATCATTGGGCCGTCGGCGACGGTAACCAGACAGTCAAACGCGTTAAGAGCACATTTCTCTCCGAGACCGAATTCATCAAGCTCATGGATGAGCGGATGGAGGCAGCAAAGCTGGAGCGCGCTCGACAAATTGCCGAATACGAAGAGGAACGCCGGGTTGCCATGGAGATTCTTGGGGAGCCGTTCCCTGAGCGACCCCATGTTTGTGCAAAGAAGGTCGAGGCTACCCTTAAAGAAGATGATGCAGACATGGAAACCGAGGAGGAAAGTGACGTCGATAACGCCGATTACGATGATGAGAACGACGATCGCTCGGATGACTACAATCTCGAGCTGCAGTGTAGTGCCTCCGAATCATCAGGGACCGATATCAATGAGCAGATGGATGAGGATGGCAACATGTTAGACAGTGATGATATGGAGACCGATACTGATACCGACACCGAGACAGAGAACGAAGATAATTCTGGCCTCGCCGTTGCTGCAGGCGATAGTCGCGGTGGTGTGCAAGAGAATAATGCCGACAATCTTGCAGGCGCCTCTAAAGCCTATGATGCTGGAATAAATGCCGCCATTGAGGAATTAAGCCTGGTGGACCTTGACGACCTCGACGCTCGTACCTTCGATAGGACTGCCTTCAGTGATGCCAATGACACCTGGCTGAAGGAAATGGTACCCTATTATAAAAAAACCTGTGCCGGGCGTTTAGTTTGGAACACGATCCGCGAGCAGTTCTTCCTACAGTTCTTCCATGAGATGTCAGTTGAGTGTCTTCAGGCGCGTTACCTTTTGATTCAACAAGGACTAGAGGACTTTGCCATCCCAAAAAACTAGAATCGACAAGACTCCTAAAGTCTGTAGGAAAGAACCAAAACGGTATTTAATATTTTCGTTACTCTTCCCGGTCAATTTAATCGCTAACTCTCCATTTGATAATTAGCATACAACTAATATTAATTTTTCTTTTCTGCCGATCTTGTTTGTATTCTGGGTTTTAATAAAAGTTCACGCTTACCGGGAGTCTCTTGCATTCTTACTCTGCGCCGCGGTCATTTTTCTTTGTCTTTGCGATTCATTGAGTGATAGATTGGTTTATTGATTGACTGATTGTGATTTTTCTCCTTTTCTTCCTAAGAGATTTTCTTCCGTATTTCCTTGGGCAGTAAAAGAAGGTCTATGTTAAAGAAAGAAATCCTGTGATTGGTGCGGATTACTCAATACATGTATGTATGTACATACTAGGGTGATGCCAAGAATTTGGATTGTAGGACAATTCCTAGAATGCCACTAGCTCCTTACCTATTGATGTCAAGGAGCATTGCCTTGAGCTTGTTAGACTACCTATAGTATTAACCCTTTTCCGAATTAACAAGAACCAAGCTACCTCAGTTGAGTGTCAGTTCATTTTATACAGCCAAAGTAGCCATGTTTAGTGACCTAAACCAACTAGTCCACGTACGCCAAAATATTTGAGTTTTGTACAAAAGCTCAGGTCATTGCAAAGTGAGACTCAGAAAGTTAGAGGACTATAATTTCACATATGGGGCGTCGGCTACGTCGAGTTGCCATTCAAAAAAACAAACGCCCAAGCTTCTGCCACTCGATTATACTTAATTGAACTAAACTACAAGCTAATCACGATAAACCAAAGTGCGATGGTGATCGGAACCATAAAACACTATTAATAAAATAAAAAACCACCGCAAAACAGGATGACACCTTTCATTATGAAAACGGTTGCCAGTAGAGATAGATGATACAAAAAAGTCAAAAACTGCGGACTCAATCATCGCATTCCATGACGCATAAGCGTTAATCAACGGCCCGGCAAACCACAATCCACTCTTGATAAACTTAAGCAAAGGAGAGATACATGTATACATGTGATTATTTAACCACCCTACCCAAACATACGACAACGTCAATCACTTCGACTAATATATATCGTCGCAGAGGTCGGACTCCCATATGTTGAAGTCAGGGTCGCCCCGGGAACGAATAACATCTTGCCCCCTGTATATAAGCTTGAGAAGTAGTTCGTTACTGTACTCAACACTCCTCCGTTTATTCTGAAGGTCTTGGAGGTCTTGATCTACACTCTCGATATCATCTTGAATATCGTCAAAGACCCTATCCAGGGTGTCAATATCCTTTCCGAAAAGTGCTCTCATGAGCTCAAACCCTCTCCGGACACGTTCAATTGGTGTGAGGCCAATAGATGATACGTAAGTCAACCTTGCCCAGCGGTTGCTGGCACGTCGGCCGTGCGTGGGCTCCGGAGACATGGACATGGCTTCTTCTGAGGCAGCGGATGCAGCAGAACTTGTATCCGAAATCTTGATGTCCTCTGCGAGAGCAGCGTCGCCTACAGGAGGAGGCCCGGAAATCATTTTGATGTATTCTTCGGTCTCCTCCCTCCACCGCTTGGTGGGAGGATGGAGGGAATCGCCCAGGCTCGATGTGTCATGGGACTCTTGTTCTGTACGCTGTTGCTCTTGGTTGGATAAAGGACAATTGGGATTTTTAGTTGTCTCGGCCCCAGGTAGTGGTGATGCGCAAAGCGTATCACTAAATCCTGGGGAAGAGACCAATTCTTTAGGGGGAACGGAGTCATCCGGAAATTTGGACGGAAAAAAGAGCTGGATGGAAGGTACCTGAGAAGGAGATGTTATCATGCGATCTGCCCCATGACCGAGGTACGTTGACATCTGTGGTGAATCGATAAAAATGTTTGCAGCGGAATTTCCTTCAGAGTTAATACTCGCATTGGCATCATTGTAATTAATTCTAAGGCTGTCCGTTGCGAAAGGCATGGGTTTTTGTTCGAGGATGGTATGAGGGGGAGGTGGTGGTAGCTGGGAGGCCATCTCTGATACAGATATCTTGATAAGTTATGTTAGGCAGTATTGGAGGGAGTGATTGAGAGGGATTTTGGTACTGGATGGAAATTAAGGATTTTATAGGACCTCACGGCTGTTAGTTTCTTTAGCCGATGAATGTGTTTTGTAGTGAAGAGAACTGTCCTAAGTACATATAGCTCTCGCCACACCTGCTTAGGCCACAATTGCGCAACAATAATTAGAGCGAATTAGAAACAGCTCATTTATCCTATTAACGGCGCTCTGGACAAATGTCCTAGAGTTACTTGAACTGGTAACTGGGTTGTGTATTTCTTCGATCATTGACCTATATATTACCTCCTTGGGTATTTTAATTGCCAAAATTAGGATAGACCATGCTACTAGGCCCACAGAAAGTGCCACAACCGCGAGGTTGCGAGCACATTATAAATTAAAAGAAAGGGCTCACAAAAACTCATACAATCCAGGAGGAGGATATAAATTGCTATCAAATGCTATCTACCAAGTGCACAATTTTATAGAAGGATTAAGCCCCACTTTGTTGCAAAGATTATTGGCCTCAACAATGGATTTTTAACGAATCCAGAGGATTATTTTAATCCGTTACTATCTAAAACCGAGTGAAACTGTGGGATACCCCTTACTCGAAGTTTTAACCCCCAGAGGTAAAGTTAAGATAGTACAAAAGAGCGCTAGGGTGTACCTAAACTACAGTTAACCCAGCTAGCCCGGCCTCCTGTCACAACCAAACACCACAGACTCAAAAAACAAAACAAAAAAACAAAGTAATAACGTCTAAATGACTTGTAGTTTCCAATAGTTATGGACTAGTGATCGAATTTCTTAACAACCAAACGGGGCCTGATTGGTATTATGTAAATATTAGCGTAATAATAATAGAAAAATAGGTGTATGGGAGTTAACCCTCCCATCAAATGATGATCAGGTTACATGAAATGTTTGTCTACCGCCAAATCTTCAACGTTCAAACCATCTTCATATCCGTTATCACCTTCGAGCTCTTCAACAAGGCCGTTCTCCTGCATGTGCTGAATCGTGGACTGCAGTCTTTCCACCTTTTCGTGTAACTTCTCGTTTCTCTCATGAAGCTTCTCGTTTCTCCCTTCAAGAATCTCAATTCTTCCTTCGGCACGCTGAAGCCTCTTTTTGAGTGATTTGATAGTGGTGATGCGATCACTGAAAACCTTCGGCTTATTGAGATCATTGCGTGTAGGACTTGACTGAAGCTCGTGAGCGGGGCTCGTCATTGTTGTTGCATGTTGATCTTGCTGGGAAAATGGAGAGTGAAGCATTGAAGTACTAGCGCGGCCGCCGGTATTGTACCGCTTGGCGCGCTTGACTGAAGTGTTTGCAGGGTCATCCTCATGCGGCTGTATCGGGGTGTTTCTCTTCTTGATATTAGATCGAGGAGCTTTCGGTTCGGGGGTCTTGGCATCCTGCATGAGACCGGTGAAGGTGAGATAACGACGCGGAATGACAAAGTGGTCAATGACGGTGTCGAGATCTTGTTCTGGATACCGACTGTCACGAGTTTTGTTGTATTCACAAACAACTTTGATCCAGGCATTTCTGGTAAGAGGCGCCATTCGCCGGTGGAGAGAAGTCAGGAGGTCTTCGTCAAGCAATGGGGCTATTTGGATTTCCCCGGAAGAAGGAGATTGGGGTGACTGGTGGGAAGAGGGGGGAACGGGGGATAAAGATCCATCGGTAATTGAGAATGTCATTTTGGTGATATCTTTACTAGAGTAAGTACTGAGAGAATCAGTTTGTGTTGGTAGGAGAGGTTTGAAGATACACAGTGAGATAGATACCTATGATCTTTTTGACAGGATGATGAATTCTGTTTTAGTTTGTAGTATAAAAAACGATGAGAGGATTGTGCTCCAAGTCGCGGGAGTCTTGGCACATACACAAGATAATCCTCCTCTAACTATTATTTACATAGACGGTAACCACAGAAACGAAGACCTGTGTACCTTAGGGTAAAAATGTACTCTACAGAGAAGCCGACTTCAGGAGTACATCAATGTGGCGAGCTTCGTACTCATGTGAAACAACAAGGTACGGGTAATTACTGAATTGGTTTATACTATCTGGAGGCAGTTAGTAGAACACAGTATTATATAGGGCGACCTACTCCTAATTTTCGAAAGCCGATGTCAAACCATATAATTATATAAAGCGATACTAGGCCACCACATATTCCAACGTACAGCGGCAGCGGAATAGGACCCAAAACATATACCCAGAGTCTTGATGCGTTGATGACTGGGGTAGAAATATGCTAGGCGTTGGTGAACGGGGCCTCATCAATGATGCAGTTCGTTCATGAATACAGCCAATTGTATTGGCGTATTGACTAGGAAATTAATCTATGAATATGTAGTTGTATTGCCGACGTTGCCACCATTTATTATCAGAAGATTCGCGAATGGATTAGAACATTAGTATATATGTTGGTGCATCCCCCTGGGCATTGAGTAAGTTTTCTCTTCAACCGGCGCGGAAACTTCCTAGAGATTGAAGCATATATTTTAACATAGATCAGGAATTGTAATCATAAAATCAGTTATGTGCGAATCATATCTAGTAAATAATGCATGATGACGGATTTGCCCCTTGTAATCGATATCAAAAAGGCGCCTTATATATCAATATTACTCTAGTACATTCGTAGATTGCCTCATAAAAAGGGTGACAACGGCGTATCAAATTATTCGTGGATTGCCTCATCCATTCGCGAATTGAAGGTATCCATGACCGGACTACATTGTAAATTAACATTAACCCATTGATTGATCAATGGGTCATCGCAGTCAAAAATGTTGATAGAGTAGAGGTGTTGATGCAATTGACAGTCAGCATATCTCCTGTTTGAATCATAGACAGACCGCAATATATTCACTTGATATTATTGGAGACAGAGTCTCCTGTGCCACTCTTTGAAGCAACCATTTAGAATCGCATTCGAAGGATGATGAAGGTCCGCACTACGAACAAAGCCCCCAACGTGTTTTAAAAAACTCAATTTCAAAGGTAACATTAAAGGAAGTAAATGAGAAATGACACGAAACCCACCGCCATATCAACTAGCACCCTATACGTTACAACCGCGGAAGGAACATACGCCGTAGAGGAGAAAACACGACAGTTAGATTTATGTGATGAGCTGTTGAGTCTATAGCCAAATTAGCAAAACTGGTCTTGTTCATCATCATAAAGTGTGGTCCGGGAGGGAGCCCTTGGCTGGCTATAGAGAAGCAAAAACAGAAAGTTTCGGTAGGACATCAACTGTTACCTACTCAATCCCAGAACATTCTTCTTAATGCTTCGATCCATCTAGGGCGGCGCTGGCGCCGGTTGATGGAAGCCAACTCGTCATCAATGGCCTTGTTGATTTCTTCACCTTCTTGAAATTAATATCGAAACTTTAACAAATGATAGCCTCGGATAGCATATTGTACTCACAAACTTCGCGAAATTCATTGACATAGTAATTCATAATGCGAACCTCGCTCTCCATAACTACTTTCAGGCGAGCGAGAGACTCCTCGATTGGGCAGAGCGGAGGGTCGCCCCCGTAATAGTAGTTCTCCTCCGCCCGCCGAAGCCTGTATCTGTGGTTGCAAAGGCGTGATGTCGTTTGCTCCATAAGCATTCGATATCGGTCAATAGCTTCTCTGTGGACCCCGATTTTATCATCGAGATCCCTAAAGCGCACGAGAAGATGTTTAATGTTCATTGTTTGCGCTCGGCACGATTGACAATCGAAGGGTATTTGGTTGGTGGAGGTGGGATGAGAAGGGGTATTGGGGATAAAAATAGCATATGGTTGCGCTGAGATGCGCTGAGATGCGCACGTTTATCTATTGGGTCGTGCGGAATTCAGACTGCATTGACCTCTAACGAGTGTGTAGCGATTGGTACATGATAGTAAGAATAAAAGTTTGGAGATATAAAATACGGGAGATTGATGGAGACTTGATGATCCGAAGTAAAAATTGATATTAGAACAGATATATAAGCATATTGACTAAACAAGTGGTGTACTTATAGAATATTATAATACGAAACGCACATTGCGATTGATAAATTTTTCTAATATCAGAAATGGTCCCCATTTCCATATTCGCGCAACTCGTAGCTCATAGATAGCTAGATTTAAACACAATATTAAACTGACCATATGATCACTGTTCTGTATCAAGAGTGAGAGTCTTTTTTCCCTCAAATATAATGAGTTACTGGCCTCACGTTAGACATCAGACCAAACTTAATGGAAGAATAGATGCCCCGTTGAGTCGGGGCGGACAGGTACGAGTATGTCGATTGATCAACGGCGTATTTGCCGGTCGAATCGGAGTGCAGAATATCATTCTTTGCCGATGGGTGGGCTTGCTGCCGAGGGACCCTTTAAACGTTGGCTCCTACTTTCTAGGGACATGATAGCAGCGTATAAACCAGTTTGTAGTAGATGGGGAGAGTTACTGTGGTTTCGGATCGCACCTGTTAATGGATTGGCCTAGCATGATGACCGAAAAGTATCACATCAGTGTTGCCGAGCCGTTCTAGTTTTCTTCCACATTAGAAACGGAGTTTTGAGCATCCGGGGTTCCGAAATAGAAGGTAGACAACCGGAAGTCGGCAGTAGAATACGAACTACTGGGTGGGGCGCCGGATCTGGCCGAAGTGATTACAACTTGTCGTCTCTATCGAATAATGATTGGCTCGCTTAAAGGATGAACCGTCAGACGAGCGAGAGGTGCAAGAATATGTTGACTGAAACATATCGCGAACCAGTCCATGGAAATAACTTGATACGGGATGATGGGGGAGCTGCAAGGATCGAGTGAGATTCTATGTCCCGCGCTCGGCACTCGGCGCGGGGTCGTGGGGGTGCACTCGGTCGCTATTGAATTAAAGTGTGCGGCCCTTGGGTGCATGTCCGTTTGGCTGGCTTGCAGTGCGCATATCCTTTCGTTACATGATCACCGAATCAGGTTACACCGGTTGGTCAACGGAAAAGCTCCACGAGGCGTCTCCTCTTAGCTTTCCTCGCGGGAATCACCTTTAACTCTCACGTTATCCACGGAATATTTCTTTACAAGCTATCAAGTCAGGTCTGCTGCTACTATGGCATCACCTTCACGACGGCACCGATATTGATTGCCACTGGAGTGGCGACGCTTGGCTATCCTACGCCTCCACCCGCAAGGTTGAAAAAAGCCTCTCCTGGTCACAAAGAAAACAGTTTTACGACAAACTGACGTGTATTGAGGTAGTATTTACCCCGATAGAGAATTACGATTCCTTATCTTCATCACAAAGGTAATCCAAATCCATCCCCCTCAAATCCAGTTTACTTTTGAGTTCTTTGCTCATGTTTTTAGCTTTTGACCCTTCAGCCTCGCGGTTCTTGACACGTTTATCAAAAGGATATTTACAAAGAATGCAATGGCGAGCGTTTAACGCGTCTCTCTTTCTTTGGATATGAAGGAATCTATAGGATTAAATTCTAAAGTCGCTCCCTCACAATGAGATGTGCGCTTTACTATATCTTCTACATACCCGGCCTCCTTTTCCCCAACGGGTAATCGAAAAATGTCCCCCCCCCCCCTTTTTCTTCTCAGTTTAATAGCGCGCCTTGCAATAACCAAGAGCCCAAACCCACCGATTTATTCCTTCTACTATTCGATTATTATAACGCATGTTCCTTTACATTAGTGGATGGAAAACTAACTAGGAAGAATGGTACTTTTAGATGGATAAACAGTCGCCGCCAGCTCATTCTCGTCACTTTACTACTTTCTACCTTATATTCTTACTTTCCAATGGTTCAAGGCCTCTTATCCCCTGCTAAGGGGTCAGAAATCCTATGCTCCTGAAATTTTCGGTAATTCAATAACGAAATCAAAGGCGCCAGTACCGACAAATTGCTCTTTCGAAATCCAGTTACCCCCTCATACTCAATTATTTTCAAATATCTAATCTCGTGGTGAAGACCAGCGGTGCAAATTTCCCTATGAAAGTACCTGATTGAACCGCAATTGGCGTTTGAAGCACGTACCTCCTAGCCCATCATGAGTCAGATACGTATCTACTAATATATAATGGTAGAGCGTCTACTTTCGAGCTCCGGCGAAGCTATTAGCATCAGAAGCGCATCTAGCCAAGCTGTTCTTGACAATCTCGGGTAGAACCTAACTAAACCTCTGGTCTTGATCGCAATTTGCTTCATAAAAGATCACCTCCCCGGGGCTTGGTGTTCCTATTCTATCATCAACTTGGCCGGGAACCTGTCTGTGGTCCCCTATCGGTTCCCTAACACTGTGGAAGTGAGCTTTTGCATATGTGGTCAGCCTATATGCTCCATCACGACGGGGTTGCATTTGGCATGCGGACTCAGTTAGCCTCATTTCGAGCCTATGGTTTATCCCCAGATCTCCAGTCTAGGGTCCAGACTAGGATTTAGTTCACTTGACCCTGGGACTAACAGCTGCCCTACCATTGACTGCTTTATCCTCTCTGGCATTATTGGTTGGGTGATTTATCTTTTTATCGTTCGCAAGGGACATTACCTTAAAGTGATATCTGACCCGATGGTGAAATATGAAATGACCTTGGACATACCCCACCACCAAGCCGGGTTGGGATCTATAAAACTAATAGCTATAACCACTTGGCAGGCACGCAGGTCATGTCCAGTTATTCTATGTAGCAGAGCTTTTAAAGCTGCCTAGAGTGATGTATATTCTGGGAACCTTAAAGGAACTGATTACACGAACTTCATAGTCGAAGTAGGTATGGTTCCTATGTAGAACATTTCGGATCATGGTGGATATATAGATTAGGTTGGTGTTATATCAGGTATTCCAGTGTTACGAAACAGGACTTCGAGAGTTCGCTGTCTTTTACTGTCAACATTTCACCGTATATTTAGGAGGTATCAACGTTCAGTCGCGAACAGGGATGCCTCTTCATGAGCACTTGTTATGGAAAACGATCCATCTCCGCGCATGGTAAATCAATGATCGTTTTGGCGCGTCTTTTACACTGAAAATGATTTGATCTTCATCCAGAATGAAAATCATGTCGTCTCGGGAGGAATTAGGCAGCCCTTCGCAACTCTGATTAAAGGAATACGAAAAGTATGCTTAAACGAAGTTCACGGCCCCTACGTGTTATCGGAACATATAGAATATGTTATCACGCTCTTCGAAAACACACGGAAGGTGGATATGATCTATCACCCAGAAAGCCCTCGGCGGAGCACTTGTCATTTATATATTGATTCCCCTTTGGGCACCTTGCTTTAGTAGGGAAACATTTCTCAACTGAGCGGTTTTGAGAAAAACAGCAGAGTATCCACCATAGTATCCTTTTTATGCTAGGAGATAGGTTCAATCATATTCGATGGAGAACGGATTGTCCAAGCGAATAACAGTTCTCAAAGAAGTAATACGCCCTCATCGCGTTTGACATCAAGAATGATAGTCGCAGGTTCCTCAGGGGCGGCCGAACTGCGAGTATTGTTCGTTACGATTCCTCTCTGCATGTCTTTGAGTGCACATCCCGAGTAACCTGAGGTTTTTGATGTATTTGGATCTGGTACTAGTGGTACTATATATATTGGAGCCAAACACTATATACCGAAATAAATTGCAAATGGCAAATCTTGGCTTGTGAGGGAGGATAATGAAGTCTTAGATCTAATTCGCCCATCCATCCTTTTGTCGGACGGCTGCCAAGCTAAGGGGGCACCATCAGGCGCGCGGCCCTCACCGAAAGCCTGAGTAGTAAAGTAAGCTATTGAATTCTATAGGGTAACGATGCTCATTAGAACAAAGTTGGTTTATAAACCAGCAACAATATAACAAAACTAAGACTTCCTCTCTACATGTAGCACCTAACCCCGTTCTCAGACTCATACTACGCTGAACCATCACACTCTAAGTACGAGACTAGTCTCACTATCTGGGGACTCACATTGTTCTCTAAACCTTTAACACATCTGCAGTTCGCAGATCGTAAACGACTTCTGATGTCTTTGATTCCAAGAGGAGTTATCAGGCTCGTTGGCTAACTCACGGCTGTTATTTAGAAGTCGGATATTTATGTTTCTTTATGGTTTAATTTGTAAAGTGTTGCCCGTCGGAGTTGTGAAGGTCCGCGGAGTGGGGGGAACACGCCAACTAATATCGCGAAATAGCCTCTCTCTTCGAGAAGAAGCTTTATGGATGCCTTAAAATTCTCTTTGCATTTCTAGCGCAGATGAAGAGCTTGTCTCTAAGTTTTGGGTCCCTAAAGTTGCTGTCATATAGCCTAGTGCAAGATTGATATTATTTCTGGAGTTGGAATCATGTAGCACAGGCGTTGCTAAACCAAAAAAGAGCTTTTATCAGCGTACGATATCTACAATACTTTAGTTCCCGTATTCGCAGTAGAAGACGCAGAACTCGGCAGCTGAGGGGTAATGAAGGTTTCATTTGGGTACTGTTTACCGGTGGTTTGTTGTGAGAGTGCTGTACGGAGCAATTACAAAGCGCCCACAGATATCGTGGCTACCTAAGGCCTACTGGTAAACCCCTCAACCGGACTAAACTTGGGGAAAGAACATATGAATAAGTATAGCTTAGGTAGTTTACCCACCTACCCCATAATTTCTCAAGCCATATGGCAGGCGAGAAAAGGCCCCCAAGAGTCCATCAAGAGTGAATGAAAAATGGGAAAGAACTAGAAGCAAATGCTCTTGACATAACAGCTAAGCTCAACTAAACGATAAACACGCATCGGAAGGTAAATAGTAGGAGCTAGGACCTTAAATTGAGTGCTGTGGCCAAATTGGGGCTGGTGTGGTTGTTGTTGATCGCGAGATCGATACGCAACACACTCCTGTGCTAAAGTGCAAATATTTCCATCGAGGAGTGCCTATATACACTCTAGTCACGCCGAGAACACGAGAAGACTAGAAAATATCTGAGAACCAGGCCTGGCTGAGCCCAGAACCACAGAACAAAAGGCGGACTCGATGTATTGCACCGAGTATAGTAAAAGGATTAAGCATCAAGGTAGAGAAGGGAAGACGGGGTTCACTCTCCAAAAGCTAGAACTGTAGATATCAGCTGTAAGCTCATTATATAACCAACACCCAATTCGAAAACAACACATACCTAGCTCTGCATCCCACCATCGATTATTCTCTTCCAATTTAATTTTCCTTCTTTCATACTCATTTTTAGTCGCAGACATCCATTCCGCAAGGGCGCTCCGGTCCCTCAAAGAGATTTCTTCGACTTCTCTCCCCACTGTAGTCAGCTCCTTAACCACAGACCGCCACCGAGCTAGCATGTTGGCCGCACACGCAATGTAAAATTCCTGCTCGGCGGCTATAACATCCTCAGAGAGAGCATAGTGTAACTCTTCAAGATGCTCGAGGATATGTGAGTTATGGTTGGGACGGAAGGTGTTGGGAGCACGAGTGCACCTGGGGGAGCGGGGAGGCATTATTGGTTGGAATAATGTGAAGTTTGATTGTTTAGCATTGGAAGGAAAGCGTCAGAGTGGTATTTTGATGGTATTTTTGACTTAGAGTTTTGAATGTGGCGATCGATAGCAGTGAAGTTGGAAAGAGAATGAGTGTAAAATAGGCAGGGAAGCCTCCTCCTTTTTGAACAGCACCACATCATAAGGTTAGGTCCTGTCTGGCCAGTATTGTGGCGGTAGTTCTAGCTCTACATTTATGACTAAATTAGATGGAATTCATACTAGCAACAAACTAGCTACTCTGCTAGGTAAACTGTCTTTCACTTGAAAGTCGAGTGATGACATGTGACTAAAATTCCGGAATGTGCGGACATAAAACGAAGACAAAGAGTTCTGGTGTTAGGACTGGGACCTCTATAATCGCGCTGTGACACTATGTCCTGTACATTAAAGCACTTAACGTAATCTATTAATTGAATAATGCAAGTTGTTTCAGATCTTGACTTGGGATTTTAAAGGGCAGAATTGGTTATGGTTTGATTGCTCTATGAGAAAACGATCCTGATCTTCTTACTGGTGACTCTGCCACTCATGTCTCTCCGAGCGCAACTGAGTTGATGTGATATTTTACCTTATACAACATATATACATAACTCGAGAGGTCATTATCCCGCTAGTAAACCTACTACCTCCGCTTATCCTCCTCTGTTAGCATCGACGACACAAGAGAACTTACCCCGTGCATCCCTGATAACATATATCTTCCCTCCCCATCATAATACCGTTTATTGTGAATCGACTACTACCGCCTCTCATTTCTACAAGGAACATTATGTTCTAGCCTCAATTCTCCACATTATAATAATCCAGTAAATTACCTATGCATGGGATTGGAGAAATAGTTGCCATATATTCTGAGCATGATAGCCTGGTAGAGATGTCTGGAGTGGTTTAATTGCCAATCGCCTAATACGGGTGAATAAGTAAATCAGTGAAAATATTTATGGAGATAGCTCTCACAGCTGGGTGAATCCTTCTGCGGAACTTGTTTGTTTTATAAGATATCATCAACCTATCTCTACATATAATAAAAACAAACAA
This sequence comes from Morchella rufobrunnea, assembly GCA_024713595.1. Classification (NCBI taxonomy): domain Eukaryota; kingdom Fungi; phylum Ascomycota; class Pezizomycetes; order Pezizales; family Morchellaceae; genus Morchella; species Morchella rufobrunnea. Next base: position 1,600,417 of record JAMGYT010000015.1, read on the forward strand.
AAGAGGAAACAGACCCATCTTTACGCTTTGAGTCTCCAACTAAACCGCATTTGTGCACGAGGAAGAGGGGAGAGAGGGGCGAAGTTGTTGAGGTGTAGGTATTTGTACTAGTGCCATAACCGTGAGGTTACATGTCTGTACATAATGAATAAAAGAAGAAAAAAAAAAAAACTGCATTTCTGGCGCCAGGGTTACCCATCATCCAAGCCTCAGTGGCTGCAGGCCAAGTCATGAGCTATCACTCGGGCGCGCTATGAAGGCCCCATGCGCTTATGAGCGATAGGAAGTAATGCTGTTAAACATGAACTCCTAGGTAGTTCTAAGGTTAACGGGCATTAGCACCTTTCACTGTCTTTGGCGCTAAATACGAGCGTTTCCGCGCAGTTACAGATATACACTTCCTGATCCCTTTCCCTGTGTACCGATATTAATTTGCTCTGCCGCTCAGAACCATTGACTTTGGAGACTGTTTCTATTTTGGCGTGCTTTAATATGAAATGGCCTGACATGATATAGATGAAGTCAAGACAGACATGGATTTACTTCTCACCTTGAGCTGTAACTGTAATTATCGGCTTACGTGCCCGGTAGTAGGTAGTTGAATTATTGACAGCAATAGCTTCTTTGCTTCTTTGCTGTTGGATTAATTCTAATGTAGTGGTGTTCGGTAGTAAGTAAATATACAACCATAAGCAAGTGGGCTTTAGACGCGCACATTTGAGGTTTAGTAGATATCAACAAGCTTAATGAAATTATGCATCTGTAGGGTGCATTTTACCCACCAATGTTATCGCCTAAGTAGTAAATGAGACCAATGCTCACCACCCCCCACCATATCTGCCTAGTAACAATTTATGCTCCCTCCAATGTTGGAAAATCATAAGCCCCCCAAGTTGACGAAAATTTCTACAGGCGAAATATCACCCAACGATTTATAAAGAATAACAATTCATATACTGCTAAACATCAACAAGATATTGCAAGAATACAACTGACAGTACTACATCATTTAATCTTTTATTGTCTACGATCCCAGTAAGCCTTTCTGTGAATACCTAGATATCGAAACCGCGTAGATTCTCTTTCGTCTTGGGAGTCTCTAGGAATTGGAAAGTCACAAGTATACCAAGTTCACAACTACTACTGTTTTTATCTTAGTATTGAAGAATATGGTTGTTCAGAACATTCAAGACTTACCTCTAGAGGTGCTCACTATTATCATTACTCTTGTAAGTCGACTTGTTCCACTTTAGCTCCGTCGCCGCGACGATGATCACTCCCTATCCAATCATTCAATTAAGAAGTAGGAAAGAATCATTCTAACATATCTCAAAATGGACTAGGCCGAAGAAGCAGACCCTATCCATGCTCCCAATGCATCCCCTGAGTTCAGCACGCTTCCCTCTTGCATCCTCGTGTCTCGCACCTTTTTCCAAATTGCAGCGCCCCTGCTATACCGTGACATCAGGATCTCTGTCCAACATCCTCACGACATCATCCCAATGATCGTCGCTCTCCTCTCCAGTGACCAAAGGGCCCGCCTTCGCAACATTCAGCCAGACCTTCTTAGCCACGACGATGAGCGCATGGTGCATCCGAGCTGTGTGCGCAAGATCATCTGCGACATCTCACCCGTCTATCTCAACGCCTACAGACGGATCCAGTTCTGGAGGATCATGGATGAGCTCCTACTAGATGTTCCCAACCTACAGTCACTACAGTAAGTTATATTCTTCTCATATATTCATTATCGCTTACTAAGACTGTCTTTCTAGGTGGCACTGCGGGCTGAGCAGTCAAAGGTTCGAGAGCCAGGTGGAGAGATGTGCCCATCTTCAGAGCTTTGGCTTCGAGATGGTTGCTCGTGAAGACAGCGAGGGTGCTCTCCCTCTCATGACCGGGCTCGGAATGCCCCTCAGCCATTTGCGCCGGTTGACAGTGGACTACGGGCTTGGTCTCAAGGAGGAGACAGTTGGCATCATCTCCCTTGCAAAAACCCTGCAGATGTGCTGCAAGACACTGATAGAGGTTAACCTCTATCGTCTGCCAGATGCAGATGGGTATGGTCATGAGCACAGGGCCAACTCGGCCCCGGACGCTTTGAAGGGTGTCGAGCTCCCTAATGTCAAGCTCCTGCGGGTGATCGACCCAAACCATGAAACCATGACAGCAGTCATCAAAATGGTCGATCTGAAACGCCTGCAGCAGTTTCAGTATGTTGGGCCAATGACCTCACAGGAGGTCGGAACCCTCTTTACTGAGAAGCTGCTCAGGATGCAGAGAGTGAGCCTAAACTGTGAGCCAGAATCCATGGTTCACATCATGGACCTTTGCACCGGGCTCACAGCGATCCATCTTGTGCGTCGAGGCTTGGAAAGCGGGGACTCAAACGAGAAGGTCCTCGCCGCAGTCATCCAACATGGCGGGACTCTTCGTGAGTTCACATTCACCACCGGCGTGGTGGATGACGAGGCATACTACGACACGTTCCGCGCGCTCGAATGTGCCCAGGTGGAGCTCCTGGTCAACAAATGCCAGCTCCTGGAGTCGGTGGCAGTGGACTGCTATGACTCCAATGCTGTAAGTTTAACCCACTCTCAGCCTGATTATTAGAATATAGATTAGATACTAATTTTTCTGTGCCCATAGATCCAATGCATTGAGCGCATCGTCAGGCTTCCCCACCTGACCTCCCTCTTCTTGAAGGTCTTCAACGGTGACGCCCTGTCCTCGGGCAGCTACTTCCATAGGGAGTTCCGAATGCCTATAATCATGAAATACGTGGTCCAGGCGTACACGGCCTACATCACTCAACGTAGTAGCCCAACCGCGAGGGTCTTCAACCTCCAGTACTTGAAGGTGGAACTCGTTGGGATGATGCGCAACAGACATCCGCCCCGAAAGCAACACTACCTCATCCACCAGCTTCCCGACGCCTGCTACCCCCTCACACTCTACGAGGGACTCGATGAGGACGGATGGGCTGAAGCTCAGATTGAGCGCGATGATATCTTCGATGGCTCTTGCTACACCTCTCCCAGCGGGATGGAACTCTTGGTCGAAAGAGTTGAGGAGGTGGTTGGGCACGGCCGCAGCGATGGCGTCTACGGCATGCCCCACAAGTTTAGGGGAGCCTGGGACGAGGCCTTCAAGTCCTCAGAGGGAGGCTCATCCAGTGTCCTGATCAAAAATGGATGCCGCGATGACCTCGCCTAGAGGTTTATATTTTGTTATAACTTTTTTTGGATGTTATAAATTTTTTTTTTTTTTTTGTATTTTTAGGCGCTTTGCGTAACGGCGCATTATAGGAATTGAGTTTTTCTCTCATGGAGGCTTTGCTTGTCTTGTTCTCATAGACCTCTCTTCCCAATCGTAGACGTCTTGATCATTCTTGCCCGGGATTTCTGGTATGTACCTTGGTTTCAATGCCTTGAGCGCATAGGTAGTAGAATAAATAGAAGAAGTTTTGTAATCGCAATCATATCTTGTGCCTGTCTGCGGTGCAGCTTGACCGTCTGAAACAGCAGTTTCCATGTAGTCTCCAAAATGCGCCCTAGACCCCCCAATCCATGTAAACGCACCCTAGCCCTGGCGCCACTGAGAAGCCATGAAAAGACTGCTGATCTGGAAGAAAGAAAGATGTTGTGCTGGTCTTTATTTAACGCCGAGAACTCATGTAGAAAATTTCACGTTGCGCTAGTTCACTTTCTTCACGCGCTAAGCCGAATTCGTAATGTTTCAATGGCAACAGTAATGGCGTACAGTCGTTCACGGAATGAAGACAGAAACTGGGTGAAGACGGACAAGGGGACTTCAACGGATAAGGACAATTACAGAGCGCCGGCTTTAGAGCTTGGCTGTTTTTCATCATAACTGGAATACCTGCCCGTCAACATGCAATGTCCGCCAACACGCAATGTATATCTAGAATTTGATGTTTTATTGGACACTTAATTAGGTTCTTATCAACCACTCCCACTTTAAACCTCTATATCTCACCCATTTCTCATGAATCTAGTTTAGAATAAAAGTCATTCTACTTCTCTTTTACTCTGTATAGGCCTGGATACTATATACCTACGGCACTGCGTGTCGTTGACCCCTCAGCTTCTTATCAACCCACCCCTACTTCAAACCCCTATATCTTAGTCATTTCTGATACATTCTTTACAAAGAGGGATTAAAATTAAAATAATTTTACTTCTTTTTGATTACACATAGTCTTCAGTACTATACACCCATGCTATAAAGCTTTGTTCGCGCTTTAGATTCTTATCAATCCACTGGCACCCCCACTCAAAACCCCTATCCTTCACAAATAAGGGCTAGAATGAAAGTCATTTTACTGTTTTCATACATTTTGGAGGCTTCAACTTTGTAACCTAAGGCTTAATGCTTCATTTTCTTTCTAAGCACCATCATCTGTTTAGCATACAACCTTTCACTCTTCGGCTTTCTTCGCGATGCTTTCAATACTACTCATTGGTAGGTAGCTCATATACCAACTCATATAATTCAACTAATTGAAATAGGTTTTCATTATGAAATCTACTTAACATATTCCAAAAAATACACCAGATGACCAATTAATCAAGGGAAATGTAGACTATTTAGATACAAGGTACAGGTGAAAAATAGTGAGAAGGAAATATATATAAATTGGTTGATATATGAGTCTTATAGAAGCATATACAACTTGAACTTGAAAAACAAAGGTCAAGACTTTTGCGTAAAAACGATCAATCATACCGATAATGTTATTTTCACCTATAACGTATTTCACCATGAACCCATCCATCACCGGGTAACCGCCCACGTATATAATCCTCGAGCGTACTTGATTCTAAAACTTGTCAGGCCTACCACCCACTCAATATCAACGTACGAATGCCCAAATTCAAAGGAAAGCGACTAGAAGAGCACGAGAATGCGATCAGTCAGGCAATTCTCCATTACAACGTTTCTACAAATTTCTCCATGCGTGTTTCTGCTGAAACCTTTGGTATCCTCTATACAACTCTTAGGGGTCGGCTCAATGGTGCAAAGTCAAAACAGGAATCTGACCGATCCCAACAGCCGCTCAGTGAATATAAGGAAATTACAATTGGGAAATGGTGTGAACACATGGATGATTGGGGGTTTCCTTTGAAGCTTGGTTTGGTTAAGGAAATAGCAGCCTATTTGGTGAATAAGCGAGAAATTGAGAGAACACTTGGCAAAAACTGGTTCAACAGATTCCTATTACGAAATCCACAAATATCTTCTAAATTCAGGTCTAAATTGAATAGGCAAAAAGTAGTCACTGATAATGCAGAATTATTGAAGAATTATTTTAAGAAGGTATCAAACACATACAACTATATTAATATAAGCATAATTCACCGGAATTAGTTAAAGCTAGTGATAGCATTATATGATATTCTACACAGAAATTCTTATAATATAGATGAGAAGGAATTCATGAAGGGAATAGCTGCAAAAGTGAAGGTAATCTGTAGGGCAGGGAGGAAATATCTTTGCTTAACACATTCTGGAAACCATACTTGGGTTACGGTAATTGAATCAGCATCAGTTACAGGAATTGCTCCACCCCTAATGGTAATTAACCAAGGTATTGCACACTATATAGGCTAGTATGCTAGTATTAGTACTCAAAAAGGTAATATAGTTATATTTGTTTATTCCAAAAAGGGATAGACCGATTCTGGATTGGGTATAAAATAGCTAGTAAACAATTTTGATAAGTTTACTACACCGGTGTAAGCATTATCTACTAACTCCATTGACATTCAAATTAAATAATGAATCAATCTAATTTAGAAATATTTATGGCAGGAAACCGATACAGATTATTGATTATGGATGAGCATGTATCACATATAACATGGCAATCTTTTGATTATTATCTATCCCATAAAATTATGCCATTCTGTCTACCTCCGCATTCTACTCTAATGGACGTCGTCGTGACTAAGCAGAAGGAGCGACCCGGAGTACGCTTCCTAAAAGTTCAACAATACAAGACGGGCTTGATACCGTTGAGGAGTTGAACTACTAGGAAATAGAGGGTTGGGCTGATTACCGACGAAGGTGAAAAACCAAATAAAATATATTCAAACTAAAACTAACCCACGAAAAGAAGACGTTGCGTGAAGAGGAAAGGAAAGGAAGAAAGAGAAGACACCATCGACTATATATACAAAAGACTCTTCATGCAACTGAATCTCAAAGAAACCCATAGAAACCTCACTGATTTAATATCACACCAGCCCAATATCACGGGCCGTAGCCGACAGGCTAAGTCCAAGCCGTTACCGCTACCGAGGAGGCAGCGGCGAAGCAGGGTTGTATGAGTAATGGGTCGTTAGGCTTTTCCTATTTTGTCTTCACTTGCGTCAGGCGTTGCTGCAGCACAGTTGTTCCTTCTATATTTTCTCTCTTCCCTGTAATTAGCTATTCGGAGTGGTGTGACGATAAATCGGTGGGGTTTCTATGGGTTTCTTCGGGGTTCAGTTGCGTGAAGGGTCTTCTGTATATAATCTCGGCTGTCTTTCCTATTTCTCTTTCTTTCCTCTTCACGCAACGTCTTCTATTTGTTAGTTAGGTTTTAGTTTGAATATATCTGGTTCTTTATCCTCGTCGGTAATCAGCCAGACCCTCCAGTTCCTAGTTCCCCAAGTCTTCGACGGTATCAAGCCCGTCCCCGTGTTTCTATCCCTACGAAGCGTACTCCGAGTCGCTCCCACTGCCTAGTCACGATATCGTCCGTTAGACCCAAATAGAAATTTACAGGGAAGAGAGAAAATATACAAGGAAGAAACCGTGCCGCTACAACGCTTTATGCAAGCGAAAACCGAATAGGAAATCCTAACAACCCACAACTCATACAACCTTGCTTCGCGGTTGCCATCTTGGTAATGGTACAGGGCTAGACCTAGCCTGCCAGAGATGGTCCGTGATATCTACACACCTGTTATAGCCTTTAAATACAGGATTATTCAGCCCGTTACAAAAACACTATAGTAACGTAATTGATGAAGCTATGGAAGAGAGTGAAATTACTGATATCAAGAAGGGTACTTTTTTCGAATTAGTACTCTCATATTTTCAAACTTATTTAAAAAACTGTTGAGGTTGCATCAGCAAAAAATGGTTGGCGCCCAGACGAACCGGGTCTCGTTCAACGAGATTTGTTCGTCTCGCTGCATTTGGAGCATTTGGGACGTCCCAACTTGCAGATCTCGTCCCTGGCTCATTTTGCCTCGTCTCGACCTCGTCCCGACCTCGTTTCCTCCTCGTCCCTTGGTCCCGACCCGGCTGACCGTTTTGATCGTCCTGACCGTCCTGACCCTCTGCCCGCCCTGACGTCCTGGTCGCCCTAGGCACCCTCACCGCCCTGACGTTCTGAAGTCCTGGCCTCCTGACGTCCTGGTCTCCTGACGTGCTGGTGTTTTGACATTTTGACATATCACTTGGTTCACGAAGTTTATTTGCCCATGACTTATATTGAGGTCCCTGTGCCCTTGAGGTCTCATGCCCTAACTACGCTTTTAGATACAATAATAATATATATGGTCTTCCAGTTCCTCCGCCCCCCCAAGAAATGATACTTTCGATTGTGCCTACCCCAAATTCAGTCTGTCAGTCAGTGAGATGGATGTAATTGTTCGTAGCGTAGACCCTAATATATCTCTTCAAGCTAGTACATAGATCCATAGATAGCCAAGTCGATTGTGTTGTTTATGTACCATCTAGTGTTCGTAGGAGATACTACTTCCCGGACTAGATGGGCCGCCCCAATGATATTCTTTATGCTTACTGCCCAGATGTCGTTGCTCGAGCTGACCGTAGATGAAGCCCTGATAAGGCCGTGGTCCGCATGGGGCTTTCCGTTCCCATCCGGCTTTAGAGGTCTTATTATCGCCATGAGCCTGAGACGTCTCCTTGCCGGGTCAACGACTTTTAAGATCTTCAACAGCTTCGCCGGGCATCTCCCTTGTAGATAATTTCCTATAGTCCGTGGTCCCAGCTGAAACTATACCCCATCGTTCCTTGTTCCCTGGTTTCTATACTCCAAGGACCCTGTTGCCCGGAGCAAGTGCATCGTCCTCGCGTCCCCTTCTCCATGTATAAGGACAGGGACGTTTAGTTGCTTGTAAGATTGTACTTTCCAGCCTTTAATATCCAACGGGACTTCACTCGGCCTGAGGATACGCTCCCTAACCAAGTAGCGGCCGATGTAAAAGTCGAGTCCTTTGCTTGCTCCTGGAATGCTGACCCTCTCCACCACACTGACCTATGGTTTGCCCTTGACTGACCTCCTTTCAGGGCCTGCTCTCTCTTCATCCGATCTGATAATAGGGGTCAGGGCCACCCCCTACACAAGTTGCAGCCGAAGTTCTCCACCTTCGCCGAGGCCCTGGAGGTCCCTTCTCACTTGCTGGATGCGATTCCTCATGAAGGACGGGACGAGTCCTAGATTTCCGATGAGTTCTTCCTCCGCAAGTCCTTCTTTGACTATCTGACGAAGATTAAGCTCATGAATGACGAAGGTATAATCCCGGTTGAATGTCCTCAATATTTACATCGTTGGCTCAATGCAATTGCTCCGTTGATAGGACATTTTGATCTGGTCCCGATGGGGAGATTCGCAGGTCTCCATCGAGTATATACCGATGACCCCAGATTCCCGTATATGCTCGCTGAAGTGAGAGAGGAGATGCATCTTTGGAAAGTTGAAGTTTGACTCTGACCGCAGTATTTCGTCGATTTCTGACTCTATCCTCATGCGCTGGTCCGCAATGGTTTTCCTCCTTCGAACTGACGGCTCATCCTGCCCTTTGAATGGCTCAACCTGCCCGGGCGATGGATTTCTTAGTGCAGAAGCTAGGGCAGGCAGGACTATCTTTTGGAAGTTCTCATTTCTTTCCTTCCACTGATTTGCGATAGGGTTTGTCCACAGGATATGGCATATGCATCCATATAAGGTTGAATGCGTTCAATATCTAGCCATTCCATCAAATGCTTCAGGATGCCTAGATATACTACGTGAAGCATATCAGGTTTATGAAGCTGGAGATTGATATTAAATACGAGGCCCAGTTGACGAGGGGTCTCGACGCACTTGAGTCATTTTTTGAATGGCTCAACCTGCCCGGGCGATGGATTTCTTAGTGCAGAAGCTAGCGTAGACCATCTTTTGAAAGCTTCCTCATTTCTGGTCCCTGCTCGGTCGCTCTATAGCCTTTATCGCAGCATACTGACGGTACATCCTCCGATATTCGTTCTGGTTTCGTCTGTAGGTCCTGGTCGGCTCCGCCTCATACTCCCCTTACCTGTCCAACGGGACTTCGCACTTCTGGCATACATTGGTTTTTGTATTGTGAAGGTTGCAGTTTTCCATATGGTCTGCCAGCCACGCCGCAAGTAAGGGCCAGCACTGCCTTCGGTAGCCGTCGGAGCAGTCCATTGGAAGACCTGTATCCCTATTGAAGTTGGTCAGAGGTTCGAGAATAATTGCTATCACAGTCATCAGGGCTTCGGTCGCCCAGTCTCGTAGTTTCTGCTTTGATGCCGCATCTCCTACGATTTTGGGTGGTACTGGCAGTAAGGCAAGCAAGAGATTCGGCTTGTCCGAGGTTCTGGCTCTGACCTTCCCAGGGATGTTGCCAATGGTCATGTATATGGGCCAGCATTTCTTGTCTCCAGAGAAGTTGATCAGGTGGGTCACATCCGAGCTGCATATTATGGGAACCAGTGTTGCCCCGGACGGAAGTCTCTCTTGCATTCCCCACCACCACTCAGCCGTGTGCATCTCAGTATAACGTTGGAAGCCCTCGGGGTTATAACGTTTCACTGGCTGGTAGACCATAACCTGGGCGTAGCACCGTTGGGTCAAAAGATAGTTTGCACATTGTATTGGGTTTCTGTAGAAGAATTCGGTGGTCCTGCCGTCCCCTTCGCTGACTGTCCCATACTGGATGCTCGGCGGGGACCCGGGTATCTTTGCAAGCTGGCGCTGGAACGTGTGCGCTGATTGGAAGCTTCGATCCTGTGGTCCTGCCTTGTGTAGCCCCTCGTTGAAATACGCGTCGATTGCGGTAGAAGTTAGCTTGTGATTGATAAGAAACCTTGCCAGTCTCCATTCCGTGGCGTCCTTGAACGGCGCCCAAGCATTCCGGTTGTCCTTAAGATGGTCGTTATAGCCTGGAGTACGTCCCAAAGGCGCCCCACTATTAGGCAGATATCCTTCCTCTTCGTTACGCTCGCCCTCGTCCTGGTTGTCCAGATCATCATCGGAATCATCGAAATCAGATTCATTCAGATAGTCGTCTTCGGAGTCTGAAGTCCTCGCCGCGTCCGAGTCATCCAGTATAGTGGTAAGCACACCTGGGCCCGCGATTCCCACCTGACTACTCTGCTCAAGTGCATCTCCCACCTCCTGTGGGGATTCGTCGTTTGCATACGCGGCGGCGATGTGGCGTGCAAGATTACCGGCCCGATGGTACAAACGCGGGCAGTATGGGCAGAAAGCCGACGACATGGTTGATATCGTGGACATGAACCGTGGGCATCAAAGGCGTTAAAGCTGTCACCTTATATTGCGGCGGTATTCACGGAAGCGATCTGAAGCTTCTGACGACATTCCTGTATCAGCAGCTGTGGGCCAAACCTCTCGAAATATCAAGGTGCCAAAGTGCCAAGAAGGCCCAACGTCAAAACTGCCACAGGAGTAGAAAGAGGGGCTAATTCCCTTCCTCCATCTTTACACACCACATCGCCCTTGCACTATTCCTGATTTTACAGGATTCATGGCCAGCAGGAGCAGGACCTTGCAGCTGCACTGATCTCATATGAAGGTGAGTACATAGTCCCTTATGCTCGGTTAGCCCATGCGATTTCAGTTACGTAGACTGCAACCACGAGACGCGAACTGACGGATCACGAAACACCTTTGGTGTTGCCGCCGGGGGGATGGGATGACCCCGTTCGGAAAGCTGTCTTCCCATGCCACAAGGCAGTCAGGCCGGGAGCAGAGGTGCGGGATTGAAATCATCGGCCGGAAGGTCCCTGCCAGCCATCGCCGACTCTCGGGGCACGAGCTTGCTGGGTGGCCAGACTCGGACTTGGAGAGGGTTTCTACTTGACCGCTCCCGAGTACCCGCACACAATTCAGTGGAACGGCGTGAATTCACATACATGGTGGAGTCGTTGAAGCTAATCTACGCATTCCAGGAATTCGGGACGAATCTCAGTCGAGGAAAAATATGGGGGGGGGGTTGGTTGTTGTAATGAAAAGGGTCCGTTGGGCCAAATCGGTGCCTTTTCTAGTAGTATGTTAGCCAAACGGGTTCTCAGCACCTCCCATAATACTTTAGATTTGATTTTTATAGTTAATTAGGTATTTCTTTCAATATACACAATTCTCGAACTCTAGGTTCTCATAGTGTGAATATCCCTATCATCTCCCACGGGAAGCTTCGCTCAATGAAGGTCCGGGACCCAAATTGGGCCGAGTCTGGGCTAAATTTGGCCCGGACCTAGGCCCCCGAAGGGCAACATCATACTGCCTGCTTTAGGCAAAATTGTTATCATTCGGCAACACTATCTGTATCATCACCCAGGCAAAGTTTGCCAAACAAATGTTTGGGCCCTATTTGGGCCGATCTAGGCCTATATGCAACAGGCAACCTCGCAAATTTTGCTTTTTCTTTGAAGGTCCTTACCACATCCGGCAATCTCTTGACAGGCCCTGTTTCACTTGCCCTTTGTTTGTTCCAACTAGCCCTCTCCCCACCAAAAGGGCCCTTGTGCCACCCTCACGATGAATTGATTTGGGCTAATCGCTTGGCTCTCACACTATATAGTCCAGCAAATCCCGCCCTCTCCTCCAAAGATCCAAAGACTCCAAAGATCCAAAGAGCTCCACTTGAACTCGAGGCCAATATCACATCTTTGCCGGACTCCCGACGTTTTGATAAACTTGGTATCCTTGGTCCCTAAAGCCGGTCCTCAAAGTCCCGAACGATAAACATGGCTCCTACTACCAAAGGCACATCAAGTAAGACTCCTGCAAATCCCCTAGTCCAGAAGGGGTCACCAAATAAATGTCGTAATCAAGGCAAGCAAACTACGCCCGCGAGTTCAAACCAATGGGTCCTGCCCGTCTCCAGGCAAGCCCTAGAATCGAGGGTACGTTGTCCCTAACCACTAATAATCATATCATATGATACCCTGACTAAAGGCCCTTCGGTACAGGAACTGTTCAAGAAAAACAACCTCCGTCTTTCCGAGTGCCGAGCAATATTCGGTATTGGCAACGATTCCTAGAAGAACATCCAGGGGAAGGTGAAGGACTTTCTCACCCAAAACAGGATAAAGAGCAAAAGTGGGACGTTACCAGAGAAATGGCAGCTGGCCCTAGACTATCTGGCCAAATTCGAACCAATCTCTGAATATGCTAACCTACTCGATTAATCTAAGGAAGCTTTGACCAAGCAGGGGCAGATCGTGCGGGTAGCCTTCAAATGTATGATGACTGAACTGTGCAAGAACAAAAATCCTACCGACAAGCAGAGGTTCAACAACCAAGAAAGTGAGGTCAGCGACACCAACCCTGGAAACGACACGTATCAAAGCCCTCGAAAGAGGCCCAAAAGGGACTCTCAGTTTTGGGGCCGCGCTGTTATCACGGATGGATCTAAGGCCTTACGTAGTGTTCTACAGGGTGTCCTAAGAGGCGAGGAGCCAAGGTACACGATCGAGGCTAGAGTAGTTCACGGGTACGAACCGAGGGACGGGTTCGATACCTTTAGTATTCGAAGACTATGGGGCCCCGCGGGTTCACCGGGGTGCATGTAGTTCGGAGTTCGTGGAAGTACCGGAGTACCAAGACAGTAATATTGCTAAATGACAAAGAAGGTTGCGTGAAGAGAAAAGGAAAGGGAGAGAACTAATACAGGAGGGAGGCGAGGCCTCTATATATATCCCAGCACTTCCTTCGCTTACTCATCCATAGAATCTAATAGAAGAACATAAGAGATGCGTTACAAAGCGAGTGACTCATTAATCCCTGTAATCCCAGAACCGAACGGAAACCCATAGAACCTTTCTGACAAAAGGAAACCCAACTAAACCCTTTTCCTTCACGCTTGCATGTGCCTTCGTGCTACGCCGTGATAGCTGTCTGCATATCCCAAATAATGCCAAACCAGTACCGGCAGACCGTAAGAGACAGTGATACAGAAGGCCGGACCTTCCGTACCTCCGACCTAGGACCCTGTAGTGCCCGCGAACTCCGGGAGGGATTTACTTGGATACCGGAACACCTGCATCGGCCGCCGGTCCTAAGTTTCTGCCGCCTTCCAGCTCCCTACTTTTCTAAATTAATCGAAATGGTTCGCAGGCAGCAGCACTATCTAACAAGGTTTTATCCGGATGATGCCGATGAGGACTTGCCTAATATGTGTCACATCATAGGGGCGCTGATTCCATCAACACAATTTACCCAGTTCAATCTACCAAAAGGAAGCATAATTCCGCACGAGTGGGCCCCTCGGCCCGGGGAGTGGATGTTTTTGGAACATGATGATCACGTTGAGACCTGTCTTGCTGCTACTGCTGGTATAAACTACCTGCGTCTTGTGGTGGTATATCACCAAGGTGACGGTAAGGGACAAGTCACCCCCGAGCCTCATGTTAGCCCCTATTTCGAAAAGGACCTCTATTCAGTTCAGACAAAAAAACGTCGGCGTGATAGGGCACTTAGCGGGAGAGCCGAAAGGGACAGCCCTGACCATGGGAACGAGACTGACAAAACAAGAGATGTGGACTCTTTGGTCAGTGACGATGATTCTCCCACTCCGCTTGAGGGCCGAGGCAAGGGAAATATAACGGTGTGCCAAGACTTCGCGTTATGTTACTAGGTTTGCCGCTGCACGGAAGGGTGTCAGCGATTCGGTTAAGCATTCTCGGGTTTCATTTGTAATCAGGTTTTCTTTGGGTTCTATGGGTTTCCGTCACACGGGTTAGTAATCGGTTCTCGGCGATGGATATATATATGGGCCTGTCCTCTCCTTGTCTCTCTTTCCTTTCTTCTCTACGCAACCTTTCTATTCTTTAGGGTGTTCTATTGTTTGTCTTTAGTTCTCTACGGTTATCATAATCATATCGTTAGTTTGAAATATATATCGTTCGCGTTATTCTAGTTCCTTCCTACGTCCCTCGAACCCATAGTCGTTCGGAACTCGTACTCGTAGTTCCTTACGTTCCATAGATCCCGAACCTCGGTTGTGCTCCTTGGTTCCCTTCGTCCATAGATCATAGTCCATGACTGTAGCGCGAGTGCTCTACTGGTATCTTCGAATCCACTACTTCGTACGCGAGAGCATCTATCTCCTCGTTCCCGAACTATAGAGAGCTTCCCCGCTCTTCGCCAAGTAACGTCAAGACCTCCGTAACAGGAAAAGGCAGAGGCAGAGGCAAAGGCAAAGGCAAAGGCAAAGCGTAAGCCCGAGTTGAAGTGCCTTTCACCGATGTTTGGAACTGACTGGGAGCTATTGGTGCTTTGATCTTCAACCCCCCTGTTGGAATAGTCGATATCTCTGGTCAGGCCTGACCTGTGTGTCTTTTCTTCGTTACTATTTTTATCGTGGTATTTTTTGATTTTGGCTAGGTTTGGTATTGGATTATCGGTGATACATTTTTTTGGGGGGTTTTATTACTATCTATCTATCTCAAAGTATATAGGTATGAATGGGTATTATCATTGCTTCCTGACTAACTGCTTGCTTCCTAGTGTTATAAGGTCTTGGCGTTACTTGGCGAAGAGCGGAGAAGCCCTCTATAGTTCGGGAACGAGGAGATAGATGATCTCGCGTACGAAGTAGTGGACTCGAAGATACCAGTAGAGCACTCGCTCTGCGGTAATGGATTATGATCTATGGACGAAGGGAACCAAGGAGCACAACCGAGCTTCGGGATCTATGGAATGTAAGAAACTACGAGTATAAGTTCTGAACAACTATGGGTTCGAGGGACGTAGGAAGGAACTATAGTAACGCGAACGATATATATTCCAAACTAATAATATAACTATGAGAACCGTGGGGAACTAAAGACAAATAATAGAACACCCTAAGAACAGGAAGGTTGCGTAGGGAAGAAAGGGAAGAGAGAGAGAAGGAGAGGACAGGCCCATATATATATCCATCGCCGAGAACCGATTACTAACCCGTGTGACGGAAACCCATAGAACCTAAAAGAAACCTGATTACAAATGAAAACCCGAGAATGCTTAACCGAATTGCTGACACCTTCCCGTGCAGCGGCAAACCTAGTAATGTAACGCGAAGTCTTGGCACGCCGTTATACCTAGGCTTGGTCCTGCGCTTTCCCGTTTTGAAACTTTATGGGTTTTTTGGGTTTCTTGGGACTTTCCTTGCTTGGGGTTTCTATCGCTTTCTAACTATCTTCTCACTAGTCTTGATGCTGAAATAGGCACTATCTACATGTATGTTATTTTAGTCCTGGCACTAGTGCCGTTATACGTATCAATGATATCATGGCCTTTTTGCTTTTGGACTATGCCCCCATGTTGTGCCTGCCCCACCCATCCATCCATTCTGACTTCGGTGGCACATATATTGTTCAGCTCCTGCATCCTCTTTCATCTTCATCACACACACTACTGACAACGACAATGCCGAGACGAGAGAAAACAAAGGAATCCGCGAATAATCTACACACTCAGTCCCCAAAATCAAGGTCGTTACGGCACACCATGGGAGGCTCTGCCAACATGAATAGGAAAGTAGCCCCAAAAGCAACACAGTCATCGCAAGAGGTCGCTAGCACATTCCCACAAGCGTCGCTAAGATGGCCATCGTCTGGAGGGCGTAGAGCAGGACGCGATAATGCAAGTCAGTACTCCGAAGGACCGTCCCGGAGGCGTGCCACAAGGAATGAAGACGGAAGTCAGTACGAACCAGAACCTTCACAGAGGGCCCCGCATATCAATTTACGCCTTTATGGAGAACAATCTTTGGCCAAGAAGGCAAAACTGCCGGCCTAAAGACTGTTGACATCGTCACCTCTGTCCAGTCCTCTTCCCTCCGAAAACAACCAAGGCCGGTGTTCGAACCTCAGCTCTCAGGCCTCTCAGGTCCCCTTTACCATGGCAGTGCTAACCCCCGTTTCTCATGATATGGAAGGACAAGAATATGAAGTTATATTGTGTGGGAGAGAAGAAGAGCGAAGTCATTGAGTGAGGTTTGAACACTTGACCTTTTGTGGAGGTAGTGATGTTACTAGAAAATGAAGAGTTTTCCAATTGCGCTGCTGAATAGTTCAGGGTGAGAGGGGATTTTGGTCGCCCTATATATACAGATATTTTACTAACACGTGATCCCTGATTACATAACCATATCCTTGTTCCATCTATAACTCATTCCACATTACATGATTATTATTCCACATAACCGATGTCGCAATGCCAAGCCCTAATTTTAACAGAAGACGGCGGACCACTCTCCGAACTTGATCGCGGAGGGTTTGTAGCCGAAAATAATCCAACTCCGTCCTCCTCGTCGAACACAGCGGATTCAAGTAACACCCAGATAAAGAAGAACAGACGGCGGGATTTGGGTCGTTTTGATATCACTTACAGGATTTTGATCGAAAAGGCAGGATAGGATATAATCAGGGCAACATTATTTGAGAACCCTCTGCCCTCGGCAGTAGAAGTGGGAGATATGGTAAAAAAGTCCTGGGACGCCATCAGAGTAAAGGAATCTCTTGATATTCACGGCCCACTACCCATGGCTATAAGGAACCAAATCCGTTACTATCATCAACGAGTACGATCACACTCTGTAGCCAATACCCGTGATATGATAAGGTCAGATTACGGGCTTGAAGGCCTTTCCATGGACAAGGCGAGGAAGCGAGTCAGGTATCTATTGGAGGACGACAGATTCAACTGTGATCCCAGGCACTATGAGGTAACCCCCCCCCCTTCTCCTCCTTGTTCCTGACAACGGCTAATCTGGCAAGCTTGCACAATGGCACTTCGGTGCCCCTCAAATCCCGCGGTTGATAGTCCGCTGCTACTACCGGACGAATCGTGGCACGGCGATTAACTATCCTGACTTTGGCGAACACATAAACAGGACGTTCATATGCCTAATGACTACTGCCCTCTATCGTGCTCTAAGAACCTATGTTCTCGGAGGCAGTAATTGGAAAAACGGGGTGTTCAATAAGGACTTTTGCGGGGGTAAGATGGAAAACTCTCGTCCTCTTCAATCTCAATCTAATGCGGACCAGCGGTCTTTGAAAGGCAGGTCAGCACATGGAATCGGTCCTTCCCTGACGACGAATCAACATGGCTAGTATTGACGAGTATCCACCGAGGAATAGCCAAGTTAATATCCAGAAACAGTAAAGTCAGGACAATAAGGACTGAAAGCAAAGAAGCCATTGTCGACCCTGGGGTAAGTAGCTTTCTAGAGGATATCTGAGAAAGATTAAAGACGCGAGAGGGTGGAGAGGCTTACTACGCTGAGGATGAGGACGAAGAGTCGGCTGGAGAGGACGTGATTAAGAACGAGGGCAGTAGTAGGGAGCGGTCTGAGCCAAACGGCCAAGTCTCAGAAGAGATCAGAAGTTCGGAAATGCCAGTTACCGAAGACGAGAGGACACCAAACAGGGTCAGGAGAAGAGCAAGGGGCAAGTAGGAAGGACGAGAGCAGTCAGGAAAGCAGGCAACATTGAGAATTAAACTCAGCGTTAGTTTGCCGAGAAATATGCGTTTCGTTTCGTTTCATGCTGCGTGCGCCGCATCGGCCAAACGATAGGCGTGTGTGTTTAACTTGGGGGAGACCTGTATTCTAGGGCAATATGTATTGTGGTAGATCATAAATATCACTCGTCGTGCATCCACTGAATAAGACGTTTTTACTCGTCCCGGATACCAATGGAGGATTTCAGATGGGCAAATGGTCAGGACGTCCGGACGTCCGGACGTCAGAGTTGTACAAAGGCGTCAAGGCAGCGAAGACCGTGGGGGTGTACACAGCGTCAAATTACCAGGCGGTCACAATGTCAGGATGCCAAGACGCCAGAAAAGCAGGCGATCAAGACGTCAATACGTCAGGATGCCAAAGAGGCAGACGAGCAGGGTGTCAGGGCGTCAGCGCGTCAAATGGGCAGATGGTCAGGACGTCAGGAAGTCAGATGGGCGGACGGCCAGGGCGTGGGTCTTAGCGTAAGCAAATCAATTGGGCACCCAGTTCGCCCAGGGCATATAGGGTGCTCTAACGGACGACGTCGTGACTAGACAGGAGGAGCGACTCGGGGTACGCTTCGTGGGACTTGGGGAACACGGGGACGGGCTTGCTACCGTCTGAAGTTCAAGGTTTCGGGCACGGGGACGGGCTTGATACCGTCTGAGGTTCAAGGTTCTGAGGACTAGAGGGTCGGGCTGACTACCGACGAGGGAGGAGAAACCAAAGTATCAAGTATATTCAAACTTCTAACTTAACTAGCGGAAAGAAGACGTTGCGTGAAGAAGAAAGGAAAGAGAGAGAGAGAGAGACGACATCAGCGACTATATATACAGAAGGGTCTTCACGCAACCGAACCCCGAAGAAACCCATAGACAACCCACCGATTTATCATCACACCACCCCGAGGAGAGATGACAAGGAACAGAGAAAATATACAAGGAAGAAACCACGCCGCAGCAACACTTAGAGCAACCGAAACCCAACTAGGAAATCCCGAGGGTGCATTAATCACACAACCCTGCTCCGCAACTGCCTGCTTGGTAATGGGACGGGCCTAGACCTAGGTTGTCGGCGACGGTCCGTGATAGTAGCTCCCTCTCTAGGCTCGAGCTCCGCGAGAGCTCCGGTAGGGCTCGGCTTGGTGGGGTAGAGGCGGTGGAAGCATGATAGGAGTGCCGGTGAGTTGGAGACGTTCTCTGCTGGTTCCCATGTCGGGGCATCGTAACTTTTCCACCGGACCAGGTACTGGAGACTTCCATATCGTAACCGTGAGTCAAGGATTTCCTCGACCTCCCATTCCTCTTCGCCTTCGACGATGACCGGGGGCGCCGGAGGGGGTATATGGCCGGGGAGGGGGTCGACAGCACAGGGTTCGAGTTTGGATACGTGAAAGACTGGGTGAACCTTCATGGAGGTGGGAAGGTCGAGTTCATAAGCGTAGGGGCTTATGATTTTCTTTATCTTGAACCTACCGAGACGTTTCCAATCGAGTTTCTTGGCGGGTCGGGTGGTTTGGATGTTCTTCGCGTTGAGCCAAACTTCGTCGCCCACCTTATAGGCAGGGGCGGGGATGCGTCTTCGGTTGGCATTCTCCTCTTGACGGGCTTGAGCGTACTCCATCTCGGCTTTCAGGTCCTTATGGAGTTCGGCGAGACGGGTGGCTAAGGCGTTGGTGTCCTGTGGGTGTCCCAAGTAGGGCGGTAGTGCTAGAGTCTCCGTGAATCGGGGGTTATACCCATAGTTAGCCGCGAAGGGGGATACTTGGGTAGTTTCAGACACCGCGTTGTTGGCCGTGAACTCGGCGATGGGTAACCAGTCAGCCCAGTCGTCCTGTTGGTAGGATACATAACTCCGAAGGTATTGTTCCATGACCGCGTTAGCCCGTTCAGTTTGTCCATCCGTTTCTGGGTGGAAGGCAGACGACATGGCAGCGGTGATTTTGAGTTGGCGGCAGAGAGACTTCCAAAAGTGGGACGTAAACTGAGTGCCCCGGTCCGAGACAATGCTGGCGGGGAGGCCGTGTAGTTTCCATACGTTCTCGAACAACCGAGCTAAGTCCTCCGATCCTGTGGTGGTATTGCAGGCGATGTAGTGTTTCATCTTGGATAGTCGGTCCACAACTACCAAGATAGCATCCTTCCCACGACTTAGGGGTAAACCGGTAACGAAATCCATTGATAGATGAAGCCAGGGACGCTGAGGGGCCGGTAGAGGACGTAGTACTCCGAAGGGGGCATGCCGAGAGGTTTTGCTTCGACTGCAAATGTGGCAGTTGCGCACATACCGGTCGACCACCGCTCGCATCTTAGGCCAATAGTACCCTCGTGAAAGGAGTTCGAAAGTTTTAGCCTTACCTACATGTCCAGCGGATGGTGCATCGTGATGTTCCCGAAGAAGGTGTAACTGCAATTCTTGATCCTCGGGTACATAGAGCTTACCTCGGTAGGTTAACAACCCACGGCGGGTAGAACATTCGGCCAACGTGATTTCTCGGGAGTGGTTATCACCCCGGCGGAGAGCTTCTATGATCTTGGTCGGGAACGAGTCTTTAGTGTATGCAATGTCAAACAGTTTTTTAAGGGGGGTCGCATCTTCGGCGGCTTCATTTGACGAAGAAGCCGCGAACAAATTTAGCTTGTGATCAATGTTTTGACTTTTCAAAACCACTTGACTTTGGTGTAGTAGGCGTTCATTCCCCTCCTTAGGCAGATCTCTTGATCTCCTAGTCAATGCATCAGGTTTTCCCCCTTGCTTCCCGGGCCGGTATGTGATTTTATAGTTGAAGCGTGATAGGAATTCGGACCAACGGGCTTGACGGCGGTTTAGATTCCTCTTGGTCATGAAATATTCCAGATTCCGATAGTCGCTCAGGACTTCTATTGGTTCCGCCACCGATTGCAGTTCTGATCTCCATTCTTCGAAGCATCGGACTACCGCAAGGAGTTCCTTGTCGTAAATTTCATAGTTACATTCGGCCGGGATATGTTGCTTGTTGAAGTAAGCTACTGGGTGCAGGAGCCCATCATCAGCGTATTGGGAGAGCACACCGGCCGACACGTAGTCGGAGGCGTCGGTTTCCACAATAGCCTTTCTTTCGGGGTCGAAGTGTCGGAGAATTGGGTAGGAAGTGAAGGCGATCTTCAGTTCCTGGAATGCTTTTTCACAATCAGGGGACCACACGAAGGGGGTGTTCTTATGTGTCACCAAGGTCATGGGGCGGCTTATCCTGGCATAATCTTTGATGAACCGTCGGTAGAAATTGGCAAACCCTTGGAACTCTTGGATCTCCTTTACCGATTTCGGACTTTCCCAGTTGCGGATCTTTTCTACCTTCCGTGGATCCATTTTCAAGCCTTCCGTAGTGATGATTAATCCCAGGTATTTGGTTTCTTGGACGTGGAATTCACATTTCTCAGGGGTTCCATAGAGACCGGCAGAAATCAAAGGTTTCAACACTTTTCGAACGTGTTCCCGATGCGTGTCCAGATCATTACTGAAGATCAAAACATCGTTTAAATATGCTGTACAGAAGTGGTCCAGGTATGGTCGCAGAGTATCGTTGATGAAGTGCTGGAATGTCTCAGGAGCGTTGGTTAATCCAAAAGGCATTACCTTATACTCGAAATGGCCGAGGCGGGTTCTAAACGCAGTTTTCCATTCCTCTCCTGGGGCCATTCGAACCAGGTTGTAAGCTCCTTTGAGGTCCAGTTTGGTGAACCATTTGGCCTGACTCAACATGTGCAGAGGGTACCGGTTCTTGATCGTTATTGCATTCAGACCTCGGTAATCGACACAGAGGCGGAGCCCACCATCTGGTTTTTTGACAAATAGGACGGGGGAGCCGGCCGGGGACGAGCTGTGGTCGATGAACCCATTGGCCAAATGCTTATCGATGTATTCCATCAGGACTTTTAGTTCCTCTCTGGACATGCTGTACATTGGGCCGAAGGGAGGAGTGGTGCCAGGCTGTAGGGGTATTTTGTTGTCGTAGGGCCGGTGAGGAGGGAGGCGGTTTGCTTCCTGTTCTGACATGAAGGTTAGGCAGTCAGGGTATTCTCGCTCCATGAGAGGAATCGGGTTATTGGGGAGATCCCCTGAGTTCTTAGGGAGAATTAGGGCGTAAACCGTGAGTCCTTTCGATTCTTCTGCGAAAGTAGCCGCGCTTACGATT
This sequence comes from Morchella rufobrunnea, assembly GCA_024713595.1. Lineage (NCBI taxonomy): Eukaryota > Fungi > Ascomycota > Pezizomycetes > Pezizales > Morchellaceae > Morchella > Morchella rufobrunnea. The sequence continues at coordinate 1,622,374 of JAMGYT010000015.1, forward strand.
TCTATTTCCAGGTCATGTGTTCGTGGTAGTGGGGAGGAGATGCCTTGAATCGTGGTAGGGGAAGGATCATCATTACAGAGCCGGAGACAACGTGGGGAGTCGAAGGTGATGGAATTGCTCGCGAAGTCTAGTTTAGTATTGTGACGACGGAGCCAGGGAATTCCAAGGACTATGGGGTAATGTCCCAGCTTGGTTCTGAAGGCAGTGAGGTTTTCAAAGTGACCAGAAACGCGAAGGAGAATTGGGCAGTGTGGGTGATTTCACCGAGGAGATTTCTCTCCCATCGATGACTTGGAGCTTACGGGTTGGGGCAGGGGTTTAGTACAAGATTGTGGTGGCATGCAAATCTCTCGTCGATGAAAGCAATTCCGGATACTCCAGTGTCTACTAATGCGTATGATTTAACAGATTTATTTTTATCGGACAGGAGCACGAAACAACAAGGTGATCGTTATCTGATAAATCAATAGCAGAAGAAACAGAGAAACTAGAAACCGAAAGTACAGACAAAGCACGAGAGATGGGGGAAGCTTGGCGGAAGCCACTTAGGCCAAGCTGTCCTCGTTTCCCGACGGCTGGCCCAGGGCAAAGTGAAAAGGATTATTGGAAACGACAGGAGCACCAAAGGAGTCATAACCCGAAGCAGCAGAAGCACCAAGAGAACCAGAAGGAAAAGATGACCCAGAAGAACCAGAACCAGAAGCAGAAAAGGAAGAAGAAGAAGAATGAGAACCAGAAGAAACGTTAGAAGAACCAGAAGGAGAACCAGAAAGAAGAGCACCGTGCATAGTAGCAGCGGCACGGAGAGGACGAGCAGGGGCAAGGGCAGGAGCGCGGCGAGCAGCTGGGCACTCCGTAGCAAAATGCCCTGAGCCCCCACAATACATGCAGAGGCCTTGGGAGATGCGTCGGGAGCGCTCAGCTGGGGACAAAGGACCACGGGTGCGGGAACGGAGGTTAGACAAATCCATGGGGGCTACTCCCCCGGGGGTGTGAGAAGGATGGGTAGAGAACTGAGGAGCAGGAGTGGGGGCAGAGATGCGGGGGGCTGGAACTTGAGCACGCGGGACAGGGACAGAGAAGGCAGGGCGGGAGCGAACTTTTGCATCCCTGATACGATTGTCCAATTGTTGTAGTAACAGGACGTACTCGTTCAAGGTGGTGGGGACCGCGTGGTGGATCATTGCTTGGCGGAGATCGTGGGAGAGGCCCTGAGTGAGGGAGTGCTTTTTGCACTTTCGTTCCACTCGACATCCGCAACCAATCGCTGAACTCCGCATAGTAGGCTGAGAAGTCCCGAGTTCCCTGGGAGAGAGTTTCCAACTTGCGCCGGCAGTGGCTACCCTGTCGGGATCTCCAAATGCGACCTCCAGGCTGGTGCCAAGGGCTTCTAGGTTGGCGAGCTCGATCTGCTCTCCTCGCACCAGGGGCATGACCTGGTCTAGAGCTCGGCCAGATAGGAGATTGATGGCATATGCGAGTTGCTGCTGGGGAGCAGGGAAGCGATCGCGGTTGGCCACCATTTTGAGGCGGAGTTGGGTGATGAAGGGACGGAGGACGGTACGAGAACCGTCATACTTGGGGGGATCTGGAACTTTCTCTGAGCGGGCGGCTCCCAGGGCAGGGTCGGGATTGGCCGATCCCTGTGGGCCCGCCGGAGGGGGGGGAGGAGGAGGAGCGGAACCCTGATTGGTTCGGAGGAGGCGAATGAGTTCGCGTTGTTCCGCAACCTGGGAACGCAACTCCATTACCTCGCGTTCTAACTCGGGGATGGCTGCTGCGACATTCTCAGCGTTGGCTAAGGCTGCGCGAGCCTGCTCTCTCTGGGTACGGATGTTTCCAATGGTGGTTGCTAGGTGGGTGAACAGTAGCGACGGATCTTCCGCGTACTGTTGTTGAAAATCTTCGAGTGTCTGGGGGCTGGCCCAATTACCGGCCGCAGAGGTAGTCATGATCTCGGGCGTACCAGGAGTCGATGTAAATCGCACGCAACGTAATCTAACGGACGACGTCGTGACTAGACAGGAGGAGCGACTCGGGGTACGCTTCGTGGGACTTGGGGAACACGGGGACGGGCTTGCTACCGTCTGAAGTTCAAGGTTTCGGGCACGGGGACGGGCTTGATACCGTTTGAGGTTCAAGGTTCTGGGGACTAGAGGGTCGGGCTGACTACTGACGAGGGAGGAGAAACCAAAGTATCAAGTATATTCAAACTTCTAACTAACTTAGCGGAAAGAAGACGTTGCGTGAAGAAGAAAGGAAAGAGAGAGAGAGAGCGAGACGACATCAGCGACTATATATACAGAAGAACCCCGAAGAAACCCATAGACAACCCACCGATTTATCATCACACCACCCCGAGGAGAAATGACAAGGAACAGAGAAAATATACAAGGAATAAACCACGCCGCAGCAACACTTAGAGCAACCGAAACCCAACTAGGAAATCCCGAGGGTGCATTAATCACACAACCCTGCTCCGCAACTGCCTGCTTGGTAATGGGACGGGCCTAGACCTAGGTTGTCGGCGACGGTCCGTGATAGGTGCCGGGGCACCACAGGACGAGACCTGATTTTTTGCTGATGTTGACTTTTTATATAATATTCAATTGAGGTCATGTCTCGAAATGTTAGAAAATTCTGAATATATTTATTAGGATCTTTACCAACTTGTATTTGACAGCTGACTATTTGAAACTAGAAGGCGGACATATACAAAAAGCAACATACAGGCAGCTTGGGCTAAAGCTAGTATAGAACCCTTTAATGCTCAAAGAATTCTAAGCCCGACTCTGTCAAAAAAACCAATTAGTTCCTCTAACGGCGTTTCGTGTCTTGGTTTGGATTGCGGAAGGAAGGGTATCGCTTTGGGTTCTCGGCGCATTGTCTTTCAAGTTGTCACTTCTCCTTTGGGTTTTCTTTCGGGTTCTCGTGTAAGGATCTTTCTCTTCCTTGTAATTTTCCTTGACGTGCTTCCGTGAGTTTCCGTCGCGCGGATTATTAACCATGTCTCGGTGTCTCGGCGTCACTTGTATATATATATGGCTCTTTTTTTTTTTTTTTTTTTTTTTTTTTAAATCATATCTATTCATGTTTCTAGGTACAGAAAGTTCGCATGCAGTATAAACTATGGCGTAAAGAGACCTATCCCCAACAAAATATCTAACGCGCGTCCCCTAAAGACAAACAAGGAGAAAATCAACCACACACAAAAGAGAAAAGATTTTTTACAAGAAAGTTAAACGCAAACAAAGGAAAATAAGTTAACGCGAGGGCCGAAGGCCCGAGTGCCGTCTGTGGGGCTTTTCGTTGGTTGTGGGGGGGTTCGCGGGGGCTGTTTATGGGCCCCCGGTCGAGATGGTGGAGATAGAGCTCAGGGAGGACGATTCTGCTGAGCCTGATTGGAGGGGGGACGTAATTTCCTTTCTTGGGAAATTGACTTTGGCGGAGGTGATGGTGATGCTGAGGGCCCAGGTGAGGGTGTAGTCGTGCCATATTTCCTCCAGGGACCGGACCTTGTTTAGTAGTGGGTGGCGGTGTTTGGCGGTGGCGGTGCAGGTGAGTATTGCGTGGTGAGGTGTTTCCTCTTCCTTTTTGCATTTTTGGCATAGGGAGGAGAGGTGCTCGTTGATCCATGACTTTTGGGCGCGGAGGTAGCTTTTGTTGGCCCTCATCTGGTGGATTCGGGTTGCAGCAAATTTGTGGAGGTTTGTGAAGGGGAGTCGTTTGAGTGTGAGGGGGTGTTTGGAGTAGTCTGGGGGGGGGTATGATGCCTGCCAGCTTGCGAGGAGTTGTTGTTTGGCTGCCATTGCCATTTTCTGTGGTGGGATCCCTTCATCAATGAGGGGGCGTATGAGTGAGCAGAGGAGCTCAATGGGGAGGTGGGGGACTCCTTTGGACGCGTTGGAGTTCCACTTTTTGGGTGGGTTGGGTTTGCCTTTTAGTAGAGCAGCGTGGGAGTATACTCTTTCGGGGGAGGTGGTCGGGAAGGAGGGGTTGGTTCTTCCGGTTATTGGATTGTTGAGGGGGGAGGCTTTGAGGATGCGTATTCCTTGTTTTCGCTTCAGGAAGAGGCAGTAGAGGTCAAGGGGAGGGGCGTTAGCTTCCGCCCAGAGGACTCTCTTATTTGTGGCTCTGAAGCACCCAGTGGCCCAGCGGAGGACCGAGTTCCAGAAGGTGTTCATGCTTTTGAGTGATGTTTTGGGGGTGAGGGTGGATGCCCCGTATGTGAGCATTGGGCGTATGGCTAGGAGTGCTATTCTCATACAGTTGGCTGAGGACAGGCCTTTGCCGGCTGATGAGAAACGGGAGATGATTCCAAAGGCGGACCTCGCTGCTGCGAGTCTTCTTTGGAAGTGTTTGTCAGGGTTGAGGTTGGGAGAGAGCCAGAAGCCTATCCATCGGACTATGCTGCTGGGGTGGAAGGTTTGGCCGTTAAGGCTGATGGGCGTAGTGCAGGGGGGGTTGGTGTTCCTGGGGGGGCACCAGTGCATGAGTTCAGTCTTGTCGACTGAGAAGTGTATGTTGTGGGGAGCGGCCAGTGCCGTTATTTTTTCGTAGTGTTTTTCTAGGGTTGTGATGTTGTGGGAGTAGGAGGGTGACGCGACGGTGATTGCAAAGTCGTCGACGTACGATATTGTGATGCCCGGGATGGGGTCGTGTTTGTGTAGAAAGTTTACGTATATGATGAAGAGGAGTGGGGAGATGGGGGATCCTTGGGGGACGCCTACTTGTACTGCTGTTGGGGTTTTTGGGGAACCTTTGAACAGGAGGGTGATGTATCTGTCAGATAGGAAAGAGCAGACCCAGTTTGTCAGGTATTTTGGGACGTGTTTCTGTGCGAGGATCGGCGCCAGGGACTGTTTGAGGACGTGGTCGAAACCGCCTTTAACGTCTAGGAACATGGTGGAGCATTTGAGCTTAGCGAGTTGCATTGCTCATATTTCGTGGTGGAGGGTGGTGGCAGCGTCGGCCGTGGATAGGCCTGCGACGGAGCCGCATTGGAGGGGGTCGATAAGACCGTTGGCTTTGGCGACTTTCGCTAGGCGGAGGGTGATGATTTTTTCCAGAATCTTGGAGAATGTCTGGAGAAGGACGATGATTCTGTACGCTGATGGGGAGGAGTAGTCTGGCTTGTTGGGTTTGGCGAGTATCACTCCGTTGGCTTTCTTAAGGGAAAGGGGGTGATAGCCGAGGAAGATCAGCGGGTTGAGGAGAGAGGGGATGATGGCTGGGTTGCACCTGTGGACTCCTTTCCAGGTGGAGTAGGGGATGGTGTCGGGCCCGGGGCTGGAGAGGTTGGATGTGGGGGAGAGGGCTTGTTGGACTTCCTCTGGAGTGATGGGGGGGACGTCTTTGAAGTGGATGGGGGGGGGGGAGGGTTCTTCTGGTCTGCTAGGGAAGAAGGCTTTGATGAGGTTGTCGTTGAGGAGGGAGGGGGTGGGGGAGTTGGGAAGGGTGGGGATTCTGTCTTCAGTTTTTGAGGCCATTTTCTTGATCCTCCATACGTCGCTGGGTTTTGCGTCTGCTATGAAGGAGTTCCAGTGGTCCTGTTTTGCTTGTTTGATTGCGTTGAAGTAGGTGTTTTTCGCGGCTCTAGCTTCGAAGGGGGGGGCTCTGCCTTTTCTGAAGTCCCTGTGGACAGAGTGGAAGATGGTGCGGAGTTGGGACAGGTTGGGGTTCCACCATGGTTTAGACCATTTTGTGATTGTTTTGGATGGGGTATATATATGGCTCTACTTTCCCTTTGTCATCCTTTCCTTTCTTCCTCACGCAATCTTCCTGTTGTATTGGGGTTTTCTCCGTTTAGGTTTCTATTTCTCTACGGGTTATTTCTTCGTGTCTTGGGTATTAAAATATATTACGTTAAAACCTTTCAAACATCGTTCGCTTCGCGTAACGTGTCCGAATTCCCGAAACCTCCCCGATCAGTATCAAGCCCGAGCTCTCCAGAACCTTCCTGTCGGTTATAGTCCGGCTCTCCCGAATACATCCCGTCGTGTTGTGCCTCTTGGTTTAGTTTATGACAGTCGCACGAGTCCTCTATTGGTACCTTCGTGTTCACTACTTCATACACGAGATAATCTATCTTATCGCTCCCGAACTCTGAAGGGTTACCCTGCCCTCCTAGTACCCCTCTGGCCCCCTACGGTTCAGCGCGTAACAGTTCCGCTGTCTCAAGGCCAACTACTCCTCGCACTATCAAAATGGCAAAAGTGACCGCTAATATGGTACTAGCACTTGCAAACAATAGTGGGGACAATCCCAGTGTTAAAGAACTTTGCAAACTTATAGAAACTCTCAACAAAGTACTTCAGATCACAATTATAGAGAAGGAAATGGGACATCATGTTAATTCACAATGCCAAAAATCTTTAGCTAAGAAATCCTTTAATACTAAAGACAGAAAACAGCTTACTAAAACAAGAGTTATCTAACAGACGATATTGTAACTAGGCAAGAGAAGCGACCCGGAGTACAATTTGTAGGAATTCAAGGGCACAAGAATGGGCTTGATACTGTCACTGATTCAAGATACTAGTAACTACAAGGTCAGGCTGAGTATTGACGGAAATAGAAGTACAGGATCAAATATATTCAAACTTAAAACTAACCAGCGAAAGAAGACATTGCGTGAAGAAGAAAGGAAAGAGAAAAAGAGAAGACATTAGCGACTATATATACAAGAGAACCTTCATGAAACCGAACCCTGAAAAAACCTATTGAAATTCCACCGGTCTATCGTCACACTACCGCAAAGAGAAAATACAGGGAAGAGAGACAATATACAAGGAAGAAACCCTGCCGCAGCAACACCTTGCGCAACCGACACCAAAGTAGGAAATCCTAACCACACATTACTCATACAACCCTGCTTCGCAACTGCCTTCTCGGTAGCGGCACGGGCCTAGGCCTAGCCTGTCAGCGTCGGTCCGTGATAAGTTATTTCTATTGAGGAGGTAGAACGGTTTAGGAGACATAGGGAAGAAGCAGATCTTAAAAAGGCTACAAAGATACAAGCAAGAGAACGCAAGAAGAATACAAAGAAGCGTAAAAAGAAAGTCCAAATAAGCGAAAATATTACTGTATATACAGAAGATATAATAGGTGAAGTTGTAGGGTTGGTAGAGGGAGCCGATAATGATTGGTCTGGTAGTGAGGGCATGACTGAAGACTTTCTCCCAACAGTGACCAGAATACTCAGAAAGCAAAGGGAAAGGGTCAATGGTAGTTAGAAAACTTATATTTATTATAATTTATAGCTTATTCATATAATTAGTCTTCTAGATGTATTGTGGGTTGGCATACTAATATGGTTGCCGGCCGTTGCGCGCATGGGCGGTTTCCTGGTGTTGGGCGGCTTCCCAGTGAAATACGTTAATCATTTCTTATGATGAAATACTGTCCTTTCCTTATACCCAAACTTATAATACCTAAATACATGTAAGAAAGTCATCAGTGTTATCAATGACGGTGAAGTGCAGGGAATTTCATGTCCAAATCTACGTATCAAAACTTCCTTGAGACTCCCGAAAGATCCATTTCCAAGAATGATGAGAGGGAAGCCGAGAAGAAGGTGGGAATGCCAGTTGAGAAAGAATTCAGGGTGGAAAAACTAGGAGACAAGGAGATAGAAATCAATAAAGAGCATAAGATGAAAAGAATATGGAGGGTAAAATTGAAATGGATTATCAGGAGCAGAAGATGGAGGTATTAGAAATTCTAAAGAAATTGACAAAGAGACAAGAAAGTATCATGTTTGAGATGAGAAACATTGGATAGGCTTATTTGCAATGTAACTAGAGAGCTTATTCAGCTAGAGAATTAAACCATGACTGTGGGTGCGCGCCGGAGCACGGTGCTCCCAGAAAAGCCGCCGATTACAATGTTCCTCTCTGTAACTGGACTCCAGCATTTCTGTTATGGCTTTTTCACATGCATTAGAGCACTTTATGATTTTAAGAGAACGACATCACAACATATGACTACATCATGGGGAATAGAAACCTAATCATATCATTAATACAGAACTGGGCAAGATATTCACATCATGAAATCATCCGCACAAGTACCCCCGCCACCGCCAGAATCGCAAACCAAGGATTGGGGGGGTAGTGAATTAGTGGAAGTGACTAGCAATTCACCCTGGCAACCGATAATCCTTTGCAACTCTTTTCTGCTGGTTAGGTCTCGGCGTAATTTCGACTATGAGAATGCGGCGCGCTAAGTCTTCCACCTCACAAGCCCCGAGGTATTTGCATGATGCCCGTATACGCGTAGGACATGGAGAATAAACCCTCGCAGTGTTGCGTTGTGCTCACCACACTTGGATCAGGCTCTTATCTTGCACAAGGCCCAAAGCTGCTTGGTAAATACCGACACGCTGCTGACCGGATTCACCAGTGATATATCACTCTCTCTCAGACAAGCAGCCAGCGATTTCTAGGATTGTCGGGCACGGTACCCTCTAGCTACCGATCACCTGGTGCGTTTCTGCATTATGCCCCCAGGTAGCGAAGTAAAGCTAAGAAGTCCAAGTTAGATCCACACTCCATCTTCTTGTGTGTATTGAATATGAGTCCTTACAATGGTTTCACCGCTGCCTAGCCTCGAGGAGCCAGTAAAGATGCGAGATCCCATGAACTATCATGGTTGAAACACCTTTCGAACCGAGCACCGTACCACCGGACACCATACCAGTTAGTCTCGACTGCCTTAGCAACAATTCCGGGTGTAGGAAGACTCATGTACATTAATCAATGCTTGATCTCTCTTCCCCCCACTCTCCTGTCTAGTTATTTCTACATACTCCTTGTAGTGACACGTCTCGTCACACTAGACTGTTACCACCATTCCTTAGGGTTTTACCACCAGTACCAAGGCCACCTTACACCCGGGGCATCCCATAACCCCTCGAAAGATACCACACGGAGCAAAGTCAACACTAAGAATTTTCGTTCCTTCTTTGTAGGATAGGACAAAGATAGTGCGTGGTCTCAGAACCTTATAATTGAAGATATCTCGAGATTTTGCCTAGCTCAGAATCATTAGTGACGTTCTTGTAGGTATTGGGTCTAAGAGAGGGGATTACCTTCGCGAAGGGGGAAACCGCCCACTACCGAGAGAAACTCGCTTACTCATGACATGATAATTATTGCCGGAAACCCCAATATTGATAGACATGTCGCCGAGTTGGCCTTCTCCCATGCTATGCGCTGTGAATTGTTGGGTATTGGCTTGGTATTGAGTAATCTCTCTTGTGCTATGCGCTGTGAAGGGCCCTCTCTGGAGAAGGTGGCTGTTTATGATGAGCTCGGCGCTTTGAGTTTGTTGTATGGTAGTGTAGAGTTGTATCTGCGGAGATGAGAGCAAGCCGGGAATTCTTATAATTGTTTCAAGATGAGGACATTTTTGGGTTTGGAAATGGACATCTGTGAGTACCACTTGACTCATTAGTTGTGTAGGACGTTTTTTGTATAGGTGTATATTTCTAACAGGATTTGAGCTATCTGTAGTAATTCTTGAAATAGTACGCTCTCCCGTGAGTCATAATACTATTGTGGCGGAATGTTTCATTTGTATTTGTCATACTTTCCTATGAGTCATCTTACTATGTCTTTCTTATGGGTTCTGTGTAACGACATTTATGTATAAATAAGGGGCGGTTTCCCCCTTCTCCTGTATCAATAAGTTCAATCAACATCTCTATCTACTCTCTATATCTTTAGGTTATGAGCCCGGCTTAAGCCTGAACAATCTCCCAAACGCTTCCAGCTTCAAATCCACTTCCACAATTAGTACATTTTATCATTACCACCTACAAACATGTCTCAAGAGTCCTTCAAGATTCCAGCCCTCCCGTGCAAACTTGGTGGGCAGGCCCATTACACAGTTTGGCGGGATCTGTCCATGAGAATGTTAAAGGTCTATGATCTCTGGAACATTGTCAGCGGATCAAGCAAGCGTCCCGTCTATGAGGAAACCACCATTACGACCTCCTCAAAGGGTAAAGGGATCGACACCACTGGAGGACCCTCCACCGGTGATCAAGAAGAAGATGAACCCGAAACTTCCGACAACGCAGACGAAATCTCCACCTGGGACAGAAAGGATAACATCGCCATTGTTTTCCTGCAAAGCAACATTGAGTTCGACATCATCCTCACTCTCACCCCACCGGACTTTGCGTACTACCTTTGGACTCAACTTGAGGACAAATTCGATCGGAAGACTGTGGCCTCGCTACACTCACTGTTAGCGAACATCACCACACACCAATACACTCCTGATAAGAGCATGAAGGACCACGTTACCGAGTTCACCACCCTCTGGTCATCACTGCTTACCAGAACAAGCAACTGCACCGACAAGGGAAAAGACCCACTCGGGTATCACCTCCATCAGCTCGCGTCCGTATCAGAAGTAAAAGCCCCCTTCCTCCTCTCACTCAGACATGAATCACTTGAGTCGGTAGTCGACAACCTCCAATCGAAGCCAAATATCACTTTCGAAGATATACATGACAAGCTCTTGGACCTTGACGCCAGACGCAACCAGGATTCTTCCGAGTCAGGAGCTGCCTACAGCATCAGGCGAGGACACGGAGCACCCAACAACAACAACAACAGAAGGAAACGCCCAACTGCCAAAAAACAGTCAGACTTGACCTGCACATGGTGCACCAAGAACGGCGAATACGCGAAGGGACACACTCACAAGGATTGCCGCAAACTCAAAACTTACAAGGATAAAGAGAAGTCCGCTGCAAAAGGCAACCTCAACGTCGCATCAGGATCCGGCACAGCATTCCTGGCACACTTGTTTGCAAATCCAATACCCTCCGGTGATTGCCCTGGACCTAGCTGAGTACACCAATCCTCCTGATGTTGACATGACCGACGCGTTCGCATTTGTCTCTGGCACCTCAATCTGACTCAAAGGCATGGATCTTCGACCCTGGTGCAACCAACCATATGACCAGAACCCAAGTTTTGGAACCCAGACCATACAGTGGCACAGTCACAGTTGGCGGGGGACACAAGCTACAGGTAACCGGAATAGGTAGTGTAACCATCAACGGATCACATGGCGTTATCACCCTGCAAGACGTGTTCGTAATTCCCGAACTTGGTAATGTTAACCTAATATCATGGTCATGCATCGCCAAAAAGGGATTCACCGTCACCGGGGATGAAACCGGCTTTACCATTTACAAACCGAACAACAAGGACATCGTCGGTATTGCTAATGTGAACTCTGCAGGCTTGTATATCTTCAAACTCAAGGATACAACTGCACACGTCTCCATCGCAACTACCTTCTTCGATTGGCATCAGCGCCTTGGACACATGCCTGCCTCCTCCTTAAACAAACTTCGGAAAATGGTCGCCGACCCCAAATCTCTCCCAACCTCCGGTCAAATGTCCACTTGCAACACATGTGAGCTGGCAAAATCCACCAAAACCAACCTTCCTTCCCTCACCGAACCACGTTCCACCAAGCCCCTAGAACTTATCCACTCAGATCTGAGCGGAAAATTCTCCACTCCTTCTCTGGGCGGCTATAGTTACTACATGACGTTCATCGACGACTACTCTAGGTATGCGCACGTTTACTTTTTGAAAAAGAAGTCCGACACAGCAGCAGCAACCAAAGCCTACATCACACTAGTCGAGAACCAGCTGGAACGAAAGGTAAAACGGTTTAGAAGCGACAATGGTGGTGAATACATTGCCCAGGAACTCAGACAATTTTTCACCTCAAAAGGTATCAAACATGAGTTCACCGTCCCCTACTCACATGAGTCCAACGGCATAGCCGAGCGCTTTAACAGAACGATTACTACCATGGCCCGCACTGCCCTCCTGGAATACAACCTTCCAAAAAACCTCTGGGGTGAGGCAATCAACACCATGGCCCACATCAAAAATCGTCTACCACACAAAGCGCCCAGACAAAACACCATACGAGGCCATCACAGGTCACAAACCAGGCATCGGTCACCTCCGCACCTTCGGTGAAACAATGTTCGTCCACATCCCGGTCGAGGCACGCCCTCCTGGAACCAAATTGGATGCAAGAGCTCTCACTGGACAATTCTGCGGATACGAAGATACGACCAAAATCTGCCGGGTTTACATACCCTCTCAAAAGAAAGTTGTTTTATCTCGTCACTTTCGCTTCAAAGATCCATCAGTAGGGGAAGACACACCCTTGCCAGTCATACCTGAAGCACCCTCAAAGCAAATCAGAATCAAAACCGAACCTCAGGACCCACTACCAAGTAGTTCAAAAAGGAATGAAGCAAGTATAGTGGGGGCCGGCTTAGCGAGGCCCACTCCTGAACGTACCCCGGTTAATGACTTTGATCCCAATGCTAACGATAATGAACATGATGACGACGATTTAATTACAACAACAACTTCTACGAAATGATGGAACCCCGATCTGGAGATGCATCGGAAGATGAAACTCACGCAAGTATAGTGGGGCTATTCGAGGCCCGACACTGAACGTCCCCCGATAGAAGAAGAAGAAGAATCAGAAGCTAATGAACCAACTCCGAGACGCAACCCCGCACGGAACCGAAAACCACCTGCCAAATACGGATACCATGTCAGCGCCACAGAAATTCTCAACGAACCAACCACCTTCAAGGAAGCAATGGACGGCCCAAACTCTGCACAATGGCAGACGGCTATGGAAATTGAACTTGACTCCTTGGCTCGCAACAACACATGGAAACTGGTCGACATCCCCGATAATCGCAAACTGGTTGACTCCAAATGGGTATACAAAATCAAACTCGGACCAGATGGCAAACCAACTCGGTATAAAGCCCGACTCGTCGCCAAAGGATTCTCACAAATACCAGGCCAAGACTTCGACCAAACCTTTGCACCTGTCACCCGCTATGAGACCATCCGACTCCTCCTCGCTCGCTGCCTGCAAACAGGTGGCAAATGCGACCAAATGGACGTCACTAGTGCATTTCTATACGGAGAACTCCAGGAGAACATCTATATGAAACCTCCTCCCGGCTACCGCCGACCCGGACAAGCATGTAAACTAATCAAGTGTATTTACGGCTTGAAGCAATCGTCTAGGGAATGGTATGCCCGTCTCCAAAGCGCTACTCTCAATGGGATTTCACAGGGCAGAATTCGACTCTTGTGTCTTTATCCACTCAACAGGGAAGTAATAATCGCAATCTATGTTGACGACATACTCATCTTTACTGGTCAGCTGAACTTAAAAACCGTGTCAGCTTGTCCCTCCATGCCGAATTCGAAATGACCGAGGCTGGAACTACCAGTTGGGCACTCGGAATCCACCTGATCCACACTATGACCGGCATTATCCTATCACAGGAAGCCTACCTCAAACGTGTACTCATTAAGTACGGATTCAACGAGTCAAGACCTGTCGCAACACCACTAGATCACAACGTCACCTTCCAAAAGGATACCCCTGAAGAACAAATCGACGATCCAACACTTTATCAGTCGATCATCGGATCCTTAATGTACGCAGTCATGGGCATCCGACTCGACCTTGCCTACACCATCACCATGCTCTCACAATTCTCCTCCTGTCCAACAGAAGTCCACCTCACTGCCGTCAAACGCGTACTCCGTTACCTCAAAGGAACCATCCATTGGTGCTTACACTACAACAAAACAGCACCCACCGCACTCATCGGTTACAGCGACGCAAGCTATGCATCAGACATCAACGACCGCCGATCATTCACCGGCTACTGTTTCGTGCTAGGGGAAGCTCTTATGTTACGGAGGTCTTGGCGTTACTTGGCAAAGAGCGGGGAAGCTCTCTATAGTTCGGGAACGAGGAGATAGATAACCTCGCGTACGAAGTAATGAACTCGAAGGTACCAGTAGAGCACTCGCTCTGCGGTCATGGGCTAGGATCTATGGACGAAGGGAACCAAGGAGCACAACCGAGGTTCGGGATCTATGGAACGTAAGGAACTACGAGTGTAAGTTCCGAACGACTATGGGTTCGAGAGACGGAGGAAGGAACTATAGTAACGCGAACGATATATATTCCAAGCTAACGGTATAACTATGATAACCGTAGAGAACTAAAGACAAACAATAGAACACCCTAAAGAACAGGAAGGTTGCGTAGAGAAGAAAGGAAAGAGAGACAAGGAGAGGACAGGCCCATATATATATCTGTCGCCGAGAACCGATTACTAACCCGTGGACGGAAACCCATAGAACCCAAAGGAAACCTGATTACAAATGAGACTCAAGAAGAATTAACCAGTCCGCTGACAGCTTCCCGTACAGCGGTAAACCTAGTAACGTAACGCGAAGTCTTGGCACGCCGTTATAGATTAGGTCCTCCTCAAGGCCTAGCTCCTGCTAGGCTTAGGCTTGCGTGGGTAACGGTCGTGGAAGTCCCTGACCAATTCAGGGGCATGCTCGAGGTCTGTCGGGGGCTGCCAAGAGGGGTCGTCGTAGCCTGTGTACCGAACCAAGTATTGTAGCTGTCCTCGTAGCTTCCGCGAGTCCAGGATTGCGTCGACCTCCCACTCCTGTTCACCTCCGACTTCGACCGGGGGAGGAGGAGGTTGTTTCTGACCGGGGACGGGGTTTTCTGAGGCAAGAGAAACGTGGAAGACGGGTGTACCTTCATCGTGGCGGGGAGGTCCAACTCATAAGCGTAGGGACTAACCATTCGCTTGATTCTGTAGGGGCCGATGCGCTTCCAATCCAGTTTCTTGGATGGTCGCTTGGTCTCGATGTTCTTGGTTGATAACCATACCTTGTCATCGACTGCATAGCGGGGGGCCGGGGTGCGGTTTGCATTTGCCGCGTCTTCTGGATCTTCTGGGACCGGAACATCTCGTCGCGTAGAACTCGTATACCTTGGCCATATCTCGGGCCATCCCGTTTGCTTGGTCCTCATTCGTGGTCTTACCATGAGCCAGGGGGCTGAAGGTCATGCGTGGGTGTCGTCCATAGTTAGCCTGGAATGGCGACAGCTTGGTGGTTTCCGAGACATGGTTGTTCGTCGCGAACTCTGCCATTGGTAGGAACCTGGTCCAGTCATCCTGTTGGTACGAGACGTATGCACGGAGGTATTGTTCCATAACGGCATTGATTCTTTCCGTTTGGCCATCCGTCTGCGGGTGGAAGGCTGTGGAAAACCGGGGGGCAATCTCAAGGCGTCCGCATAGTGACTTCCAGAACTCTGCTGTGAACTGAGTACCACGGTCAGAGACTATGGTTTCAGGTAGCCCGTGGAGTTTCCAGACGTTGTCGAGGTACATGGTTGCCACATCACGGGCCGACGCTTCTTCGGTGGTCGGGATAAAGTGCCGCATCTTGGTCAGTCTATCCACTACAACTAGGATTGCGTTATACCCATTGCTTTCCGGGAGGCCAGTGACAAAATCCATTGACACATCGGACCAGGGACCTTTTGGTACAGGGAGGGGTCGTAGGACACCTTGTAGGGCATTGCGTGAGGCCTTGGACCGGGAGCAGGTGTTGCAGTTCAAGACGTATTGGTCCACGTACTTCCTCATTTTTGGCCAGTAGTATGTACGGCTGAGGAGTTCCAAGGTCTTGGCTCTTCCTGGATGACCTGCCGAGGGCTTGTCGTGGTATTCCTGTAGGAGGAGCAGCTGGAGTTCGGGGTGGTTGGGGACGTAGATGGTGTTTCTGTACAGGAGCAATCCTTGGGTGCTGCGTGCGCACTCGGCCAAGGAGATTTTCCTCGAGTGCTTGGTGCCGTTGCTAAGCATCGTCAGGATCTCGGAGGGGAAACTATCTGCCTTGTAAGCCTTCTTGAATAACCCTATCAACTTGGACATTCCTTCAGCGGGTTCATTTGCGAAAGAACCCGTCAACAAACTTAACTTATCCTTTGATTGCACATTCTCCCGCTTCAGGACCACCTGAGCTTGGTGCAGTAGTCGTTCATCCCCCTCCTTAGGGAGATCTCCAGATCTTCGAGTCAACGCATCGGGCTTTCCGCCTTGTTTACCGGGTCTGAAGACAATCCTATAATCAAACCGGGATAGGAATTCGGACCAGCGGACTTGTCGTCGGTTCAGGATCTTTTTTGACATAAAGTACTCCAGGTTGCGGTGGTCGGATAGGACTTTGATCGGGAACTGTGCTGATTCCAGGTAGTGGCGCCATTCTTCAAAGGCTCGAATGACCGCCAACAATTCCTTGTCGTAGATCTCATAGTTGCATTCGGCCGGGGTGTGTTTTCTTGGAGAAGAATGCGACGGGGTGCAGGATTCGATCGTCATCCCGTTGGGACAAGACGGCAGCAGAGACATAATCGGAGGCATCGGTTTCAACTATGATTTCCCTATCGGGGTCAAAGTGCCTGAGGATGGGGGCCGAGATGAAGGCTGTTTTGAGGTTTTCAAAAGCCTGATTCGCCTGGGGGGACCATTTCCACTGTACGCCCTTCTTGGTTAATGCCGTGAGAGGGGAGACAACCTTGGAGTACCCTCGTATGAAACGACGGTAAAAGTTCGCAAAGCCCAGGAAGGTCTGGATGTCTTTGACGTCCTGAGGGGTTTCCCATTCCTGGACGACCTGAACCTTCTTGGGGTCCATCTTGATACCTTCTGGGCCCAGAATCATTCCGAGATACTTGGTTTCTTGGACGTAGAATTCGCACTTCTCAGGCTTCAAGTGGACGCCGTTCTTTTGCAGGATTCTCAGGACCTTCTGGACATGTTCCTTGTGCTGCTCCATGCTATCGGAGTAGATAAGGATGTCATCAAGGTAGGCTGTGGCAAAGTCATCGAGGTAGGGCCGGAGGATGTTGTTGATCCACCTCTGAAACGTGGCGGGGGCATTGGTGAGACCGAAGGGCATAACCTGGTATTCGTAGTGTCCTAGGCGAGTTCTGAAGGCCGTTTTCCATTCGTCACCTTCCTTGACTCTGATCTGATGGTAACCCCACCTTAAGTCCAGCTTCAGATAATACTTAGCCTTACCTACCTGGTTCAGGGTTTCGGGGAACAGGGGGAGCGGATGTCTATCCTTGACCGTGATCTCGTTCAACTTGCGGTAGTCGACACAGAGACGTAAGGAGCCATCGGATTTCTTGACGAACAGGACTGGGGCACCGGCGGGGGACTTGGAGTGACGAATAAAACCCTTGGTCAGGTTCTCCGAGATGTACTCGAGGCGTGCCTGTAGTTCACCTCGGGTCATATTGTACAGGGGCCAAGGGGTTCTTACCTTCCTGAAGCTTGATATCAAGGTCATCAGGACGGTGGGGGCCAAGGACAGAAGCATTTGACTCGGAGAACATGGGCAGGAACCGGTGGAGGTCAGCGGGGACTATGGCACTTGGGTCAAGGGCCCTTGTCTTGTCCAACACATCGTCTATGGCTTGGAGGGATGCACAGAATAACCGGGAGCCACGGTAACGGGTTAATCTTTTGAAGGGGGCCGCCCCGATAGCCGCGATGTGGACAATCGGGCTGTCTGGCGGGGTGATCGAGATTCCTTGTGCAGTGACCGGGTTCAGGGATGGGAGACAGTGGCGGAGGCAGTGTACGGAGTCAAAGACCACATGATTTCTCTTGGGCCGGAGGGTGACATCATGGTGGCGCATCCAGGGAATTCCCATAACGATCGGGTAGTGTCCCAACTTTGTAACAAAGAAGGGTGCTTCCTCGCGATGTCCGTGGATGTCCAGGCTGAGCTTGGCGATGTGCGTGATGCTTCCTGAAGATACCAACCTGCCGTCAATGACTTCAAGCAGGCGTTGCTTCTTCAGGGGAACCATTGTGATGTTGTGCCGGGTGCAGAAGTCTTGGTCAATGAATGCATAACCTGATGCCCCCGTATCGATGAGGGCCCAGGTTGGCACGAAGGAGGCCAGGTTCTGGGAGACAGAGCAGGTGGTAACCAATTGGTCTTCGGACATCTTGTCCTCCGACACGGAGACAGCGGAGACGGTGAGACTTGGTGTGGGTGGCGCTAGCCCCTTTGGTTTACCAGTGTTTACCAAAGGGGCATGGCTTTTAAAGCCGGCTCGGGAGTCTGGGGACTTGGTTCAATTGGTTTCCTCCAGTTGTCCTTGGTGGTCATGGGAAGGGGAGCGGGGCTTGGACTGGGCAGCGGGGGTACGGGGAGACAGGGCAGCGACAGGAGCAGAACGGGGGACAGAGTTGAGGCGGCTGGTGAGGTCAGCAATATGGGCATTGCCCTTTGCGATGACCTGCTGGATTTCCAGCTCGGCTTGGTGGAGGTCCTCATCAGAGAACGCTAATTGCTCTCGATGTAGAGCCAGGGAGAATTGTGCTTGGGTGAGGTCCTCCTCGAGGGCCTCGATCTGTTGGTCCAGGTCCTCGATGACCCGGGTAGTCTCGTCGTTTGCCTCCGACATTCTTTGCCAGAGGTCTTGGTTCTCAGCCATGGCGGCTTCGAGTTGGGAGTTGAGGTCTTCGATGACCTCCTCATGGTTGCACGCTGTAGGTGCCGGGGGACTAGGGGCTTCGTCTGGGTCGGGGAGAGAGGTTAGGACCTCCAAGCATTCAGTGATGAGGCTGTGAGCCTCGGTGATTTCGTGACCGACATCTTCGTCAGCCGGGAGGGGGCCGTAGGTGGCCAGGAATTCTGAGAGGCGCTTGAGCAGCGCGAATGGGACTGGGTCGGTCATGGTTGCGACCGAGCAAGACAGGAGCTAAGCGAGGTGTTGTGCTGGTTGGTGTTGGGGGAGACGCAACCTTAGTGTTACGGAGGTCTTGGCGTTACTTGGCGAAGAGCGGGGAAGCTCTCTATAGTTCGGGAACGAGGAGATAGATAATCTCGCGTACGAAGTAATGAACTCGAAGGTACCAGTAGAGCACTCGCTCTGCGGTCATGGGCTAGGATCTATGGACGAAGGGAACCAAGGAGCACAACCGAGGTTCGGGATCTATGGAACGTAAGGAACTACGAGTGTAAGTTCCGAACGACTATGGGTTCGAGAGACGGAGGAAGGAACTATAGTAACGCGAACGATATATATTCCAAGCTAACGATATAACTATGATAACCGTAGAGAACTAAAGACAAACAATAGAACACCCTAAAGAACAGGAAGGTTGCGTAGAGAAGAAAGGAAAGAGAGACAAGGAGAGGACAGGCCCATATATATATCTGTCGCCGAGAACCGATTACTAACCCGTGTGACGGAAACCCATAGAACCCAAAGGAAACCTGATTACAAATGAGAACTCAAGAATGCTTAACCGAGTCGCTGACACCTTCCCGTGCAGCGGTAAACCTAGTAACGTAACGTGAAGTCTTGGCACGCCGTTATATCTTATCTCCTGGCGCTCCTGCAAGCAAAAGTCTGTCGCCACCTCCACAACTGAGTCGGAATACATGGCACTTTCGGAAACCTGTCGGCAATTAGTTTGGTTAAGGAACGCTCTCTCTGAACTGGAACGGATTTCAAATATTTCTTTCATTCTTCGTGGGGATAACAACGGCTCTCTTTCATTGGTTCGCAATCCTGTTTTTCATAAAAAATCTAAACACATCGAGGTGCACTACCATTATGTCAGGGAAAGGTTTAACGAAAATGTTTTTTCATTGGAGTATGTTTCTACAAACGATAACATCGTAGATCTGTTTACAAAGGGTTTGGATAAAGGAAAACACAATCTTTTTTCGTCTATGGTTGACTGTGGACCGCGAGGGGAAGGCTTGAAATAGTACGCTCTCCCGTGAGTAATAATACTATTGTGGCGGAATGTTTCATTTGTATTTGTCATACTTTCCTATGAGTCATCTTACTATGTCTTTCTTATGGGTTCTGTGTAACGACATTTATGTATAAATAAGGGGCGGTTTCCCCCTTCTCCTGTATCAATAAGTTCAATCAACATCTCTATCTACTCTCTATATCTTTAGTAATTTGGTGCCAA
Source organism: Morchella rufobrunnea (assembly GCA_024713595.1). Taxonomy (NCBI): domain Eukaryota; kingdom Fungi; phylum Ascomycota; class Pezizomycetes; order Pezizales; family Morchellaceae; genus Morchella; species Morchella rufobrunnea. Next base: position 1,642,298 of record JAMGYT010000015.1, read on the forward strand.
GTGTGATGATGTAGCACGGCTTCTCATCAACGGTAAGCTGGCTTTTCAACGACATTCATTCATATCTTAACACTTCACATAAGTCGGAAAACACGTGCAGCAATTAGGATACAGACCACCGTTCGCTAGGTTGAATAGACTTACAATTCGTAGTTCCTCACCCTGGGTCGGAGTCTTTGCAACATGATAGATTGGAGCTACTTAAACATCAACGGGAACGCATGTGTCGTAATAGATCGTCGAGCTCTCGCCTGGATAATTATCTGTACAGGTAATTCGTAGTATCGAAGCATTAGCTTCATACCTCCGACCGCTAAGCCGGCTCAAGCTTGCCGTGTAGTTCATTACAACGCTAATATACACACCATTCTTTGTTCTCGCCAGTTTTACTCATCTGGCTGATTCATAAAATGCTGGCTTTAGCTTTAATATTATGCAGACATGGACAGAACACCAAAGGTTATGGCCAGCTTTTGCAGCACAGGCAAAATCAGATATTACGCAAACTGGTAGTTAAATGTACTTGAACTAAGCTACATGTAGTAACTATCAATAAACCGGACAACAACGCTAAACCCTAACCCATTCACCCACCGCTACTAACATTTTTCCCCTTTTCTTTTTTATTTATTATGTATTATTATGCGCTAGTAATATTTACCTGTATTGGTAAGTTTGTAGATGTAACTACCTACTCACAGCAGTAGTCCATCCCCCCGGGCCCAAAATCCGCTGTTTAGAGTTCTTGCTGTACTATGTGAATATCAAGCGATGATTTATGGCATCCACGAATAGTTAGAAAATCCAAGTATAAGTAGGGCTCAATCTGCTTGTGCCGGGGCTCACTGGTTTTTATGACAGCTACCCAAACGTTTTGATAATTTTGAAAAGAACTACTTGAAAGTAAATTATGAAAAACCCTCAAAAACTCCAATCTTGAAGCCAATAATAGTACGTATAAATATCTTCGCCAGATCAGGGCCCCAGATCCAACATCATATACTCATATCCACGCCAGCTCTATCAAACCAAAAGCTTCAAAATCATTCTACGCGTATATTCTCGTCAGCTCCAACAAAAGTACCAATCTCACATCAATCACTACTTTTCACAAACAACTACACCATGTCCAGAGCCCCTACCCGTCCTCCCCGCCCCTCTGGCACCTACATCATCCGCCCAACCCCACTTATGACCAGGCCCCAGCGTGTCGCAATCTTCACTCAGAACCGTGCTATCGCTTTTCGCCTACAAGAGGAGAGCCGCTACAACCTTGCCCACATAGAGTCACAGATTTATTACTCTCTCTGCTTCCACTACCCGTGGATCCGCCCTACGGACGTTGACATCTTCTACCGCCGTGGCCTGCGCTGTTTCAATCCCCGCGATGTTGCCCGTGCGATGGGTTATATGTCGCCGAACATACGCCGCCGGTTTATTATGCTCGTAAGGAGGCATACCCGGGCTCAGGATCTTAAGGTTGAGATGGATGAGTTGATGAGGGTGGCGGAGGCCAGGCTGAGTGAAGCGTTATTGGAGCTAGAGGAGGAGGAAGGAAGGACGGAAGGGGTGGATGTGCCGGGGTTTGAGGGGGGGAGGTCGGTCGAGATGTAGCTGGGGGAGACAAGAGGGGCGCCGGCCTGGGGTAGGGCGGAGGTACTGTTTGACGCGGAGAGGACTGGCGAGCAGGACTTTAATTTGGTGGGTTGAATTAGAGGCTGAGCCGCAGATTCAGGTAAGTCTAAATGAAACTTTAAGAAAAACTAGCCCAACTACGTAGTTAGCACTGAATTATCGCTCATATTGAGTTATGACTTAGAGTTTGGTTTGTAGGTGAAGAAAATAAAAGTGGAAAATTTGACGGGATTCCGTGATGTTCCTGGTATGCCCTTCGAGTGTGATAGTTTGATGACAGTGGATAAAGTATAAATTTTTTGAACGGTTCCATCAAGCGTGAGGAGCAATATTTCCACAAGACTGTAGGAATGCCGCTTAGTGCAGCGGCTAGGCATGTCGAGCAAGAGCTTGGCTGTTATCATGGCAGTCAAATATTGTCGTGTCCAATTATGTGGCCGTTCTAGTTCTGGGCGCTGAACTGGCCAGCCTGATTTTTCAGCAGAAGGCATGGGGTTAGGTCAAGCCGAAGGCACCCATCATTAATCTCTTGGGCAGCTTGTTGTATATTGTAGACACTTGATATCATGCCGTTCCACGATTATGCCGCTCCACATGCAACGTTGAGTAAGCTAGATGCTGATGTAGATACATGTACTCATGTATGTAGTAGCTGCATCGTGTGAGGTAACTTGTGGAAGTCGAGCCTTGGCTGCAGCGTGGGATAGGAATTCGTGGGCTTATGTTGGCCTGGCATGCATGTAAAAGGGAAAGGACGGATATCGATGGCCTCAACATAAATATAACAGATCAGTGAACGTTAAATGTATATGACTACTCAAAGTTAATAGATACCAAATAGCGGATACAGCGTAGCTCGCCTTAAATTCCTTTAATTCGGGGGAAGACATTGCTAACAATGTAGTAAACGTAACCCACTAGCTTGAACACATGAACACAAGCACCGCACGCGGTGTGAGGTCTAGGGTTGAAGTGCGGCTGAAGCGGCGATAATGAGCTTGGGGTAGACCACAGGTTTCAGCAAAAGATGTCAATTTAGGATACGTAGGATTCTTGGCCTGGCTAATTTCTCTTGCGGATGACATTGTTATTCAAAACCTAGTTATCCACATGAAAGGGACAGAATTCCAGGTACAATGCTTGTGAAGATATCTTGCACCTTGGCAGCAATAGAATCCTGTTTCCCAATGAGGTTCACGACTAGGGTTGTTGAGTATGGTATGTAAATCATATGTATGATACCTGTAGGGATACGTATCATCTGCGTATTTAGGTGGCCCACCTCAATCCGGACAAACGGCTTTCTTAGAAAGGGGGGGCAATGTGCATCTCCATCTTGGGTCCTTGTTGGGTCCAGTGAGTTCTGTAAAAACTCATGTTGCTGGATCTGTCCTGTCTCTCTGCTTTGATTCCCAGTTTGCAAAACGTTTCCGGATGTCGGCGTGATGTGGCCTTCAGCAGGGAATTTGATAGCGCTCCGGCATATTTGTACGCAAACGCAGCCTTAGACGGTGGGCGGGGTGATATATGCTAGAAATTATGTATGTAATAACCGTAATAGGTAGTCAAGGACATGCTTTATAAAACTATAATAAATATTATTACCAATAGACGCCAAGGAGGATCTAGATATATCCGCAATAGTTACAAGGGTACATTGATCATACAAACTCACTCGGATCTCGAGTGAGATTTCCTGATTTAATTTCTAGCTTGCCCGAACCTCCAAAAGACCACTGTATTCTGCGTTGATTATCGCATTTGCTATTTACATACCACGCTTCGTTTCTGAATCACGATTTGGCCGTTCCTCAATACCCCATTTGCAGTATAGAGAACCCGTCAAAGTATCGTTGAGATACCACGATGCGTACCCAATTGGGCCCTATGCCAACAGAGCAATTTGCAAGAAAGAATAAATTACACGCCATTCTGTGCATCATAAAGGAGTACAAACTTGCCATGTACATGTTTCTCATAGAAAATCTTCAAATTGCCATGTATCTCAGCAAAATCAATGACATATGCTGTATTCTTGATATTAGAGCTGGAGCCAATTGTCTTCATCACGCTCCCTATATAAACCGGCCTTTCTCCCCCTCTCTCGCTGCTCATTCTTCTCGTCCTCATCTCCATCGTCCTCATCATTCTCATCGTCTTCTTCTTTATTATCTTCATCGTAGTCGTCTATATAATCCTCATCGTCTTCTTCTTGGTTATCCTCATCGCTTTCTGCTCTATGATCCGATCCTCATCATCCTCGTCTTCATCGTCCTCCTCCTCCTCTCTCCACTCCTCACGATCCTTCTTCCTCCTGTGTTCATTCCTCCTCCTCCAGCGTCTCATCTTCTTCCGCTGACATCCTCCTCCTCCTCCTCCTTCCCCTCTTCCTCCTCCTCATCTTCATCCTCCTCCTCCTCCTCATCTTCGTCATCATCCTCCTCCTCATGGTACTGCTACCTCGCCGTCATGCCCATCACACCCCCTAACTAGCCTACAACCTGTATGTGGGCTCGAGCCATTTCTTCGGTTTCATTCCTTCTCGGTATGAACCCCTATATCGCCTCATTCGTGAACCTAACTAACAAAGCTACCAAAATTAGGGCCGTGTGCTTTATTGGTCCAAGCCCGGCATGGTGTATTCACCGTCCCTGGTACTTTACCCTATTCCACTGGTGTTCAAGATACTAACAATTATAAAAGCGTTCTTGCCTAGTCTGGTTCCGGCCTGGGCCTTATTCGAGTTCACGTAAGTGATGCTCCAAATATATACTCAAACCTATCCCCAAAGCAATATGTGAGTTTAGCTAATACTAGTCTACTGAGCTTCCAGAACCTACATGCATTGCATTCTCTCCAGCGGCTGGTCCTGGCAATGTGAGTACTGGTTGCCTTTTATCCCTCTACCATCCTCTATAGTCTTTCTAATGTATATTTAGAGGGGCCCTTTTCTCCTGCAGCCTGACTGGAGGGACGCTCACGATCGACGAGATTCAGGTGGCCGTCTCAATTGAAGCAAGGTGGGATAAGCTCGATCTGCCTATGTGCGTACCTATTCCACTACGATCTCATATATCTTTGCTAACATATGTGGATAGGTGTAGACCAAGGCGGGCACTTACAGTAAATCGACGAGATCCAAGTAACCCTCTCATTGGGGCGAGGTTACCAGGACCTGATGCGGATAGGTTCCTCTGTCCAAATGAACGTAATGTACAGACCTCAATACTTCTCCTTGATATCCTTATCTATCACTAACATCTATTGCAGATAAGAGCCAGGCAGGGCCTTCTACAACAAGGTGCATGCCACAAACTCCACCCAATCAACAGCGTGCACTTGAGTGCCCAGGAGCACCTCGGAAATATAATGATAGGCCACTCCAAGGCTACCACATCAATATCATGGATCCTAATCACACGGTATGTGTGGCTTTATACTCTCTCTCTTTGGTTATTATAATATAAGCGAAGCTAACTAATTTATGCAGCCAATTGATGCCGACCCTACGGACGCGGAACTAGAAAAATGGTATGAGGTCCGCTTCGCTCTATATTTGTGTAAGTTCACCACTAGTCTGCCCCATCTTCAAAGGTATTCAGTGTAGCTAATAGAAAGTAGGATTATAAGGGCCCGAACCTCGACGCTGCGCGACAGGCGTGTGTGGCTGTGGCCCTCTATACCAAAACGGACCCGATGGTACGCATCATCACAGCCCGCGCCGCCACACCCTGCCCATCTTCCCTCGTCTCTCCAATCTCTCTTCCTGGACATGGCTGGGTTCATGGGGTTCAGTCCATACAAACGGACATGATGGTGCGCATCATAGTCTCCTTGGGCTTGCCTCAGCGCCAAAAGGGCTTGAGGACTTGTTTCCTCATCACCCCTTTGTGTCTCCCCTCCTCACCTTGTCGGGACCTCTTCTCACCGCAGATTTGAAGACTTATTTCCACCTCTTCACTTCTCCCCCTACCTCTCCATTCTTCTCGCGGTCCTCTGGAACCTCCGAATCCTAAGAGCGCCAAACACGAATCCTCGGATTTATATGATCCTGGACTTTGGAGCTCCTGAAAGAGTAAGCACCCCCTCATTCCAAAGCCTCAAGTAAGTTAATAACATTGATTGGCAGTACCACCGGAGCTAACACTCGAAGTCTTTGAGATACGACCTTGGTCTACCGTTGATCGCCCATGTGGGGGCGCCCTCTGGGAACGGTTTTCGATTTATGTGGGGGTGTGGACACACACCGAAATGATATATAATATTTATTTATTTATTTATTTATTTATTTATTTACTATTCTTTTATACCTGGTCGTGTGATAACTTGTGAATGTGATTGTAATTTCTACCTTGACTCGCGCCAAAAGTATGCTTTTACCGTTGCCAGTGAAGACAGATAGGGTTAGCGCTCCACGCATGGTCAGCTTGTGTTGTAGTTGTCTGCTGCCGTTCTCTCGTATTTTATGGTGAGTGAGGGTTGGATGATGAGGGTATACACCTTCTTTACCACATACTGCCTGCGCAATGCCAGCCCTAACGCTTAGAAAGTTTTGTCTCATCCCGCGCTTGTTTCCAGCCGCATTACCTCCATCGAGCTGAGTTGATGGAATTAGGGCAATTCTTTGATCCAAGCACGTATACCATACAACGGACGTTATGTGTTCACTGGCGATGTTCACATGGTATGGCCTCACAAATACAGCCCACAAGATCTCCCTCTATCGCCTCGATATCTCGCGCGCATATTTGACTCTCCGATCTAGAATAAAGATCTTCTTCCCTCATGAACCCTTTGCCCAGGAAAGAAAAACTTTAAACCATCACTGGTAGACCGATTCCGACTTTGAACCTGATATACAGATGACATTGTGGCGGAGGAGCGTGAGTAGAGCGTCCTCGTCCGAGGCCTTTTATAAAACCTCGAAAGTATGCTATCCCCTCGAGCACCATAACGAAGTGTACAATCATGCGGTGTTATCTCCGTCTTCACATCTTATCTTATATCATCTTTACTCGCTTGTCAAATGTATTTGCCCAACCAGCAAAACACACATATCGAGCGAGATCTTCAACAACTCACAAAATGTCCCCTACTTTTACCCAAATGCCAACAACCGCCTATTAGCATAATATCCGCAAGGGAGATTTATGCTTCCTTTTCTTGGCCTAATGGAGTTTGCGGCAGTAAAATGGTCTCTTTAGGTATAGTCCACTTTCAGGGCCTGATTTTTGTATAGATATGACCAAAAAGTGGACTATAGAGCCTTTCAGGCATCTAGAGAAAAGACACATATTTTCGGGGGTAGATGTGGTGGTTTGCTGGTTGCGCCAATTAATACCTGATGTGCGAGTAATAGTAACCTTTACTCACACGTGCTGCCAAGCTTTACTCCACAGGTTATCACTCGATTTTATCACAGTTAATCACTCGATAATTGGGCCTTGGCAAGCATTCTGCCCTAACTATTTCCATCAATTAGTATTTGTGAATATTAGGGATCCAGATGAGGGTATTTATGACCGTTCCGAAGATAAGTAGGTGGATTGGCTATCTGCCGCTGGAAAGCTGGCGGAGAAAAGAACTGGTTAGCTGAGACGGCTTGTGGAAGCTTATGTATGTATGGATGACCGTTTGCCGGGGGGATGTCGTGTTGAAAGGAGAGAGAGGGAAGTATTTGGAGGGTGGTTATTTAATCTTACGTGAGGCGAGGGAGGGAGGCTCCGAGCGGTTCATAGAAGTTGGTTGGTCGGGCGTGCCCGCCCACTGCAAAATAACGTCCTGGTTTCTAGGGGTAAACTCTCGCATATATAGGTTATTGGAATAAATAAAACCCTACCTGGAAAATCCGAATAACATAAAGGTGTGTGTGTGGGTGGGGAAAATAAAAACAAAAATTATGCTCATGTGGGGAATTGAACCCCAGCTACCACCCCGCGCTGGTAAGTGCACCAAGGGTGTCCTCTTAGGGTGGTGTGCTACCGACTACACTACGAGAGCTTGCATGCAATTTCAGTGTCGTGCATTATGGACAGCAATGGTAGCGGATGGCACGTGTTTGATATTTTGGCAGTCATTATGGACTTAAATTATATGTCACGTACACCAAATGTTATTGATTAGGAGAATAGGAATTACGCATTCCACTTTTTATAAGGTACATATGTGCATTGCATCTTTTCCAATACAACAAGCCTAAGTCTTGGTATTATGCTCTACTAATAAGTTGGGGGATCCGGCCCTGTTTCCGACTTGTCCTTGAGCATCTCCTGTGTTTGGGCCTAGATATGAACCGCCTCAATCGCCACTTCATTCGAATAAATAGCTATCTATTAGGGTTCAGAGTTCTTGGAGTGTCCCTTGTGCTTGGAAACCAAGAAGCTACAAAGGTCAAACGGGTGGGAATAACCCGTAATATGAAACGAGAAGCAAAATCTTATGGGATTTCAGGCTACCAAATGGATTAGATCTTATCTTATAGCTATAGGTGGGGAAGTATCTTTTTGCTCAGTAAAATCGGGAGTTTAAGGTAGCGTTAGGTGTAATTATATGTTATCTCTTGAACCGCCACTTATCGAAATCTTTGAATTCTAGAATGGTTTTAATATGGAAAGACTCTTTTAGACCTGTTATTCTCTTATAAACCACGTATAATCAATCATCCGTATGATAACCCCTAGATATCGTCGAACCAACGTTCAGAGTTTTGCAATTATTCGATTATAACCGGCCTCAAGAAGGCCCCTTGCTGGTTTGGGGGACTCATGTAATTTCATGATAAGTACAGCTCGCTAGTACTGCATGCAAGGCAAAAGCTTACAGAATTACGAAGTGCTTAATCATTAATCTTTTCGGAAAAAGGCCGGCCTGTAGGTTAGTTATTGTATCCACGTTGATGCAGTATCTTACCCCCAAACCAGAAGAGTTGGGCCTTTGTACAATTATGCTGCTTCGCAACCTTGACGATTCTTGTTAGAAAGGTCTATACCGGGCAGGCCTGTTGACTTCCACGACACGTGGTCGTATCTCCCAAGATCAGAATAGATCTCTGGCGTCTGAGGCTGGCAAAGACGCAAAATGGGCTGCCACACCCAGCGTGACTCTGGCTACAGTGTATTAGAGGAGAAATATATATGGGACCACCAGTGCAGGAGTAAAATATAAATTTCAAACCTCCCTAGCAGCCCCAGGACCTCCGTTGGGAGGCAGTATACCCTAATGCAATGATCCCTGTTCGACAGGGTTAGGGTTTCTTGATGCTTTTTTTTTTTTTTTTAATTTTGGTCTTTTTAGGTACTATCTAGGCCGTTGGTTATGGTTTTTCTTTTAGCAGAAAGATCTTCTCAATGGACACTATGAGGGAAAATCAGGAAAGATTAGCAGCACACACCCCCCCCTCGCCCTTCATTCAGAGACCAGGGGCTCGCCAAAGTGGAGCCACTCCGGCACACCTGGACATAAACCACCCCAATTTCTTCTTCTATAGGGGAGGAGATGAATTGATCTATCTAAATCTGTTGATAATGACTTTTCTCAGACCCAGCCCAGGGAACCGCCATAAATGATTATTCCGGGCGCGGAACTTTATAAGAGGGAACAATTGTGTGTATCTGGATGTATCTAGTCCCCCGCGTTACTGTTCATTGCATGGGCTACAAACTGAAACCACTTTTTTCTGAAAGCGTGGGGTTCTTAGCAGCTAAGGATAAGTTGAAAGGGTGTTGTATGTGGTAACAATGCTACCGTATGGACCCTGATGAATCCGAGTGTTCATTAGTGGATGAAGCCACACATACCGAGTCTTAGGCATTAGGCAGGCGTTAGTTTTAGACCTCTTAAACTCCTGGGGGGAAGGGTGATACAGCGTCTTCTCAGTGCAATGGTTCAGTATAGTATAGATTTATCGTCTTTACCTGGGATTAGACAAGGCCTTAGATTTCTACAGCGCAGGTATATTGAACAATTTCGGCGCTGCGACTGTAATTATGATCATTGATGATTCTCAAGGTTAGCTAGCTAGTGTACAAATAAAGTACCCCTCTGAATCCTCGGATACTGCCTGGTGCAATATGGTGCTGACAGTAGGTGTAGAGCGGGTGACATCTCGCAGGTGTTCTACGTCCAGATTTGAGACCCCGAGATATTAAAAGCTAGCATTCAGCCCGCTAGTCCAGTGAGAATTGTAGTTCTTTTGAGCAGAGGGTGGAATTGCATGACATCTAGAAAAGTAACGTGTTATTCAAGCCCAAATCTGGGCTGGACCAGTTCTCAACTTGCCTGTTTTCTTTCTTGCTTTTTTTGGGAAGTGGAGGGGGATGAGAACCTAAAGTCAGACAAGACCAGCTAGTCACGTTTCATTATATCTGTTGCTCCGAAGAGAGAGGCCTACAACGCCCCATAAGCAACCTGTGTTCTAGACACGTTTTGCGAACTTTGTGGGGCGTGTGTTGCTAGTAGGTTGTGAGAGGCATTACAGTTGTATGAGCCTAAGTCAGAGAATGCCAGAGAGCAAAGTGACCCACGGACAGTTATTGTTTAGTTCCAACTCACATCGGTTGCGTCCTGTTTCTCATCGTTTTCTTCCACAACGTCTCCTTTCACCACATCACATTTCCAGACTGCCAACAATATTTGCCCAATCTAATTAATATTCACAGAGACGTCAGGCTCTGAGTCCAATTACCTTCGTCCGACCAGGAGTTAGCCGTTGCACTTTACAACCGCAAGATTCCGCTGACGTCACTTCTTCCACTAAGCTCTTTGACAAGCAGTTATCCTTCCAATCTTTCATCTTTCACATTGCCTTTCAAGAAGTGATTTTTTTCCCCTCTCGTAAGAGATCCCCCAGTTGTCTAATAACTACCCAGAAGCATCCATAGTCTTATCTCTTCACACTCCTCGTTTGACATTGTCTATCTCCAACTTACAAATCTGTACCTGAAACTTTTAACAGGCCTATATCTTTCACAAGCTTTTCTCTCGCAACCGATTTCCTCATCATCAGGATATCTGATCAGCTTCAGACGTGATTTATTTCCACAAATAGACGTCGAACTATCACATAATTCTTAAATGGCTGCTAAGCGTAAGAACTCTGGGGAAAGTTGTATGTCAACAAATACATTCATCTTGTAACATAAATGAGGGACATAAACTAACACTTTGGTTAGCATTGCAGAAAAATAAGAGGGTCTGCCTCAGGACTAAACCCCCCTCTTCCTTGCCACTATCCATTCCGGTCCCGGGTGGTCAGGATCTTCTACCCCCTCTAGATCCTCCTGCTCAACGTCGGCAATCTCTACGTAAAGGCAAAAGCGCCGTCCAAAGCTCTGAAGTACCAGTTACCATTGGCAATTCACCTACGGCACAAACTATCTCCAATTCCCCTGCAGCCTCTCTCCCACTAGTTTTGGGCCCCAGGGAGCATGCGTGGCTTGAATCACAGATATCCCTAGACGAAACCCAGGGGGGAGATCTCTTACATGTCATGTACGAATTCAGGAATCTCTTCGGTATTCAAATTACTTTCGCAGGCGTTTGCAATAAGTATTATTCCATGATCTTGACCAAGCAATTTGAGGAAACACCCGTCCACCAGCAACCTTTGGCTCGAGATCATCACCTTCGTCTTCGTTCAATCAAAGTCCTTAGCGATCCGACTGAGATCCCAGGAGATCATGCCCTGGAGGAGTCCTATCTCCGTGAAGGGTTTCCGGCACCAGGCCAAGCATGTTTTTCAAAGCCACCGACAAGAAGGTTCCATCCTATTCACCCTAAGTACACCTATATCACAAGCGTACTACTGGATAACGGCTACAAGTGGGAGGAAGTCATGTGGCTCTTTGGTGTTGAGGGTATGGAAGCTACGTTCGAAGTTGGGGATAGGTTTTTCAAAATCAGTTTCCCTACTTTCATGGCGAGGCTCGATAAGATCAACTAAGGCCGACATTGCTTTTGGTGTTTAGACGAGTAGCGGGGCTCCTCGTGGTTTACCACTTCGTATGGTGGTTTATCTTGGTTATTTCAGGTAGCCGCTTGTTCATCAATTCGCCCATGGTGTTGTAATGCCTTTATGTTGACTGTCGGTTCTATCTGCGTTATCCTTCTCCATTTGCGACATAGTGTGATCTGGGTTATGTTTGGTTTGTATCAGCTAAGGTTATAAAGGAGGCTTTATACATAACAATATGATCTTCTCCGAGCTTTTCATAGTGTTTGTGCCATGTAAACCACAACTAATAATAAAATTCTCTCATTCTGCTAGAGACTCTACCGGCGCCAGATATATGATAGCTGGATTCTCCAATATATAACGATACCGTCTACAGAGCTTCTCCAGCATAGGAGATTTTGTAGTATCAAGCCAGCTGGAGTATATGGGGGCGGATGAGGCCTACTTACCACACTTTCCGAACTTGAGGTAAGATTTTAAATATAAAGACCATATACCAGTGCGAGCGAGATTGAAGGATGATGCCTCTCATTTAAGCAATTCGTTACATGTATGTCGGAAGGTAGTGCACATTCGCCCAGTCTTCAACCACTAGAGGTCTACTGGACAGATGGGGTCTTCTGGGGTCAAAGGCAGCATTTAGCTTCTATTCATGAGGAGGAATGAGAAAAAAGGGGTTTGAAAATATGCTTCTCTGCACTTTTACCATATGTTCTTGCTACCTTTCTGCCAGGTTCATTCTTGAAGAGAAATAGTTCATAAGAATAAAATTGAATTCATCTTTGGGAGTAGTAGAAGGGGTCTCAACTTAGAATCAGGGTTTCTAAGGTGTTTTGAGTTGTGTTAAAACACTGGATTTTGGTGCAGGTACGTAGGCGTTGTCAAGCCAAAAATCGTATCACTTTCCGACGTTGTAGGCAGAGGGGGCTATACAGGACCAACTTACTCTGTCGTACCACCTCCGGACCCCTCATACATAAGGTTTGGCTCATAACCGCAAGCCCGGATATGGTACGTTTACCACGGAAGTTGCTAGCCCCCCCCCCCCCCCTTCCAAACCCATGGCAGTGGACCTCCCCAATGCTTACATGCGAACCTCAATTGGACCTCCGTACCCGGCTAAGAGACCACCACTAACAAAGGTTCCTCGTTACATGCACCTGTAACTCACCGAATCTGACGTCAGGGTTACCCGGTAGTAGTGGTGCCCGCATCTTTCTATATATAAATCTAAGGCGAAGTATTAATAATTTAGATCGAACCCAAATATGAAAGATCATTCTCACTTTTCTAGTCCCGAGCAGATAAAGATAGTGAAGTCTTTGCAATTGGTTCTTTAACAACTGGGCGGAACGCCGCACTCGTCTGCCACATTCCTTCACATGTAGAGGACTGTGACCTTACACATTAAGGACTGGCACCTGCTTACCACTATTAGAACTGGAGGGTACATCTGACCACGGTAGGGACCATTTGTATAGAGCGGCGCCGGTATCTCATACCAATGATCTTTGCCATGAGAGACTACATTTTTGGTTCTTTTCGTGGTAAGCAGGTACCGATACTTCTAACGAAGCCGAGAAAGATTTTGAGGGACGATTACCGGTTTTGGTAAGTACTAACCCACTGGCACCAAGTGCTATACTTCCCTCTTATATTCTTGCTATGCTGTTCAAAGCCCAAAGCCTAAAAAGAAAGTCGAAACTGGTTCCACCATCATCATGAGACTTATGCACTTCTCCAACTAGGAACGTGGTATATGGTATTAGGCAGGAGTCCTCCATTATTCTATTTAAATTTGAAGTGCTTGTGCTAATACTTTTATATTGCCGTGTAGGTTATTGACACAAGCTAGTAGCGGGGGAAGTCGGGTGGCACCTTGTATACAATGATCCGGATGTTGGCAATCTTCATTTCTCTCGTAGGACGAGGGTTCCAGCTAATTTTGGAGGCGAGAGAAGGAGGTCGAACCTATGTCAAATACTCTCAATCTTGAAATGCAGTGGTCGTACTGTAAGAACGGAAAAGGAATACCTTTTTCGCAGGATAGCTTACATTTAGGGTTAAAAATATGATTTTTTTTTTACTGTGACTACCATATCTCTTCTACCCTTGAGTCCGATTATCCATAATCATCAGTGCCCCAGATACGTAGAGAGGGATACGTTCTGTGCCTTCTGCCTAGGTCAGAGAAAACCTGGAGCCATAGTCATGTGGCCTATGACTAATACTCAACTTATAACATGGTGAGCGTACTTTGAGGGGGTAGTCTCTCCATTCTCGCGAACCATATATTCTATTATTAGATCCCACTTCGTTTCAACTCATTTTCTAACAACCACCGATCTTTTTGCATCCATGAACTTCGAGAGAAGATGGTTAGGAAAAGCTTCAGCGGTCAGGATAGAGTGATGCTACGTCAGTTGGTGATGGTCTATGTAGGGAGTGCGTGCATGCACTGAATTAGCGGGACTATTCCCGGAATGATGATCGGGGAACTATGGTCTAACATACTGATGAATTTTACTCTAGAATCTTTCTCTAGAATCTCCCTGGATATTTTTGGATTCTAGATGAGTCTGTCGACACGGGCATGGTCAATTACTTGTATTAGCGAGTTTAGATCTCGCCCCATCTGCCCCCAGATCACGTATGCCCTCCTCGTGCCATAACCGTGAGGTTGCATGCGCATTATGAATAAAAGAAAAAAAGAAAAAAAGAAAAAGAAAAAAAACGTATGCCCTCCTCAGTAGTAAAAGAGGAAACAATGACCTGATGCTACTCATACCATGTAATAGTACTCTGTGATTCTGATCGTCATGCCTGGAATACTCGAGGCAGATAGAAATTTAAAACAAATATATTCCCCCAAAGAAACCCTAACCCTAACCGACCGCAGCAAGACGGGGTTTCCTGCAACCACACAATGTCTTGTAACCACCGTTGAGGATTGCGCCTAATATTGAGCCTCTAGTTTCACCGTACTGTGTCTGTCATACCTTCTGATGGGAGTGGTAGCCACTTTTTCTTCTCTTAGCTGGCCTGCGACTTTTGGAAATCTAATCTAATCTATCTCAAAAGCTTAATGCTCTAGCTGCCAGATATGGTTGAGCACAATAAGACGGGAGTGGCTTTTCTATACATGGACTAGAGTACACCTGGCAGTAGCTGACTTGACTGCCTTAAATCTGTTCCGGGTTGGCCCCACTATGCACGCCAACCTCAGACAGAGAGCCAATCATCCCATGAAACTGCTGCTTTCTTCTGAAACTCATCCATTCAGATATCTCGTCATACATATTGTGTTTCACATAAATTGTCCACCATTGTTTGGCGGAGAACATATCTTTGCATCTGCATGGTTCCGCCAACAGTGCCAGCCACTCTACAGGGAACGAGTATTTCGTCCCACTTCTTCGAATCGTCGTCTTCGAATCCCTAACTTGACTCTCTAGAAGAGTATAACTTATTCACTTGGGAATTACATATCCGTTTTGAATACATATCCATCACGCAGTGCGAGGAACATAAATATCGCTCATAGCAGAGAGCGCGTGTTGCCATCATAAGTTATCACTCGAATATACTCAACAACGAACATTCCCGATGACCCCTCAGCAAACCGCTGAATAGCGTGAGATGGAACTATCACGATCGCAGTCTTTGTCTCCAGACACAGTGACCATATCGACCCTTCACTTCGACAACCTGAAGCTCACGGCCCAACCCACTCGCACCGAAACAGTCTAAATAATCAGAGTCTAGACAATTCTATACTCACCTCCCCAATCTCCTCTATCTGATATCTGCAGGCTTTCTATTCCACTGTTACAACTTTCTAATTGTCCCATTCTATTACACACCTATACGGCATCTTTTAAATCCCTCTGCGCCCCGTGATCCCTGTGTGTGCTGATGATCATTGACACACGCACCTGCACACTGCACACACCACCTACTACAACCTCTCACGTCTCGCCCCACCACACCATCCCAATGCCACGCATTCACCCATCGAGGCCCCCACGACCATCCCCGCAAACACTTTCCACACCCACCCCTATACCACCATCAACCCCCAGAACCAGTAAGCCTCCTAACCATCCCCTTTACCTATCATTGACATTGCAATGTTAATGAATTGCAGATCCCCGCCCCGTTCGTGCGCCCGCACAAGTCACACCTGATTCACCGGCTTTAAGCCCATCCATGTACGGCTATCCTTCCCCGCACAGTGATGCCGGTGACCGTCCTCCTCCGCGCGTTCGAGCGCCGCCCCAAGTAGCTGTTCCATCCAGTTCAATACCTCCACCTCCAACACCTACAGTAGGACCCTCAACATATGTCCAGCCTGATCGCGCGGACCGTCCCTCTGCCGCGGAACCACACCCCGGCAAAACCATATCAGACGTCGCGCTCATTGAGCGCCTAATGGTTGAGCATCCTCTTTTTGAAGACTTCTCCAGCTCTAGTGACGACGATGACGATGAATTTCTTGGCTGTTTCACTAGCTTAGAATCATCACCTCAATGTCTAGAATCAGGACTACCCATAGTGTCAGCTAAGACTGGTGTTATAGCTGCTGGTATAAAGCCCCAATCGGCGCTCAAGGGCGCTGGCAAGAAGAAGGCCAACTCCAAAGCAGTTACCTTCGCCACACGAAAGGAAGTGCGTCACTATGACAACAATTCATGTCCGGACGTGCAGGTATCTGAAGAACAGCGGCATAGGAAGCGGAAGATCAGGCCGGCTGATGATGAGGAAGGAGAAGAAGAACAAGAACATTGGCCGACGGTGGATGAGGAGGTAGACATGCCTGTAGAAGAGGAGGTGGATGAGAGGCCCGCCGAGAGGGAGAAGGACAGGGGGAAAGAGCCGAAGAAGGATGGGTATGTGATTCTTGCTTTTTTTCTGTACTATGTCGTATGCTACTTCTTCTTGCTGGCGGTGGTTAAAGGCCTGAATTTAGGATCCGCGATACGTTTCTGAACTTTTTCAGGGGGCGTAGTGGTTAGGTCCAAGGTGAGCGGTTGGGACTGGATATTAGTATAGGCACTAGTTAGAGATCAAGCTACAGGTTTTATAATCGGCATGTAGGTAACAGCAAGCATCAAGAACTTGTATTTTTATTTAATGCTATTCTTGCATTGATGTCATATTCCATCCGGAATTCTAACTACTAGTATGCTCAGGTAGATCTTATATATAGTTTCAAGTTATAATTCCCCTTTCTTTCGGCAACCGGAAAGGTGAGTTATAGTATTAATAAATAGTAACAAGAACTTAAGAGCCACCAATATTACACCTACTCAGGAGGATCTCCGCACCGGCATTACCTGTTACCCCGGGTTGATTGATCCTCTGCTAACGCGTCCCACAACTTGCCGAGACTCCCGAAATCCGGTGTTCATACTACACATACGATTCGGCTCCATTATAAGCTTACTTGTGCCATAAATATCAGCCTGTCATATACCCTGCCTTCCCAGGGACCACAGATCTGGTACCTGAGACACGAGCGTTCTAGAACCACCCATGACTGTATTACCTATCTAGCTCGACGACATATATATTCCAAAACGCAAGACCTGGATCTCTGAGGGATAGAATTCATCCGGGCTCCGAGTAACGTGATTTCAAATCAAGTCCCTTTTCGTCTTTTTCTACATACATAGGTAGTCCTTCATGCACGTCAGTAGAAGGGTGCTGAAATAGCGATTGGGGTATACTGGTATGTTCCATCATGATGAAGAGTTAGTTGACATTCATCACTTGTAAGGCTTGAGTCTAAATTATATGCCTTCCCACAAAAGCTAGTTGCCTATAAAACCCCATCACGTGACCTACTCTAACGCAGGTACCTACTACATACATACACTTCGCCCCCCTCTGTAAACTCCGCCCTCCACACTTTGCCAATAAACTCCCTGCACGGGGCGTTTCAAACAAGATTTTGCTAACCATTTTCATTCTCATAGGTGGGAGCAGTGAGGATCTACCCGCACCCAATCGTCGTGACATGTAATCACGTGACGCACTTTTCATGCTCGCCCAGACTGAAGGATAGAAGGTGTCAGACCACAATTTACCATGCAGCAACGTTTGGGAGGCGGCCAACTCTGGAACTTCAGCTCGTCAGTTGACAGGCTTGTACGTAGCCTCGTCGCGCTCTGTCATGTTCGTGAGAATAGAGTAGGATCGTACCCTGGGAGGCCATCACCCGCAACGGCCTAATACTGTACCGACTCCCCAGTTTTTTCACGTGTCCCTGGCGGGCAAAAAAGGAAAAAAGGGCACATCGACGTAAGACATTGCGTACATATGTTTGCGTTTCCATGGCCGGGGGGGGGGGGGGATGCGTGGAGGATGGGCGTACGGCGGATGCGCATTCTTTCACCGGCTCGGTGCGACCGACCGCCAATATATTGATGTGGTTTCGGCGCCGGCGGAGCCTAGAGGAGCGAGCTCCGAACCTACCAACCAGTCAGCCACCGAGATGGACGGCGCTCCGATTGCTCCCTTGTCTGTCAATGAAACTCGCAAGGCACCCACCCATCTACATATCCATCCATCCATCCATCCATCCATCTAGAGTAGGTAGTCTATCCATCCATCCACCTAGAGTAGGTAGCTATCCATCAATCCATCCACCCATCTATCATATACCAGTTGTGGCCGCTAAGATTACAGTAGCTTCCGGTTGGCTGGACTGTTGGTTGGTTGCCTACAGTTAGTCTCACATCTCGCCAGGTACAAATTCCAACCATCAGGCCAATCACTAGCAACGGACACGGAACTCCATGGCGCACCCACCTTCCTAGATCGTTCTGGAAGTCTTACAAATTCATCGTCGGGCTACTGCGAGATAACCTTAATGCGGCTCTTGCAGTCTTACGGCGCGAGGGGAAACGTACGTGTTGCCGACCCCACGGATTGCTTATGTAGGTAAAGGTAGAGTAACATGTACCCGTACATGTTGGACCCTTGGGGATTAATTAGGGATTGGAGGGGTATCCTGTAGCCTGTAGTAGTAGGCGGGCAAGAGAGGACAGTACAGGACAGGGGAGGTAAGGATGCGCTACACAACCATAAATTGGATTTCGCTTAGGAATCAAGCAGCTCCGTTCATTTTCTTCGTTTACGTCAACTTGTCCCTCCATCCCCCACCCCCCCCCCTTCTTCTCCCACCCCCCGATACGACAATGGGAGAGGCAGAGGGGCGGAGGTCGAGGTGTTAATGTGTTAATGGTGGTGGATGGATGGATGGATGGAGAATGAAACCTCGCGCGCATGGATGATGGATACGACCGGAAACCGGGGTGTTTCTATTTTCTGGGAGCGTTTAAAAGCTTCGGTGGTTCCTCCCTTCTGCTTCAACCATTACCCCCCCCCCCCACTGGTTTCCTCAACTCATAACCCCGGATCCTCATCCTCCTCCGTACACTCATCCTCCTCCGTACACTCGTAATTTCCCTTTTTTCTTTTTTTGTTTATTCGTCCTTAGAATCAATAGAATAGGTAAGCTCCATTTGCTCCCTACTGTCTCTCGGTAACTAGCTTCAGAGAATTAACGCTACACAGAGAAATTCACCCTAGAACGAGTTCTGTCACAATGTCGCAAAGCCTCACATCACCACCCTCACCTCCTACGAGGCATCTATTTTACCACCCTCGAACATCACCAAAGCAGCTCTCGATAGTGCTATTCCTAAACTCGGTAGCCACAAGCACCTACTCGAGCCCACCTCCTCCTCCGGCACCGCGAATAAGCAGGCTCCCTACGCCGGACATTCCAGATGCTCCGGAAGGAATGTTTTCGTATTTTGATTTCAACCCCCAACGGAGTTAAT
Organism: Morchella rufobrunnea; assembly: GCA_024713595.1. Lineage (NCBI taxonomy): Eukaryota > Fungi > Ascomycota > Pezizomycetes > Pezizales > Morchellaceae > Morchella > Morchella rufobrunnea. Next base: position 1,661,735 of record JAMGYT010000015.1, read on the forward strand.
CTGAGGTGAGCCTGATTTTTGTTATTTCCGCGTGGGCTCTGGAGCGTTGTTAGTGCTAACTCCAGCCTTATAGCCTATGTAGATCCTCACCAGGATCTGAAGCTTGATGGTTGGATTTTTCTTTGATTGGCGCTTTTCTTTCTTTTTGGGTACGGGCGTTCGGGTTCGGTTCTTGTTTTTACGTTCTTTCCTTTGTTCCTGGAGCAGGCCGGTCGGGATCTCTTCTCATGCATTCTCACCTCACCATTACATTATTATTATCCCATTTCTACTCACTGCCTATTCTGTATACCATATCTCACTTCAGTCATAAACTCTCCACCATGCTAGCAAATCATAATCATTGACCCCGAGGCCGGGGAGCGCAAACCCAATTCCGTTATCCTTCCTGTTGCAACCCCCGCAGCTAGGAGGGGGAAAAAAAATTCTACATCAGATGACACCGGCCAGGACCACGTCTGGTTGCGTTGCATGACGTACTGGCACCGTGAGGCTCAACAGACAGTTGCCAAGACAGCTAGCGAGGTGTTAGTCTCGTGTACCTGAGCTGTATGAGCATGAAGCGGGACAACCATCACGATGTAATTGAAGAATAGGGTAAAGTAAACGACGTCTCAAGGAGGCGAGGCATGCGCAGGGACCGCTTTGTCCGATCTTGTGATAGCGGGGGGATCGGTCGTGATGATAATTGATACTAGAGGGAAGTTTCATGTGGGCGACGTTCTTGGGAGCTATGCATCAAGTGCGCTGGCCATGTGAAGTTTGAACGATCTCCGTGCGCCGACGCAGAGGTTTGCGTGCTAGTGCGCACTCGAATGATCGTGGCACAGCTATCTGGTATCTGCTTGCTAGGTCAGTATGATACATCATCCAATTGAAACTGCATTCGGATTCTCTCGGGAGTGGGAAGCGTGCCTTCTGTGAAACTACAATCATTGTCGAAGGAACTCACACGGAACCCTGAACCTCGAAATTTCTCGGACAAAATAGCAAATCCCTATCCAAAAGCCGCGTAACTCCGGAGACGTATTTACGGATACCCGTGCATGCATGGGGCCTATCGGGGTGTGTATCGGTACACGGACGAATGCGTCCTGCGGAAGAGCCATGAAAATGACCGTCCTCCGTGTTGATCGCTGTTTCGATAAAAAATTATCGAATCGGCGGATATTTGCGCGTGGGGTTTATTATGTCGCATATAGAGCCCTTGGTCTGGTATGTTCGCCAAAATCAACAGCTAGCTCCTCTCAAAACTCCTAGGTCTCATTTGAAGATCATACCTATCTTAAATTAAGGCTAAAGCGAAGTATCTCCGCGGTATCCGGAGTGGAAAACTCGGAAAATGCTGTTCATCGAGGGTTTGATTGTGTGTACGTAGGGAAACCATCGTATGGATTTTAAAAGGTAGAGCAAGCCAATCGGAGCTCCAGGTTGAATTTATCAAAGAAATGTGAGTGTCAGGTTCAGATAGTCTACCTAAGGACAATTGGCTGGAGGATTGAAACCTCATCGGTGCATTCAATCTTAGCTTGGCTGGGAGCTATTTTTCTAGGGGCAGAGCTATTGCAGCTAGCTTAAGTACATGTAAGCAGGATGCTAGGAATGAAAAACCATGTATGCATATAAGTCACGTGTAGGAGCTCGGATTGATCCGCGGGGAGGACACAATACCCAAGTACCTATACTGAAATGCTCTGTCGTATCGCAATCCCAATACTTCCGAATAGCTGAAAAGACTATGATTAAAGTCAGAGTTTGGTCAAGGTACTGCCACATCATGGCTCATAGTGTAGATAGTTGAGGTCCTAGCGAGAACTTCGTAATAATCGAAACTGCCTCTCTCACAATCAATACGTCCCAGCAAATTAAATTGCTTATATACAAGTGAGTGCATAACGAAAGAATTGGAGCCCCTCCTTGAACTTGCAAGTACATGGTTGCGGGTTACCAGTCCAAACAGACGATATGAGTTATGGATATCAATAAAGAAGCTTGTTTAGAAGGGCAAATTGCCTCCGCGGCAAGAACAATCAGCGGTATTATACATCATCAAGTTGCACTTAGTGTTCATCTTCCATACCTACATAAGCATGGCCAGGCTTGTCATTTTCGTTGACCAAGAAATATGTGATAGTTCAAACAACAGAAAAGCAATTTTTAACGAATAGAATGATTCTTGAGCGGGGGGAGGGTCCTTTGACCAAATTCAAAGCCAATTGTGATATCTTTCAGGATCCATCTGTACTCCATCCTTGTGAGAACTCTTCCCTCCTCTGCAGAAGGAGTAAGTTTCCCGAATAGGGTGAGCTTATTCATGAGCTCACGTTCCTTCGCAGCCTTGGCCTCCCTGACCTGCCTTGCATTGATTATAGCCTCTGCGAAGGGAACAAGTTCCTCCAAAACATCGTGGTAGATGTTTATAACTTGCAGCGGAGGATAATCCTTATCCTGCCTGTCGCTATGTTCGGACCCGTCCGTGGCGTCAGTAAAAAAGGAACGTTCAGAGGGATTATAGATGTTGGGCCGGCGAGCGGAACTACTAGTAGTTGTTAGCACGGCTCCGTGGTATTTCAAGGGCTTCTTCTAATGAAAGTATACCCATGTTCAGCATTAAAAGCAGCCCACTCTTCGGAGTCATCTGTGTCGTGTGAAAAGTCGTCTGAAGAAGGGCCTGAATACTCCGAACTCTCATCGTCTTCAATCAAATCCCTGCTGGTGGCAGCGCTGAAATTCATGCCAGTGACAGCACTAGAATCGATGCTAGTAGTAGCATTATAGTCTCTGGTAGTAGCACTAAAGATTCGGATCCTACGAGCCGGTGCAAGAGAAACAATAGAATCCCCGCGAGTAGCAGCAGGAGTATTCTCGGCACTGGTGGCGGCTGGTCAGCCAGAGCTCATCAAATTTCAAATGATATTATTTTACCTAACTGCTTCTTCCGCATGAGTTCTATCCTCTTCAACGTTAGATTCTTCGAGGTTATTCATTCTAATAGAATAATCAGTAAAGATCTTATATCATGTATGGTAAATAATAGAGGGCGTACTTGAGATTTGAGTTCTCGTTGAGCATTGATAGCTTGCTTGCAAGGAGGTTGGTTCGATATGTTCTTCAACTCCTTTGGTCGTCAAATCTTTCTAAAGAAATGAGGGGTATCAGCATCTAAGCATGTAGGTCAGTTTGTTTCAGATTGACCAATACGGTACCTTTTTTTCTGTGCCTGTTGAGGCTAACTGCTGAGGGAACCGCTTCCGATGAGATTGTGCTGATGAAGATCTTCGCTACTACAGGCGAGGCAGCGAGAAGTTTGATGAGAAGAGATAAGAGAGAAGAGGTAAGAGAGAGGAAAGAGGAGTGAACGAAGTAGTGGAGGAAATTAGTCCGCAAAGGCTGGGTATTGATTCAGCTGGCAGAAAGCCATGTATGAACAACCTTTTTTTATTGGGCAACGTAGGCTTGATTCAATACAGCTAGCTAATATCACAATATTGCCGTGGTAAACTATGCCATTATCACTGCGTCTATAGAAATCGTCCATCATGATATTTTCATTTGGTGGTTGTTCAACCGCCAAAATGCTTGGCATACGAGTGATCTTTTATGAAGCAGGCTCAGTGACAAGGTGGTTTGTTTTAATTTCGACGACAAAGCAAATTCCTCGAGCTCCTCAGCTTAACGATTGCGCGTAATCGGGTAGGTTATAGATAAATACATGTATATCCCCATTATTGATCATGTATCGATAGACACAATATGATAGAAATAGTGCACACTTCCTCAGAAACATCTTTAAGACTTTCCAGCTCGTTCAAATTATATATGCTGCTCTGTGTCTTTGGGGTAAGGTACAAAATATCAATTATAATACATATAAGCCTAGGTGAAAGAAGGTTGCTAATCTCTGGTAGGATTAATACATGTAGATAGTACATCAAGATCCACTTATATCGTTTCCAAAAATATCTGACAAGTTTATCTACATGTTTTGACCTCCACGATCAGTCACTTCATATTATAAATAGTCGTATATACATCCCAAGTACTATATTTCCCCACCTCCTTCCTCTAACGAGACCTTCCCGCAACCACTGGGGCGAATCAAACCCCTAGACACCATACACTTATATACTAGGCCGACCCACTAGGACCCTATTCCGATAAAACACTATTTCGAGCCAAGAAACTTCATCAAAAGTATATCAGTTTAATCTACAGAACACCCCTATTATCCACGCTCTCCCTTGTTGAATTAAGTGTAATTCTCACTTCCTTTGTCTCACATGCCTAGACAGGGGAAACCAATAGTGACGAGAATTACACCCCTAACCCTATAGGCTCCATAAAAAGCTGTTTATTAGCCCACCCGACCCCCTGAGCATGAGGCCAGGAGCCTTGGCTCATTACTTAATATTCACGTGAGTGATAGTTATTTCTAGACACAAAGCTGGAGTAAAGCAAAGCAATCAACGTTTTTATCAAGCGGTCTGGTCAGAAGAGATGCTCTAGATCTCTCTAGTAATGCTTCATTCATGATCTCGAAATCAAAAACCAATGGTGTAAGATAATTCCTATATATCTCATAGCCCAATACGTAACTAAGCCTGGGCACAAGACTACCGCGTGAAAAAGAGTATGGATCCGCTACGGTAATATATCTCCGGCGTCTATTGGATTATAACGGAGGGCGTCCGGGCTATGCTATCCGTATCATAAAACTGCCTTAGCCGCATGGGGCTTTATACTGGTATCAGAGCCTCATTTGTATTTCCTACTTCAAGAGTCTCAATTAAAGGACCATCCAAGACCAAATAATCAAATCGACTACCCATTAAAGAAATAGAAAATTCTTAAAGGAATCATTCGTTAAATAGATCAGAATTTTCCAGGCCATGTTTATGAAACCTGTTGTGAACACATACTACACTACGCGTAGTCCGCATTTTTCTTTGGTTATTATTGGTGGTCATTGCTTCGCCTACATGTACAGTCGCACCTCGCTATCTCGTATCTTGATACCCCGGATCTCTTGCTGTCTCGTACGGATTTGCAGGACAGGTGCTGCTTTCCCTCACTAAAACCTATTTGCTGCCTTGCATATTTGCTATCTCGTAAGGCTGAGCTCCCAGAATATGCTAACGACATAACGAGGTGCGACTGTATATAGCGTATGCTTGGCTTTTCATAGCTTCTGCTATAATACCAGGCTAGCGGGGAGGCTTTCCCCATACAACGTCTCGTAGCCTCATCCGGTAATTCTTAAACCTAGTCTCGTTCTCAGCCCATACTGTGTGGTGTTAGATAAATTTAACTTAGTGATGAGATATTGCGTTAAACACAGTAGAGTCTGGTGCAATAACTTTCCGGAGAAACTCAGGGTTTCTATTTAACCCTGCCGGACTTTTTTGACAGTGAATCCGGAGTTTTTGGCATAGCAGCCGGAGCTTTTGGGCATAAAAACCGGAGCATTGGGAGGGCAACCGGACATTTGGGGGGCTCTTTGGCATAGAAACCGGACTTTTTGGCATAGCAACCGGGCCAAAAAAAGGACTGGTACAAACCTTTTGGGCAAGCACACCAGACCCTTCCGGTATTGAACTACACCACCAAAAAATTCCGATGGGGTCTGGGAACGAGATTACCTTAAATTCAGTAACGTATCCAATTAAGGTGACCCGGCTTGGTGAAAACGATAATCATATTTGAGGTTCATGAAGAATTACTCAATCATGTTATGAGGCGTTATATGGAGAAGAGTCCTCGGCTGGCCAGGTATTGTGACAGGAGCTGTAAATTATATATGTTGACACTCTGTCGTGTCTTGTCCACACACTTCTCAGTATATCTATATAACTGCATAAGTCAACTACTCTATTTTATCTCGGTTAAGCCGATGATACTGGTAATCCCCTCTCCCTACCTCTCCAATTGACCATAGTTGCGGTCACCAGCGCAAGCCGCGAGTGATACCGTGTGATTCTGTTCGTTGGGTGCTAGTGAATCATTAACGGATTGGGTGCTCATCCATTCTATGGTGGACTAGAGCTCTTGAGCGCCATCCAGCCTATTGCAATGCAACCACTCTGGTCTCCCCCCTCCAACAAGATACAACGCCGCTTCCCACCTCTGCATCTGTCCCCTTTGCTGCCTTCCAACTCCACCCAAAGCTTCGGCTTCGCCATTTGCACCAACTTTTTGAACACCCCCCAACTACTACACATAACTACACCACAGAGGAATCTCAATTGAAGATGGTGTATGAAAACATGCACTTAGATCCATTTTGGATGTACAAGGTCGAGTGCTACAATCCCGAGTATGTTCCGGCCTAGAACCCCAAATTAGAACATGAACTGATTACCCATAGGCACCTAGCTCAGCCCAACTTTTTACTTCCACCAGGAAATAGTCAGACATTCCCAAAGATAGAAAACTATTTTGAAGACATGCTCAGAAATCGCCTCCATCCTGTTTCCCCCATGTATTCACCCTCGCTCCTAATTTCCCCACCAGAACTGACCCGGAAACCCCGCTCCAGGTACTCGTCTTATGATGCTCTGCATATGGAAAACACCAAGATCTATCAGTCCCCAGAGATACAATTGGCCAGCATGATTGAGTCGATTCTCCCCCCTCTAAAGCCCTATCTCCTCCCGGTGTGTGGTAGCCCCCCTACCGATTACACTCCCAGCACAGCGTCCAGTCCCAGCTCATGTTCGGGTTGCTCACAATGCACCACTAAGCTTGGATCTATCAAAGATTTACGCAGCCCTACTCCATGTTCGCAATTTCCAATCGATGCTGGAGCCGAAATGGATGTAGCAGGGTATGTCCAACTCGCACCAGACAAGCTACGAGACCCCCGAGGTCGGATGCTTCTTGATTACCTCCATGCAGCAGCCGCGCGAGAAGAGGAGACACGACTTATAGCGAAAGCCTCCCCCCCAGCTCTGAGCATTGGGAGTAGCTCTGACTCTGATTCCGTAACGGCGCTCCCGGTTGTCGATGTTGAGCCACGGCCTCTCTTCGACCTTCGCACCGACACAACAGTTTATCAGGGAATCCTTGACCGACTCAACAAGCTCCTGAAGCCAAACTACACCCCTCCAGTATTCCCAGACTCGGACATGTGGTTTATCTTGTCTGAAGTTGCGGAGCGTCAGCGCGCGGTTCGAGAAGATCCACAGGGATGGTTCAAGGTACCCGAGTTGGTGCATCCGAAGCCAAAAAGGGTTGTTGGGCCTTGGAGCCACCTTGTCGACCCGTCTGAACTATAGCATACCATTGTACTTGTAGGTTGCTTGATTATCCGAGTTTACAGGCCTCTTCTAACTCCTATAGTTATGGGATCTATGAAGCTTCATGGACAAAATGGACAAGGCGAAGTCGAGTATTTAGTGGGAAGTATGGTATTAAATATCTCGTATGAGTGTTTGAGCCCTAGATTCCTCTTCAGGCGGGCTTATGTGTCCGCGTCGCTTCTATCCGTCACTATATCCCATTCTTACCACTTTTATTCCATTATTTTTATAATTTGTAGCCTCGACGGGAGTCTGAGTAGATGGGACTATGCCATTCATAGATCAAAAAAAAGAATCAAATTTTAGAACTTGAAAGCCGATTTAATTTGCTTATAATCTGGACTCTAGGTATATTCATCTCTAGGCGTAGTCTCGTTCCCAGACCCCATTGGTATTTTCTTGGTGGTGTGGTTCAATACCGGAAGGGTCTGGTGTGCTTGCCAAAAAGTCTGTACCAGTCCTTTTTTTTTTGGCCCGGTTGCTATGCCAAAAGTCCGTTTTCTATGCCAAAAACCCCGGGTTCATTGCCAAAAAAGCCCGGCGGGGTTAAAGAGAAACCCTGAGTTTCTCCGGAAAGTTATTGCTCCAGACCCTACTGTGTTTAATACGATATCTCATCACTAAGTTAAATTTATCCACCACCACTAACACCACACATTATGAGCTAGGAACGAGACTACTCTAGGCGTGGTCTAGCCGTTGAATATCTACTTACCTGGCATCTACGCACTACAAGGTATCAATATGTTAATTCACCCCGATCGAAAAGTATGTGTTCAGCACCGACTCTGTTTAATTAAAGTTCGAAACAGAATTATAGAAAACTTGGATCTATCGACAGAGCTCTAAGTTTCTCTTTTCGACCTACTCGAAATTTCTCTGAAAAATTACCTAATTTACGTATCTATCTCGTTAAGAACATTTCTACCTTCATTCTACAGGTCAGCGTACTTGATTACCACTTGAAAGGCACACATACACATATGTATGTCCATACTCTATATCAAAGCCTCGCCTATATAGATTACTTTACTCCCGCCGACCTGCCAATGTAAAATTTAACTCTATCAACAACCTCCCTGTCTGAATAAAAAAATCTCCCTGTCTTCCTCATGCTTTCACTCCACCACACCATTCCGTCATCCTCCATCCTTTAAATGGTCACATGTACATGTACTTTCCCAACCACCAAAATAGAAACACATATATTTGTATGATCCAGACCTGCACAAGAGCTTTAACTAGACAAAATTTGAACCTCAAATAATAGGTTTCCGGACATCATAACAAATTAAACCAAGTGTAGGAATATTCTGTCGTATTTGACAAGAGAAAGCTGACTTATCGATAGATGCATCAAATTACCGGATCAAACCATACCCGGTAATAGCGAATACGTGCTACGATACTCCAAAAAGACTTTGAAAAAGTTGTTTCACGGATCCCCAACCCAAGAGTCATTGTCTTGTTTCTCGCTTCTTTGCAAGACGAGCACTACGACGAGGCTTCTTAGCCGCAGGTGTTGAATCTCTCAGTAACTTCTCATCCTCCTCGTTTCCATCGATTTGGCGTCTTCTCTTGTTCTTAGCCGCAGACATTGTACCTTCCAATGGCCCCTCCTCCTCCTCATCCTCCTCGCGTTTGATGGTCTGGATCTTCCTCTTATTACTATCGTTCTTAGAGCTATCGTCCTTAGATCTATCGTCGTCCCCTACTCTCTTTTTTGGGGCGTTTGGGCTTGGTGCAGTCGAGGGTAGGGGGGCAAGGATTTGGTCCACTTTCTCAGCTTCGAGTTCATTATCCTTCACAGCCTCAAGCTCATAATAATCTCTATCTCCATGGCGGCCACCCGAATCTGGCGAGGGTAAAGGATTGAGAAGCGCACTGATGCTGGTGCGCTCTTCCGCAGTTCTCTTTTTCTCTTCCTCCTTCTTCTCCGGATTAGTGCTCGCGACTGCGGCCGGGATATGAGCGCTTACAGGTACCCCAGCTCCTCCTTCATGCCCATCGCTGGTCTGTTTTGGCGTTGGTGGCATAAACCAGCCACCTACACCTGGCAAGCTACGCCACGTATGGCCCTCCAACTTACACTTTCTTAGCTCCCGCTTGAGCTGTTGACCTGCACCGTCGTCAACTGGACTCTTATTCGTAGGTAGTTCGGTACTCTCAGTACTTGCGCTACGCTCTGGTGGCTCCTGAACAGAAAGCTGCTCGACTATTGCGGTAATGAAGTCGTTGAACGATCTAGAGGTGTTCATGTGACTCCGTGCAGTGGGACTAGCGGAGTGAAAACGGATGATTGACCCATTGGTGACTCGGGTGTCGGAAAACAGGTTCAAGCGGTCCAGGAGAAGATCGAAGAACTGGTCGACACGAATGGAGCTACCTAAAAATTCGTTGACAGTGTTCGATGATTCTGAGCGATAGACGGGGTTAAATACGGCGCTACTGGGGATTGAGAGGGGTGAAGATGGTGGTTCGAGGGTATTTGAGGAGCACTCAGAAACATCTATGTCCCACGGAACGTCGGTGATTCTGCACTTTGAGTAATCTTTCTTCGTATCAAACCTATATCCTCCAGTCATGCTGCGGGGCTGGGTTTCGGGAGCCTTAGGAGCTTTCGGAGGTGACGATTTATTTTGGGGATTTGGCTTTGGGCTTGCCACCCCGGTATCTGGGAGCTCGGGAATAACAGGAGGCTTGGGGACAGTGTCGTCATTATCCGCTTTAAAATCTACCGCGCCTTTAGAATCTTTCTTAATTGCCCAAGGAAGTCACAAACTCCTCACATAGTCCTCCATTCTCTTCATACTTTGATAACGTCTCTATAACATCGATAAATTCTTGCAGAACTCTCTCCACTCTCTCGCCCCGACGGCCTCGCTCCTGCCACATTTCTACCTGGTCACTGACGATACGTAGCCCGGTCCCCATGATACCCCCAAATGAGACCTTGAGATCGCCATCCAAAATATCGTTTAGGGCGGTGTGGGCGGAGAGGATAGTATCAACTTGAAGGTGAGAGGCATAAGGGTATTGGGTATGAAGATATAGAAGAGAGAGTAAGGTTTGAAACGTCTGAGGATGCCTGGTGTCCATGGTTGAGAGTGGTAGGTGGTATTGGCTAGGTTGGGTTTATTGAGGATGCTGTTATTGATCGAAGCGACAACAGTGTTTTTATCAAAGAGCGAGTAAGCTTATCAGAATAGCAGGAGTAGGCTCGATGAGCTGACAGTAGGCCTCGTACTATCCACATATATACTCGTAGAATCAAATTCTCACCATCAACTTCTGGTTTCTATTGACTTTATTTACTTAATGTTAAATAGCAATAGAAAAGACCTCAAACCGGCTAATCAGCTCTCTATGTAGTGTGGGATCACTTCTATATACTTTGTTCCATTACCTGTCCCGCCTCCAGGTTTGATTTCCCCAATTCTATTTGGGTATAATTATACCTACCGAGTGATATATCATGACCAAGTCTTAAAGCATGCATTAAACTTTATCCCCTGGTATGAGAAATTACCGGAGCTTATTTCAAACTTGGGAGACCAGTAATCAATGACATTGCCATTATGTGGATGCCCTCACCTCCAAATGTATAAATCCGCATAGGGTCTGGTATGTCGATACCCCTGATACGGTACAAGATCATTTGTACGAGCATATTACGAGGAAGGCTAGTTCTAAGGCTAAATAATCAATCTATTCACTACATCTCGTCTGATCCCTCAATACCTCTCTCTAAATTAACATTATTCCATGGTTCATTCTCCCTAGATCTCTGGTCTCACTCCTCATAATCGGAATCATCCTCATTAACAGAAGTGGCATCCTGATTGTACTCACTCTCAGCGTCAAACTCGCCTTCAGAATCATACTCTAACTCCCCATCGTCTTCCAAGGTAACTTCTTGGAGTCTAGAAATCAATGAACCGTCTTCTTCGTCTACTACAGAACCCGCTGTCTCAGTCTCAAGAGCCTCCGGGAGCCCAAACCTACTCCGGATGTTTGAATCTTTCACAATCTCACTCAAATCTTCTGCCCAGTCGTACCATGTATCATCGTTGGTAGCCACGGCCGCCGAGATGAAATTACAGCAGTTCTCCACCCATTCGACAATCCACTCCATATCTATAGTCCCGGCCGCTTGCCGAAATTCAACTGTCTTGTAAGTCAACGCACATGTCAGATTATACTTATAAAACCTAGATGATTCTGCATCTGTAGCGTCATTACTGCCATTTATCACACGCAATACTTCCTCAACTGTGATCTGCTCATCAATTCGCCATATCATTTGTGCGGGTGTAAGGCCCCTAAGGCCATGGCTAGAACGATTTGGGGCAATCATGCTCGGTCGAGCACTGGTGGGTGGTGGGTGCGAGCGATGCTCTGGGTGGTGGCGGTCCATCTCCTCCTCAAAGAGAGCAACAGCTTTGGATATTTGTTTCAGCTCCCGAACCGTGTAGTCACGGCCGATACCGATGTGGACATGCAGGCCGCAGGTATCATTAAAATCTACAGTTGCGCCGCTTTTTTCGCATGCGGTGAGAATGGAAGCGCACATGGAGCGGACAGTCTGCTTCCAGTTCTTATGAGTTAATATAGGGGTGCATACTTCAACACCGCGGCCACGAATATTTGGGCTGGTATGGTGTCGAGGCCTGACGGAGATGTCGTCCTTGATTTGGAAATGAAGTTCCATGTGCTGACGTTGTTCAAGTCCTTTAGAGGAGGTATCCTGGGAGGGGAGAAACTCTAGTTCCTCTGGAATGGTCCCGAAAATGAGTCGTAGGACACCCATTTTGTTGGCTAGCTCTTTTAAAGCGTTAGCAATAAACTCCAGGTCGCCATATGGGACAATTTTAACGGAGCGTGGGAGGTCGAAAAGAACCATCTCAAGCTCGACACCGATAGTCATATCCTTGGATTTGATAGTTCCGACTGTCCCGGTTCGTATGATAGACATGTTATGAGCTGTTCTATTTGCAGGAAAAATAGGTTTAATTTTAGGGGTGTTTAAATATATCAGTTTGCAGATGAAGCTTGTGTGTGATACTTCGATGTACCTAGGGATATCTAGCCTTTTATTCTAAGTACTCCATTCAAGCGTACTAATTACATTCTAGAATGATTCGATGATGCGTCATTGAAAACTGATACTTCTCTGCACTTGAAAACTTGTAATTTCTGATGAAAAGGATTTGTGTAACAAGATGAACACCTTGTAAACACCATGCTCCTAAAATTTGAAGTTTCCCTATGTTTTACAAACCTAAAAATATTTCCAAACAGCATTATGGTGGGAATCTCCGACCGTATCTCATGAAACATCTTCTATATATATACACAACACCATTAGTATCGATGTGAGAGAGATTGAGTGAGTACATAATAGCAGAGATAAAGGATACTAAAAGCTGGTACTCACTACTTAAGCCCGCTGCAATAATAGCAGCTAACAAACACCCAAACAAGCATCCCATGTACTAGGGATTCCCAAGCCCCTTATTGAACTATAATTTCATTAGATATCTTCTAAACTGAGTATAAAGGGACATAATAGGTAGATAGATACCTCCCAGATAACTACAAAAAGGGAGTTATCGAGAATATCCCAGCACTCATATGCTCTTTCAAGTTCTGTAACCGCCTCCTGGCTTGGCGGAAACCTGCAGTCGAAGATATAGCTTTCAGTACAGATTCCAGAACCATCCTGCGAGATATACTCACTCAACAACCTCATCCCTCAGATTGATTAGTGCTTGAACAATCCTTTTTGCAGTTGTAACTCTGTACTGGTGAAAAGATTTTTCAATCTTGTCGGCGTTCCCCCTGAGACACCCTGAGGCGTTGAAGAACACTAGCAAGTCTAGATATTCATCTAGGAAGTTGAGTGTCTTTCTCCAAAGATCAAGCTCCTTTGGTAACTGGGAGAATGTAGAGCCCTTCACTTTGAAGTTGAACAAGGAATGAAAGTTGAATTGAGGTGAGCCCCCGCTTGAGCACGAGCTGTTCGATGGACTTCCAATTGCGCTGCTAGGGCTTGCGGAGGGAGTCCGGCTGCGTCTTGCAAATGGTTTTGATACGCGAAACACTCCGGTGGTGCCGGGGGAAGAGGTGCGTGGGGGGGCTCGTTGAGAAGAGCCTCGAGGCAATCTGTTGGAAATCATTTTGGGGGAATGAGGGCACTAAAAGGCTTGAAGTTATGAAGTGGTGGGATGAAAATTGCTCCTGATGTTGATGAATGAGATGGAATTTGTTTTCTTTGGTGGAGCGGATTTTTAGTGGTAAAAGTAGGAGGTGGTTGAAGGGGGCTCTTGCTTTGCGTCAATCCTACTGGGTGTCATGCACAGAGTACAGCAAAACCTATCATAATTCCACCCTCTCAAAATTCCATCCCTACCAAACTTCCAGCGGTTGGGGGGGCCAATACACATAGATTGCTAGCAAATACCTCTCTCTAAATTCCATCCCTACGATAATTCCAGCAAAATTTTGGCCACCACGGGGGTGGAATTATGATAGGTTTTGCTGTACATGTATATACCTACACGTACTAAACGGACATGTCTGCTTTACCATCTTGGGATACAGTCCAGCAAGTGTCAAATATCATATCTGAATTCAAGTCCCTATGACGATTCTCTTCACGCGTTGACTACGGCCTCTCACGATAGCTACATTGGGATAATAGATACAAGGAGCAGACTCGTCTGAGACCTCTTGACCTTCCCTCAACAAAGATGAGATATAGATTATGATAAGAGATGTACCCCTTAGAATTAAATGGCTTGGCTCGGATCGGTAGTCTCAAGAAAAAATATATTTACGGCCAAGTTGATGATAATTGTCAATTTTAGTGAAATTTATATTACTACATGTATATCTCTCCACATCACCACGTCACGTGGCATATAGCACAATGCCTGTTTATAATATATCTTTAGGCCATCGAGATGAATAATAGTACGGCTATAGGATCTCTACATATAGTTATGGGTTTAAGACTGGTATTCTCTCCTAATGATGTCCTCAGCGATCTTCACAGTACGTCCCTTGAGGGAATAGCGCTTCGTTTAAACCTGGTAATGCGCTTGACGGCTCTATCAACTCATTGATTCAAAACTAGCAACCTCTACCCTTAATATTCCTACCCGCATAATATAATTTAACATTTCACCTCCACCTATATAGCTTGGTAGCCCAAGGGATAGATGTTTATTAGCAAGCAGGTTGACCCTATCAACCACTGACCTCTTTAATAGGGGATTAACTAATTTTACAATCATCTCACTAGTATTTCACTAGATTAGCTCGGTTCAACAACAAGACAAAGCACAATCTAAAGATACGACTCCTAGGTCTTGCATATTCGCCTACTTCCCCGCACAAGCACCCCCGTGGTTTGTTGTCATCAAAGGTCTAAAAACGGCATGAAAATTCGACACCACTAAGAGGCACAGCAACAAGCCACGCATGAATCCCGCTCTTGATGCATATGCATCCGCTGGAGCATAAAATTTCATCTCCAGCTCTCCAAATTTCATTTTCCCAATTGTCAGACTGACCATAATTTTAATCTTCAGGGACACCTACCGATCATGGGATCTTTCAAATACTAAAGATAAGAAATCGGCTCAATCACGCGGAGAATTACGCGCAACTGCTTTTAAATTTTGAAACACATCTCGGGTGTGTCAAAACCACAGCATTTGGAACCATGGTTTAGGAGATGACCAAATCAACAAAGTATGTCTCCCATAAAGCAGTCTTGTTATACAAGGGGTATGTCCTTGTTTTCATACCTTGAAAGGTGGATCTATTTATTAAGAATGATGGGTCCAATTGGCCCCAAATTTGAGACAATAATATCAAGCTTCACCGTGCAGGCTTTACTAATTTACCCGAAATACAATCAGCTACATACATACATTCATTCATATAAGTAGTGTAACGTGACTGAGACTGGGGCATTGATTGATGGGCCGCAAAGGTACGTAACCGTTTACCCTTTAGGTCAATTATGTTCATTTCAAATTCTCCTTTTCTTTCTTTTTGGTGTTCTGGAGATTTATATAACACTATAAATACCCCCCAGCTGATCATAAGCTTTCTGACCCCTGCTAATTATTCAGTTGCACATAGATCTCACTCTAAAGAGACAAAACTAATTCAAAACGGAAATAGAATTCCGCTTCGTCATGACAATCGCCTAAAGGTTTCTAGCGACAGCAAAGATTATTAACCCTCACCACTGAGAACTGTTCATGATGATAATGTAGATTTCTGAATTGCGCAGGGCTATCATAAGTAATCTGCAGCCGCGCTCAACGAGCCTGGCAGTATTTACCAAATCAAATATTAGAATGCATGCCACTCAATAACCACTCAGGGCTCTTTAGTTATGAAGCAGCCACCAAAAACATATCGGAGTTCCGCACTGAAACAGAAATTTATTCTTGTATACTCTGAGATAGATTAAGTTGAAACATGCTTTTGTTATATAAAATAGAAGTAATATAGTGATACTTCCGCTTCCGAGCGATCATTGTGTTTGATATTCAAGAGATCTCCAAAAGCTTGCTTGGGATAAAGAAGCTCATAAACTAGCTCAGTAGCAGCCTTATTTGTTAAGGGCCCATTCGGCTGCACGTTAAAACGGAGTTTTGACGAGATAACTCCGTTTTGTTATTTTCATAACTCCATTATGATCGGTTGTGTTCGATAACCCATTTTTTTGACTCCATCAAGGCTCTGAAACTGAATTCTTGGAAAGTAGACTCGCGGGTGAGGGAGATATGCGGAAGTTGGGGGGAATGCTGAATTTCACTGGAACTCGATGTTGCAACCAGCGCCAGTACCTGTTCTCTCACCCAAATAATCCTTGTTCGGCATCCCCCCGGCTTCGCCAAAATCTCGCCTACCACAACCGTGCCGTTGCTAAACGGAGTTTCAACAACCGAACGGGCCCTAAGATATCATTGATCCTGTGAATGGTTTCAAATGCCTATTTTGGCGATATGGGGGCTAGATAGTACGATTCGCCCAGAAATGGAACAGATTCCCCAGAATCCAAGAATATCTATAATGAATCACCTCCTAAGCCCCTCGTAGCCTTAATTTCATAGTTATTGGACTCATGGTTGTTGACTTTGTCTGTCACTAGAGCAGAGGGCTTTGTTAAAGATTGACCCAATCCGTAGCCTGTATGCTTTCGCAACCACTGAAAAAAAAAACCCCCCATTCTACTTTTCACCTGGAACAGCGACCAACAGAACATTAACCCAAATCATCCGATTTCTATTATAACGGCTGTCTAAAATCATCGTGAAAATGATCTTGGGAATGTGGGAAAGCTTGGGGATTGCCATGCCCCACTCCCCCAAAATTAAAGAGCATCCGGGTATTTAGACTGCACCTTGCCGCATATATCCCGATAGGTTATAATAGCTGAACCAAATTCCCTGGTAACCCATCGATCAGAAAGAATGTCAAGTGTCCTTCACATTCTCAGTTTCCCTGGTGGTGGGATCGATAATTACAGTGGTATGGGTATATATACACCATGAAAGGCATACAATTCGCGTTGGAAACATCGTACTAGTACCTAACTGTTAACTTCAAAGGAGGTTGTACAGAACATCCATCTCCCGATCCATGTTCCCGTCGTGGTCGGTGGGTGCCACCTGCGGTCTGTATCAACCCCACCGGGATGTCTTGACGTGACATAAATAGCAATAAGAGCCTCTTAGCCAACCTCATATGGTGATCGACACAGGGGTCTTCGCCTCCTAAGCGCTTATTCATGCGGCTTTAGTCTTTCAGAGTAAAGCAAAGCAACAAAAGGTGTCAAGGCTTCGTTTTCTCAGATACCTATTCTGTAAGTCAGACTGCGCCGTCGTCAAACCTTACGATCATTTCCATGCATGGCATGGGTTTTATCCTCAACGCCGCAGAGGCGGGGGCAGGAGAGTATAAGTTCTGTCAGGGTCCCTCGAGAGAATCGAGGGAAATCTTTTGTTTACTGGATGGCCTTTCTTGAAAACTACATGACATCAGAAAACTATTTGGACACACTCAAGGAAAATTGGTATCTTTATATTTTCAATTGACGGTACCAAAACATATTTGTCGAATTAAGGGAGAGCGCCAAAAGAAGGAAAAAATTGAAAGAAAAAAAAAAAAATGTCGAACTCAGGATTGTCGGCGCAGGTATCGGCGATAGTATCAGCTTCTATGACAGCATGTGTTGGGGAATCTTGCAGTAAGTATTTCTTTCCACGTTTCGCTCTCCTCTGCAAGTAATAAAGATGGAAATTAGCTTCAACAATGGCGGTCGCGCAAAGTACTTCGGATACCATGACAACACCCTCACCAAGTCCCACTGAAGTCGATGGTTCGTCTTCTTCGAGATCGTTAATAACAACACATGTAACGTCAACAGTACGGCCTTCA
This sequence comes from Morchella rufobrunnea, assembly GCA_024713595.1. Classification (NCBI taxonomy): domain Eukaryota; kingdom Fungi; phylum Ascomycota; class Pezizomycetes; order Pezizales; family Morchellaceae; genus Morchella; species Morchella rufobrunnea. The sequence goes on from JAMGYT010000015.1 coordinate 1,679,497, forward strand.
ATGGTGGTTGTGACAGTTACGACCCCCCTGAATTCATCACCGACATTGGATCTAGATTCAACCGTGGCCGAGACTGAGAGCGCAACTTCAGATAATGTCCACAGATCTAACGACACAAGGGTTGTCGCGATAACTATTGGTGTTGTCGGTGGTATTGCTCTTTTAATATTACTATTATACTGGCTCATCAACTATCTCGCGAGCCGTCACTACCAAGATGAAGAGGAGTACATGTGGGTTAATCTTCTCGGGGTATATGGAGTAGGGGTGTGGGGGGGGGATCATGGCTAACGAAATATACGACTTGAAGAAATAGGGATGTTGAAGGAGAATCAGCAACATCCATGCTGGGAGCTAGATCAAAATCAGAGCGCGACACACCTCAGCCCGTGCGCCCAATATTATCCCGACCCAAGCGTGCATCTCTGATACCATACGCAAGAAAGGCTGTAGCATTTGATAGGCCCGCTCGAAGTTCATATAATAGTAATTCATCACGCTTTTCGGATCTAATAGGACGCGTGTCGGCCGTTCATCCTGGAACACGAGTAATGTTCGGAAGCCCGGCAACGAAGGCAACAAAAATAGTGCCACCCCGGAAGCCCGTTCCACGACGACAGTATGCCCCCAGTGGCACGGAGAGTGACTACAGTGACGATGCGGACGATGTATCAACAGTATTGGGGGGTACTGGGAAATCGCAAAATCAAATTCAACAAGAGGCGGCTTATCATCCGTTACCGCCAGGTGTGCCATTCGCAAAATGGTTAAATGCCGGAAGAGCTCAGGAACTCCCGACAAGTAATTCAAGACCGTCCTCTAGTTGGCAGAAATAGAGAGATGGGCGCATAATTTAAAGTTAAAGGGGAAAGTTTATACTGGAATAGCATAGCAGGTTTTGTGTTTAATAAAGTTCGGTATGTGTATATAGGATGCACATCTGGATGTGTCCAAATAATTCAGTTTAAACTGTGTCTTCACTACGTATCTGTATATTGCCTTACCATCTGTATTTTCGCTATTTCATTCATTTTTTACCCGTCATTTCATAACCAGGAGTTTTTACATGTGGGCGGGGGCGGTCTTTTTATTTTTACCGCATTGTTAAGGTTGGTTTCTACAAGGGGGGTCTTGATGATAGATCTAGTCAGAACGCAAAATGCACTTTATTCTCTCGAAAGGCCCCTCCAAACTCAACTTCAAAATATGCCTCCACCTCGTACAGACATAGCCGAATAAGTAGAGACCCCGCATAAAGCCCAAGTCAAGGCTTCCAGGGCGGCTGCCTAAGCACGTCGTAGCACCCACGTCGTGCAAGGCTTCTCGGTTAAATAAAGCCCTTACAAAATAAACACCGGAAACCCAGATCCGGAGCACGCAGAGAGCTTTTTAACGGCTCCAACAATTAACGTTATCGTATCGTAAATATCCCAATCTCATCTCATCTCACTCGCAGTAACTTTGGTAAGTGCGCCAAGTTTCTGCAGCAAGATGATAAATGCGGAGTCGAGTTGTTTCATCTTTCATCGGCATGCATTGGCGGGTCAGGGCTGAAACGACTTACATAGCAACCTGACTGATAGGCCCCCGGCAGAACCGAGGCTTAAGGTTGTATAATATCGAAACGTAAAGTACATACTAGTAAGATCTCGGATCTGCGGCCCAGTCATTTCTGAGCCTTGATCATGCGTCCTGACAGTAAGCGGATCATGGCACGTCACTCGTAAGGTCACATGATATGGCATGACTAGACAAGATGGGAGCAGGAACCAGGGAAAGTATCGATGTATTTCCAATATTTACCAATGAGGGAACTTAGGCTGTATATATGAGGCTTGGGAAGTGCTTCTGCTTAGATTGGCCTAACCGAATATGTCAGAGATCTCATGTGCACCTGCTGGCAGATAGATCTCGTCAACGTCACGCGCTGTGGTACGGGCTGATGACTGGTTGATCTAGATGAGAGTAAGCTATTCATTCATGGGTTTACTTGCCTGTACCTATGCGTGCGGGGGGCGACTCTCTACCGATATAGTGGTGTAGTAAGAGATCACCGCCCATTACCAGTTTGAGAATAACCGGCATCGTACTAGAGAACTGGTGAAACAACCGCGTCTATTGATTACTCAGAGCTGAGGATCGCGCCGCCGCGGCGGATGCGGAAAGGAGTAGAAGATGCCCTTGTTTGGATTGTTAGATATCAATGGCAGGTTAGTACGGTGTTATGTGTAGGGAGAATAAGAAATAAATATTACCTAGACCCAACTTTTGAAGCCGCCTGGGCCACGTAACACAAATCTCTGCACCTTTCAGAGAATAGCGAGTATCAAGTACTCGTTAGATCCATATCATGAATGATGGTACTGCGTTGTTTATCGTAATTCCGCCTTGCTGTAGTTCTATCGCTGCCCGTTTGATATTTACATCCGGTTTTCAAGAGCGGGAAAGTTGTCTCGCTAATTAAAGCCCTCCCTAAATTCTACGCCTACAATATTTCCAGTCAATATCGAAAATTTTAGAACTGGGTATATGATCGTTCTTCCTGCTGACGCTAATTGGAGGGTAATTTCCTTGCTTCCTTACTACGGGATAACCGCTTTGTTATACGATATCACTCACTCTTTTGTATGATTCTGCTGCTAACCTATCAGCATATTCCAACTCACATACATAAAACCCATCTTTAGCAAGGGGTCTGAAATAGAGCGTTGAAATCAATTCCTAAAGAAATCCGATGATAAAAGCCTGAGAGAAAGGGGAATATACCAGCAAGAGGCCGAGCCCTACAGGATTGCTTTTGTTAACCGTGTTTGTCCCACTCTGACGTTTACCGGCCTAAATGGATACCGGCCATCTCCAAATCTGATTTTTGTGTCACAATAACAACCTCTATCCAATAATACTGAACTCTTCGGTAGATGTGGTCAAACTCTAATAGGTCCAACGTAGCACGCTATCCAGCGATGCGATCCCCAGGGGATGATAAAATGGGATAAGATAGGTCGAGCTCCTGTTTCTTTCTTGTCGAACGCAATCGTTTCATAGTCAAGAGTCCTATCTTACTCACCAAGACTCTTAGTAAGGCGAAAGATTGTATTTTCTTTTATTCTTAAAGTGATGGACCTCACCTATTACACTTGATGCAAAATATACAGATGGAAGCATACACATATATAATTCACATAAATTATTTTCTAATGTGTATCCTTCTGAGCTGCCAGTCCGGGGTTTCGACCCTATAAGATGATTTCTGTAACCCACGAGGTTCCTTGTTCTGAGAACATACGATGAGATGTGTCCTTCCAGATGCTCCAACGTGCCGTGGTGACGCAATTTATGTTAAACGTTGTCTATTGGTCATGAGTGTATCCACTGCAGAAGATGTGGCCGTTAAATGCGTAACGTCAGTCTCTTTTGTGCTGTACAAGTGCTATGCCCTAGCAGGGCTGATTACCTCCGTTAGTTAACTAGTCATTACCTGGCCAAAATTAATGCCTGTTGGAATTCAGTGACTCTTAACCCGGCTCCTATCATTAAAAAAAATCTGTTCCCAAGCCCAATTGACCATTGACCCCTTGCTCTCCCAGAGTCCACTTCCCTACCTAATCCTAGACCCCAGAGGAGTAATGGCGGCCCCACCGTGCTAACATAGGTCATCAATAGAATATAATCTAGACAGTCATACCTATATGGGTGTGTTTAACTCCCGTGAGAAACTTGAAGAATAGTCAATTAGTGATGGGCCCGAGACGAGACGAGACGAGACGAGACCTAGCTCAATCTCGTCCTACCCCTCCTCACGGAGGCCCCAATCCCGTCTCATCTTACTACTAGTCTCTGAAGTTATATTGTGTGGGAGAGAAGAAGAGCGAAGTGATTTGAGGTGTGATTTGAACACGTGACCTTTTGTGGAGGTAGTGATGTTACTAGAAAGTGAAGAGTTTTCCAATTGTGCCGCTGAATAGTTCAGGGTGAGAGGGGACTTTAGTCGCCCTATATATACAGATATTTTACTAACACGTGATCCCTGATTACATAACCATATCCTTGTTCCATCTATGACTCATTCCACATTACATGATTATTATTCCACATAACCGATGTCGCAATGCCAAGCCCTAATTTTAACACTTCCCTCACTTGCCACATCGTATCCTTTCTGAATATATCATGGTGTGCGGGTTTCGGAAGGCGCTTTAGTCGTGACGTCTGCTACATTGTCGCCGGTAGGAGCGTGAGGAGTTCGAAGGTTCGGCTTCAAGTTGCTCCGGCGTGTAGTGATAGTGTCGTCGATGTGTTTCGATCGATCGTGAATCCTAGGGTTTCGACTCAGGTCTATTGATCCTGTATTGTCGGCGTGTAGGAAGTATTGGTAGGTTTGTTGAAGTTCCGTTAGGGCATTCTTTAACCATACTAGTTGACGAGCTGCGAGTGACAGGGCCATGTATTCAGCTTCTGTTGTTGAGACTGCGACTGATTTCTGCTTCCGGCTTCTCCAACTTATTGCTGATTTCCTAGATGCGAAGGCGTGTCAGAGAAGGATTTTCGATCATCAAGGTTTGAAGCGTAGGAACTGTCTGAGAATCCGTCGAGTGTTCTAGAATTCCCTTTCGGGTAGAACAGTGTCCAGTCCTTGGTTCCGTTGAGGTATCGGAGGACTCGCTTTGTTCTTCGCATATGTTCCTCAGTTGGACGTGAGGAGAACTGGGAGAGGCGGTAACGGTATGGGTGATATCTGGTCTTGTAGCTATGCTGGCATACATGAGTGATCCTATTATCGATTGGTATTGGGTTTGGTTCTCGATGATGTCCTCTGGTTCTCCTTTACGAAGGGTGAGGTTAGGTTCGAGTGGAGTGCCGACTGGTTTAGAGTCTGCCATCCCAAACTTCTCTAGAATTTTGTTGATGTAAGCATGTTGTGATAGCTCAATACCAACCTTGGTTACCTTTATTCCAATTCCCAGTATGAATTTCGAGTTACCGAGATCCGTACATTCGAAGTCTGCCTTAAGCAGTTGTTGTACTTCTTTTCTGAATGGGGAGTCGGGTCCGAATATCATGATGTCGTCTACATACACCGATATGTATAGTCGTTGTTTAGTATGTATGAACACGCATGGGTCGAATTTGGCTGGGACAAATCCTTTCCGTTGAAGAGTCTGCTAGGCAAGCATACCATTCACGGGGTGATTGTTTTAGTCCGTATATGCATTTCCGAAGTTTACACCTTGTTGTCCTGCCTGTAGCCATCAGGTAGTTCCATGTAAATCTCCTCTTTGAGTATCCGTAAAGGAAGGCTGACTTGACGTCCATTTGTTGTGGTATCCAACCATTGTGAGCAGCTAGTGCTAGGAGTAGTCTGAGTGAATCATATCGGGTGACTGGGGCGAAGGTTTCATCGTAGTCTTGGTATTGTACTTGGGTGAAGCCTTTAGCAACGTATCGAGCTTTATACCGGATTCGATGGTTCCGTCCGAGTTGTGTTTGATTTTGAATACCCACTTTCCTTGTACTACTGCACGATTGGTTGGTCGGTCGACAATGTCCCAGGTTTGGGCCTTTTCGAGGGCGTCTTTTCAGTCTGTATAGCCTTTTTCCATAGGCAGTGCGATCTTCGCTTTTCATAGCTTGATTGTAGGTTGAAGGTTCGGTGACTAGGTATACCCGTTCACTTGGTGTGTTGAGGAGTCGTATTCTGTTTGTAATGCACTTCTGGCCCTTTTTTGGTCATCCATTATTTCTGCCATTTCGAGTCGTTTCTCATCCTCTTCCAATGTGTCGTCGGTAATTAGTCTTTGACATTCTTGGTCATATTCTTTGCCGAGTTCCTTCATCTTTTTCTGTATTTCTACTTTCCTACTCTCATTTTCTAGCTCTGATTGTTTTTCCGTTCTTTGGCGGATGCGAGTTGATCTTCGTTGAGGAGCTGGAGGTGGTGCTATCTCAGGTTGCTTCCCTTGTTAGGTATTACCGGTGGAGATTGTTTAGGTCTCTCGGGTGTTTTTGGGGGGGATCTCGATAGTTCCTCTTGGTGTGGTTTTTCGGTGGTAGATTCTGGTTCGTCTTCAGACCTGTCTTCTGAGTCGGAACCGGCATCTGTTGGTGCAATCATATTAGGTGTTAGGATAGGGATGGATCCGGTTTCCACAGTTACTTCCCTGATTCAGGAGGAACGTGACGTCTCGAGATTCAATTACCCTATGTTTTGATCCGACCCATATACGATATATTTTGTTACTGTCTGTGTACCCAACTATCATTCCTTCTACTGCTCGCGGGGCTAGTTTGCTTCCTGGAGGTCTAGTTTCTTCCGGGATGTAGACATAGCACTTCTTACCGAATGGTTGTAGGTGTTGAATACTTTCGGTCGTCTTTCCTTTCAGGGCTTCGTGGGTGTTATCCCTTTTAGCGTGCACTGTGTTGGAGTCGATTTTAAGGTAGACAGCTGTTGCATAAGCTTCTCCCCATAACGCCGGATAGTCCATGATCATGCACCTGACCATGGTTGTTATCGTACAATTAAAGCGCTCTGCAATCCCATTTGATTCATGGTTGTAGGGGTGTTAGCTCGTAATACTATTCCTTGTTGTTGGAAGTACTTGGTTATGTCTTTGTTGACATACTCGCCGCCGTTGTCAGTCCGGAATCTTAGTATGGTAGTGTCATACTGTTTTTCCATTCTGGTGACGAATTCTCGTATGGCTATCTTCGCATCATCCTTTCGTTTGAGGAAGTATATCCAGGAGAACCGAGTGTAGTCATCAATGAAGGACATATAGTACCTAGATTTACCTAGCGATTCAATACCGAATTGTCCAGACAGATCTGAGTGGATTAACTCGAATGGTCGTTGGGATCTAGTACTTGTTGGTGCTGGTTTCTGATGCGTACTCTTGGAGAGGCACAGTCCTTGCAGTGGAAGTTGTCTGGTTTGGGAGGCAGTTTCTGGATGTCGTCAGTATAGGTTTTCGAGTGTGGCTGGATGTCCTAATGCTTGATGCCAATCATAGTAGGAAACCAATCGAATTGTATTACTAGCTAACTGTACATTCAGAGACCCTTTTCCAATTTTGCCCAGATTATCTTTTTACCCGCTTTTGTGATGAATTTATTTCCTCCTCCTGACTCAGTTCTAAACCCTTTTTATCGAGGGTAGGTTCGAGACCAATCCGCGTTCGGTGTGAGGACCAATTGTCGTCGGTGAAGATGATGGAGAATCTAGTTCCATCGGGAAGGTAGCATCGAAACTAAGCGCTTAGTCCAGTGATCCTATGCCTGGTTCCATCAGCTGTGTGGACAGTTCCAGAGTAGGGTCTGACGTTGTGTAATTGGTGTCAAAGGCGTAACGTGAGAGGTTGCTCCAGAGTCAAAAGATCCAGGAAGGGGAAGGAGTGGGGTCATGGCGTCTGTGCAGATTGTAGTGGCTGAGTCGTTTATGACTGCCGATGCTGATTCCTTATTTTTCCTTTTTGTTTCCTTTCTCTTTTTGTTTCTTTCTTGGAGCCTCCGACAGTTGGTGTAGTCGTGGCGCTTTGTAGGAGAGGTTCGCTTTTTGCAATGTGCATTCCTTCTCGTTCGATGGTGGTGGTGGTGGGGCGTCTTGGTGTAGAACGCTTTCCATTTGTGGGTTCGGGTTCATCGCCGTGTAAGGCAAGAGTCTCGGTAGCGTCTTCGTAGGTGAGTCCTTCTTTGTCTGAAGGTTGTCTACGGCGTTGTCCATCGATTTTGGTAGTGAGGATAGGGCATTACTGCCATGGTTTCATCGGAGTTATTAGCGATTGGAAGGTTTTTGCTACCCGTTATCGGCAGCCTGGCACCTTTGGGCCAGTTGTTTCTTGATTCATCAAAGGTGTCAGGAAAGAGGACGGGTTGTCTCCTTCCTCCATCTGAATCTTCGTGAAGCCAAGTTCACTAACGCGTGGAGGGCTAACTTCGGTCGAATTTGGTTTTCAGTACCGTCCATGCCATGGCATTTTTCGGCGTAATTCTGGGTCTTGGAGGTCTTGATTCTGGCGGTGGTGAGGAGGTTCTGACGATGTCATCGATCCTCTGCCAATTCGCTGTAGTCTTCGTCTTCGTCTGGGGTTGGGATTTTGCCGTCTATAAACTACCACTGACTCTTAATCTTTCTCCAGGGATCTGGAGGTTTGATAGTTTGTTTGGCCCGTAGTTTGGGCAAACCATCAAATTATTTGGGTTTACAGATGTCTTGGTGACCTTCTTTTCTGAGGTTTCAATCTCAGCTGGCAGTTCTTAGAGGTCTTAGAAGATTCTGCAATTGGAGAGGTGGGCGTGGTGTTGTATGAAGTGTATAGAGTTAAGCGATAGAGTGTGAAGGTAATCGGATTTATTGTGCAGAACCCGGGCTCATAACCTGAAGTTATATTGTGTGGGAGAGAAGAAGAGCGAAGTGATTTGAGGTGTGATTTGAACACGCGTGGCCTTTTGTGGAGGTAGTGATGTTGCTAGAAAGTGAAGAGTTTTCCAATTGTGCCGCTGAATAGTTCAGGGTGAGAGGGGACTTTAGTCGCCCTATATATACAGATATTTTACTAACACGTGATCCCTGATTACATAACCATATCCTTGTTCCATCTATGACTCATTCCACATTACATGATTATTATTCCACATAACCGATGTCGCAATGCCAAGCCCTAATTTTAACAGTCTCGAGACCAAGCCTCGAGACGTCTTGCACTTTTTCTAGACAAAGTTCAAGAGAAGACGAGACTTGACTTGGCCTCGTCTCGTCTTATCCCCATCACTACATGTATGGTCAATACAAAAGAGATATTGAAGACAAACAAGTGTGAGTGTAAAGACCGTATGCATCAACCTAATGAGGAGTTAGAGATTAAAGGCCGATCAGAAGGATGACAAAAACCTACCTGAGTTGGGAGAAGATTGAGATGTGGCCGCTCATCTCAATTCAAGGATCCTTGCATAATTGAGGAGCTAGCACATAGGCCACCTAGGGAATCAAGGTTTACGGGTGTCGCCCCAGAATCCACCCCTTACCGCCCCCAAGAGATTGCAGCCAGCTGCAAGCAAGACCCCAGATAGGACTAAGTCTATCTGTAAAGTAGAACAATTCTCGGCCATTGAAACCGCGTTCACTTTTTTCCCTTGATGTGTTTTACTTGAAACGAGCAAAGCTCGGGTATTCATCGCTAGATGTAGTCATTATCAAATTCACCAGGTCGCAAATCGATACCAAAAGGTTCGGCGCTAAGACCAACAGATAACCCTAACCCACAACTTCTCTAATACCAGAAAAACGAATCCTTTTCAACTTCACTAGTCAAAGAGCCTTTCCACTTCAGTTGATATAGGTGCTGTTGATGATATAGATATCCTATACTCCTCATTAAAGTAGTTTGTTTGGCAGATGCCTTTTAGAATTAGCTTTTTCCTGAGAGAGAAAACTCTGTCATAGTACGTATTAATTCGATACTATAGCTACAGTAAGTCTTCCCTTTAGACCTTGATTATAGAAGACTTCCAATCTTGACCCCTAGTTGGCGGCATAGACTCTTACGTCTGATAATATTTAGAACAAGGCAGATCTACATCAATGAAACTATCATTTCGGCCTAACCCTTTGTATGTACAACGTTAGATCCGGAGCGCTACATATAAAGCACATAGTCTTTCATACCTTGAGTAAAATGAACCCCTCAATTATACTGAGCCAAGTAGAGCACAAGTTCATCGCAAACTAAGGTTTCATAGTCCTGAAAGAATGATATTTAGTCGAGCTATATCTTTTATCTCTTGGTTGGCCCGTGGAGGTCTAAAGCTTGGCTCGTACCTGGCGTAGAGGTGCATGCAACGACGTCATTGCAGCAGTTTTTGCTTTTTTTCATGCCATCACTAGCCAGGAATCATGTCGCATCTTCAATAACCCCAGGATACCGTACCCTCCATCACGATACAAAATCTCCGAATGGAAAGCGTCAATCAGTGCGGGGAATAATGTGGGGCGGCTAATCGAGTTGTAGAAGAGGGATAGGGATGTAAGACGTGGGGGCCACGTTCTGCTGCTTTTTTTTTTTTTTTTGCAGTGCACTACACCTGTGGTGCCCCTCATGGAAACTTGGAATGATGTCTATACTAGCTTATCGTTAAGTTGCATCGCTCCACGGACTTTTATTCATCAAACATTCATAAACTGTTTCAGCCACTTATTGCCCTTACCTTTTTACTCTACTTATAACTCCACTACCTTCAGCGACTCATATACTCCATTAATCGAAGATAAACGCTAGCTTCACAAACCAGCACGCCCACACCTAGGGAAACCACCCAAACACCAGAGCTTCGAGCTAGATGCTTTCCCAGGTCTTTCCTCCCTTTTCCTCACTTAGTCAACGATACACATGAACTAACAACCCGCAGTCCTCTCCACGTCGCCGCTCCTTCTTCTCCTTTCGCCGCCGTAAGAACGCCGAAGCCAAACCGCCTCCGTCAACTCCATACATCCCGCAATATGCCGCGCGCTCGTTCGTCTCCACCACCACGCCTCTCACCCTCGAGGAGCGCCGTACACACCGTGAAAAGGCGCACTCGACATCACAAGAAGCTGCCATGACGCTCTCTGAAAAGTCGGAAGCTATGCGGGAGCTAGGCAAAGCTCGTGGGCAGATCAACATCGACCTCCAACTTTAGTGAGCTGCAGCTAGGATTCAGGAAGCTAGAAAGCTAGGGATTCCCGCCAAGCCCTGAGCAAGTGCGGGGAACAGCAGGGATCAGGAGTTCTGCAGGTCAGACGGGCGTGAAGGTGTATATATTAGCCTCGGAGTATTCGTATTCTCTCTTTCTTTCGAAGATGAGAGATTTACTTCTTCAAATGAAAAAACGCTATATTTGGAACCATTATTGTGTGCCAAGCGTTATGGTTTGGTAATGACCTGCCAAGAAGATACATCGAGCGAGTGATGATTCATGAGATACGCAGGGTTAGGGTTTGGCTGTCTCTTGTGGTCTGTCGTCGGAATGCTGACACCCCCCCCCCCCAAAAAGGCAAATATTTCTAGCGGGGTTTATCACCTTGTCTACAGAACAACTGATCATATTTTCAGTCTTTGACTTTATTGACGGCTTAATTGGTAAAGACCTGTCCTGGAAAAACTTTGTCGAAAATCCGTTTTAGCAGAACTGCGTTCTCCAGGTCAAACGGGGTCTTTGACCTTCTACATTACGGCTCGATAATGAAGTCAGTCAAAGCGAAGTTTTTCGTTAAGATGCCCTGGGCCACTTTTTGACGTAAAACTTCATCCTGATTTCTGTATTTTTTACTAGGTAATGGAGACTGAGATGAATATGGATTTTTATCTCGCCTGTCTTAACCTTAAATAAGAGTATGTTGATGGTATTATTCCATGGGAGGCCTAGGGCTTACTATCCAACCCGATTCTTTGGTTACTAGCACCAGGGGACAGACGTGCGGGGCGATTCACGATTCACAGATTTTTGACTTCACATTTTTAATAGGGCAAACCACCTTTTGTTTGGAAATTCATCATTGATTCGTAATAAACATCGCCAGATACCACCAGTAAGTACTCCAAATACGCCCCCACCAGCCGAGCAGACAAAAGAAAATGCCACCACCCAGTAACACTACAACCAAATCGTTATAAATAATCATGATAATAAAAAAAAAGAAAATGCCTATAAACAAAAACTCCTGTACAATGTATGCCCCTATCCTGTTATGCACCTAACCCAAAGAAAAGAAAGAAAGAAAGAAATCTATATCCTCTCCAGCTCCGCGCTCTTCAGGCAGAAAACCACATCCCCCTCAATCGCGCTATTCCTTCCGGCAAGATACCTCGTCCTCGGCCTTCTAATCTCTTGCAGCTCATCCTCCCACACGCCCTCGAGTGCGGACCAATCCAATCCCTCTTCACCTTCTGGCATCAATCCCACAACAATATCACCCTCGCGCTCCTCCTCCGTCCAGTAGTCTGCAATGACCTCTTCAACGTCCACGCTAGACTCAGACGACTCAGCGCTATAGATTCCCTCGCGCCAGTCGTCAGGCGAACCACTATCATAGGCTCCGTTGAGGATCATCTCAATCTCAAACTGAAGATTCTCACTCTCATGGCTCTGGCTCTCGCCGAGAAACTGCTCCTCATACATCTCGTCGACGTCGAGCTCGTCTTCGTAGCGCTCGTCAACATCGCTCAGCGCACAGCCCTCGTCTTCATCGAAGCGGAAGGCGTCGCCGACGCTGCTGGCAAAGCTGGCGCGGGCGCCATAGTAGCTTGTGAGGCGTGGTGAGACAGGGTATACTGGTGATAGGAGTGCAGTCTCGCCGGGGGTCTTGGGTGAGAGCATGATGGTTGGCGGTGGCGTAGGCTCACTGTTAACAACGGCGCCGTCGGGGTCCACGACACTGGCGCGGGTCTCGACGTTGAAGGCAGCGCCAGCCCCTGGGCTCTTTGGAACACGGCTGGTAGTGTTTACGAGGAGATCGCCGGATTCGCTCCAGTTGAAGTTATTGAACCACTCCACAAGGCCGTCATTGAAGCACTCAAAGTCGACCTCCAGAACTGGGCTGGACTCAGGAACCGGCTTTGGCTCTTCTACTGGAGGAGAAGGGGATTCAGGGACATCAGGTAGCGGCATATGGGCGTAAATCTCCTTCCCTTCAGGAGTTGGAGGCTTTGGTTGTTGATGCCTCTGCTTCACCTTGCTGTTGACACTGCTGGCCTTCACTCTCCTGCGCTTCTGCGGTACCGGCGCCATTATGACGGGCGCCGGCGACGGGAATGCAATATCACCCATGAGCTCCACCGGTCCGATTTCTGTAGGACCATCCACCTCACTGCCGGTCAACTCCGCTACATATCCTACCGATACTTGTGTTGGCGTTGATAGCGGCTGAGTAGGTCTTGCCCGCTGCCTTTGAGCAAGACTCTTCGCCGGGGTTGGTGGCGGAGGAGGTGTACGCGGTGCCATCTCAACAGAGTCGATGGTGATTCGCCGCGGTGTGATCCCGTTGGAATTCGGGGCCTGTAGGATGTCGGGATTACTCCTGGCTGAGGGTGGTTGCTTCTTTGCATTTGGGTACATGGAGAGTGCGGAGCCAAATATCTCACTCGTTTTGTTGCGGATCTGTACAGGTGTTGTTTTGCGTGGGGCTGCAGAAGCTGATACATGAATTGGTGGTGGGATAGTCCTACTAGGAGCGGCGCCTCGAGGCGGTGGTAGCAATGGGCTGTTCTCCGGCGTCTTCCATGGTTTTTTGGGGTAAATCCCTGGTGACCCAATTCCTGGCCAGAATATATCATTTGGAGTCTCTGGAGCAATGAAACTCGACGGCCTCTTTTGCCGGGAATCCACAAGATTCTTCATCTCTCCGGGAGACACCAGTGATGGTGCAGACGCCGAAGGGTGGTGGTTTCTTATGCGGCCTGGGTGCGGTACTGAACGGATTTCAGGCCCTGTTCGTGCTAACGTCGATACTCCTCTTGTGACTGGAGCCATGAATCGCTTTGATTTCGAAGTTAGTCGCAAAAGCTTCCTTGAGGGTGGAGATGGTGGTATGGGAAGTTGCTTCTGTGTGTTGTAGCTTGTTGGGGTGAGAGGCGAGATCTGGTGCTGGAGGCCTGCTGAACGTTTTTCAACCATGAATTGGCGCATTTGTTGCTCTAGGTCAAAGGGAAGAGACTGCTGCTGTGGAGCTGAGGAAACAGGCCCCTTGTTGTTGCTGGTGTTGAAGTTGTATTTGGTCATTGTGGATGTTTATTGATGGTCTATGCCGTGGGTTGTTGTAACTGATCAATTCAAGCACATACAAACAGGCTGATAATCAAGTAGTCAAGGAGCAATGAATCCGCGCTGTTAAATTTCCCAGATATCAAAAATATGATTTTCTTCTTTTCCTTTGAAACGAATGGACCCTGTGCTGTGAGGTGAATGGTACTTGGTACTCGACTGTACGAACCCAGCTCGCAGAACAAAACAGGAGAGCGAGTGTCGAAAACGAATGTGGAGATCAATCAAGATATGAAAACGGAAGGGAAGGAAAAATAATAGACTTCCCTGTGACGGTGAGGTCGGGCAGAGGGTTATGTACGGTAAAAAGGGTTATAGGGGACGGTAGGTCCAAAATCTGATTATTGTGGGGTAGGGAACGGTGATAACCTACACCGTCGGTGTGAGTGTAGGTTTGTATTCCTAAGTGAACCATTCATGGTCGTGCCATTTACCTTATGGCGGGGGGGAGGGGAGGGGGCCGAAGGATGTTTACCGATGGGGAGTTCTAGAAATGGATGCTGTCAACCGACGAGGTCACCGTCACTATCGTGGGGGAGAGGGGGGGGGGGGTTATTGTAGTATATTCTTCTGCATGTACATACAAGATACAAGCCATCATGTTTGATCTCTGATAGGATCATGTCTTCTAGCTCTGTGTAGTTTTTGCTTATATCCACATGGGTCGTGCTGCAACTATTACACTTGAGGGGAGGTTTCCACTAGTCGTGACCGACCACTCAATATCCCTGCATTGAGAGTATTATTATCTCCGCACTAGGCCCAATCAGGCCTTAATTGTAAGCATTTCATGCGGAGCCTCAAATCGGCATGCAACCAGGACCCCGACCGACGGTGGGGTCATTGTCCGGAACTCGCGGCGGAGATGGTGACTTTTCACAAACTCTAAGCTTCATCATTGTTCTGATAAATAACCTCAATCGCCATCTGGATCTGCGACGCGACTTATTTAAAGTATATGTCAGGTCGCCCACCAATCACCTGTATCACGGACAACATGACACCCAAGCACAATCCTTAACAACTCTTGCAATGTCCTTGCAGCATAGGTAAATTCCCCCCGTCTAAAGCGAAAAGAGATATTCCAATCGATAGAAAAGGATAACCCCTCGCTACTATATCCCGGTGGGGTAATCTTGTGGCAGGGCTCGGTCGACCTACCGGGATGGACCCAAATCACACCCAACTATGGCGCAGAACGACCGTTCTCCTCTACATACCTAGAAGAAACATTTTTTTTTGTGCAGCTACGCGATCGAGTAAGCGTGCACCTCGACAAGAAGCTTAATTCTAGGTTAATTCTAGGAGGAACATTCCGTCGTTTCGGGTTGGTGCAGGAGAGACTCGCTGGTTTGTATGTACCATGGCATGCACGGTCATTCTTCTACATGGCTGGAATATGGATGCGGGCCGTGGAATGGTCATAGTGCCTCTAAGAAGTTGTGCATTTTTGGTTTGTGCGGCAGTTTGGCAGGCCGTTATTTGCTACGGGTAACTACATGTACGCAGCTACATGCACGAGGTGGAGGTCGAAACCCCCTTATGGTGAATGGGAGGTACTTGGTCCTAAGGTCCAATTTCAAACTCTCGGTTGTGGCATGTATTCCAGGGCGTACAAATCTATATATCAGAGTCTTCTGGTATTATACATATCTGAATATACTTGGTAGGCTCTCACTTTACTGGCTGGGGTCAAGGAGATCTCTATCAATAATTACAATATTTATCGGTGATGATCCCAAGACAATAAATTCGCTCAAAAGTCTACGTATCTCACAACACCATCCACTAACTTTCAGCTGTTATCCCCTCGGATCTCAAATTGGTGTTCCAACCCATCCCCTCCCTCCCTTCCGGCATTCCAACTTCCCAGATGTACCTGCTTGAACATACGAGTGATTATCCATGAACCAATTCACTACTAGTAGTTTCGATTTTCCACGTCTTAAAGAACCCGAGGCTCATACTGCTCAAACACAAAAATTCCCCTATCTACGTATACTTCACGCCCCTTGATCTCACAACACTCACTCGCCATCTCACAGACCCTATAGTGATTAGGCCAGGTGCCAAGACATCTGTGCCGCGCACCGCCCCATCCCCGGAATAGGAGCAGAGCTAGTTGACTGGCTGGCTAGCTATTGATCTCCTACCGACGGTATCGATAGGTGAACGGTTCTCTTAAAATCGCTTCATAGCCGAGCGAGCTACAGAGATGCCTTTGCTCATATCTCTGTCTCTTCGTCCCGGGTGTACGTCTTGGCCCACACGGTATCACTCACTTGTTGTATGTAGTTGCTGCATGTGTTTGATATCTTCCCCTTCCTGACGCATGGTTGAATAGCCGATTGGCTGATTTTTCAAGCCTGTTTCTGATGACATTATATTAGGAAAGACTCATCGATAAGCCATCGAGCTCAAGCCTAGGTCTAGTCACTGGCTGGCAGAGTATGTACCCAGGGTGTCGGAAAGTGATGCACATTCGATGATATCTCAACCATCATAGAGTTATCTGCCATACAAAATTATTTCAGATCAACATGAGTATTTGGGCTCTTTCTATAGCCAGCAACTAAAAAATAGAGCCTGGTACCAACCCCCCTTCTGGGGCCTTTGTGGCTTATTTTCCCGGGCTTGAAGTGACTTCTTCCATATGAAGCAAACACACCTTTTATCCAAACATACCTCTAAACACATACTACGTAATAGTACTACGTGTAGTGGTAAGTCTGTAGACAGTGACTACTGTTGCAACTACCACTACTGTCTAGAGACTTACTCCTACCCCCGTAGGACAGAGAATATATACTTGAAAAGTCCACCCAGCAAGTATTTTGTTTAGGAATTTGGGGTATATTTAGGCGTTTTCAGGTCGGAAATGTGCATCACTTTCTGGGTACATTCGCGACTGAGAAGTTAACAATCAGATAAAATGTTACCACACCGCCACCTCTCTACATAGTGATACTCGTCATTCCTGCCATGAACCCGATGACGATGGCCCGGAACCGGCAGCTCTGTTTTTTCCCATCCTCCAACGGGCAAGAATAGGGAAGATGGAGTTGGTAGGTATACATTGTAGGCAACGAGATACCCGAAACGTCGTACGTGCATGATGAGATCTAGATATTCGAGAGTACAGGTAAGCAGTTAGCACCCTGTTGCCTAGCTACTCTAAGACCGAGGCGATGGGGGGTGGTTGATGACGCCTTGCAAAGTGTAATTAATCGGCGAAAGGACCTTGGGGTCAGAAGAATCAATCGCCTCTGGGGACATAACGAAAAGTCTTTTTTTCTTCGTTATTAATTGGGATGTCTGTTGGGTACAATAGCTGTGGGTTGCGACTCGACTTGAGGGCTGTAACTATAGATCATCTCCGGGTATGCTGGTTTGCTTTGCTTTGTTATCGAAATAAGATTAGAGCCAAGAGGGGATCACAAATTGAAGTTAGTTTACGTTGTTGAGGAGATGGGATATATAAATTATCCCTAATTAGTCTGTCAGTAAAATTCTGACCCCCCCCCTCCCCCAGAAGAAGCAAATTTTGTGTGGCTTTACTAACAGATCCCGTTATCTCCCTATCAAATAATAGATTTTCTATACAGAATTTAATTCCTCTATTATAGTGGGGTCAGCATTAACAGACTAAGAGATAGGGACTGCAGTTTTTTTTTCCCTCCCATATAGATTCTAGGGCCAAGACCAAATTCGTTGGCTATAACTTTTGACGGTTTCCATACAAAATCAACTAATCCTTCAAGACGTATGGCTTAGAATCTAACCTGCACACCTAGTACATATTGGATACATAGTATACATGCAGTTGTACA
This sequence comes from Morchella rufobrunnea, assembly GCA_024713595.1. Lineage (NCBI taxonomy): Eukaryota > Fungi > Ascomycota > Pezizomycetes > Pezizales > Morchellaceae > Morchella > Morchella rufobrunnea. The sequence goes on from JAMGYT010000015.1 coordinate 1,697,118, forward strand.
CGATCTACCCAAGACTGAGGTACGGGCCCGATTCTGACATATTTCTAGGCCCAATACGATAAGAAATGGCGTACATGTGTAGGTAGCTGGTAAAAAGGTCCCTCCCAAGCTTGATCTGGGTCTAGTCTTCTTTTTAATTTTGCTGCCCTAGGATTTTAGCTGGAGAAGTAAGCGATTTCTTAGCAGCGGATACTTCTTGCTACGACCTGCGAATATATATTTTAGCCGTGGTGTTTAATTTGTGGGCAATCAATTAATTCCTTCTTCCCAGTATATAAACCTAACCCTACACCTTCCTACAACCTCGAAGCATTCTATGCGTGTCCAGCTTAGTTGGCGCGTTGACGAGAGAGCTAGTGCTGTTAGTTCTATTTTTTATCTTTGTGTGCTGATCGGATGTTCTGTGCTGCGTGCTGGGGGAGGTGTTATATTTGAACTGCAAGACCAGGACCACCTAGCCTCCAACGCCGCATCGTCTGTCTCCAGGCGTACCACAACCAACCAATACCCATACACACACCCATCCGTGATGGCCAGTATTACTGCGGTCTATGTGTATACGGTTCCCACGAGGTCTATTGCGGGTTTGGGTTCTGTGCGGCCGGAAAGCCTGGTGGCAGGATGTGGTTTGCTACGCGTATATAATAACCGATAAGTCGATCGATGGTGGATACACTTCTGCACTGCAGATAGCTGCCTGGCTGGCTTTGGAAGGTGGTGGATGGAAGCGCATATTGTATAATTTGGTAGGGAGAACCGGGGGAGAGTGGGTTTGGTTCACTGCTCGTCACTCGGTTTGGCTGGGTCTGTCTACCTCTACTCGGTTGATTCTTTTTAGGTTGTTGCGTGTGTTATCCAGTGGATCAATATACCCTACTTCAGCTTCATACATCGGGGTGCGAAAGAGAGAGAGCTGGGGATATTCTCGAACCCACAGCTTCCTGGTTCTGTCTGCAGATGCGCTATTACTCTGAGCAAGATCACCCTTGGAATATTGGGCGCCAGGACTATATATATGGTTAGGTTAGGATGATTACTCCCGTGGGGCTCCTATAGCTAACGCATCAATAGAGGAATAGCCGCATGGTCGATAAAAGACGCGTTCCGTTCTGATTCACATATATTATGCGACGCTAAGCCATGATGTTTGCTTTGTTTAGATCGAGGGTCCGGTTATTCTATGACCAACCTTAATTGGCAATTGTAATATTACACATTTCTCGTGTATTGTGGGACTGATCATGATCAGAGCAGGCCCGAGAGATATCTATCTCTGCCCTAGGCCTATTCGGTAGGCTAGTTGTCCACCCCTTCTTTGATCACAGGCGCTGATAGGGATATATGTGCAGAGCTGGTACGGACATAAAGGACCAATTTGCATAACTTTGAAGCGGTTCAGAATCTTTTCGGGGATAATTTGGGCGAATGGTCGTTGCTACAGCTAGGACTCATGGGTTATCACTCGCACAGATTCAGCTAGAGACAGCAAAAATCACATCAAAGCTCAAGGTCATCTGTAATATATATATATATGGAACTATTCCTATCCTGCCGCCTACAAAACGAGTTTCCAAACAGGCCAACAAACGATATATATATCTACAAAAGAAAAGAAAACCCAAATACAAATTCCCACCGAGAGCACATTGCTCCTACACATACACAGCTGCCATCTCCTCCTTACCGTCTCCCCACTGAATATATCTCTCTCCCATTTCCCTCCCCTTCTCAACCTCCCACACCTGATGGCTCTGATTCTCCGGCGCCTGTTCCAAGCGCACACCTCCAGACGACCATATCTGCATCCTCGCCAACGGCACCATTGCAGCAAGTGCCAGCAGGAACCCAATGAGTGCCAGTATCCTCGTCAGCCATACCTCCGCCTCAGTTTTCCTCCGGGCCACCTCGGCCATCCACGTATCAAAACGAAGCTCTGGCGACCTCGATCCCATGGCTGCTGGTGCTGGTGGCTTAGTGCTATAGAAAGCACTCTGAACCCACTGCGGGACGCGGTAGCGTCTCTGCAGTGAGCTCGTGGGGCGGCTAGGATACTTTCTGTGCTCTGCTGCCGCGGCCAGGTAGGTGGTTATGATTGCGTCGGCGGTTGTTTGGGTTTTGGATTGCTCGTCGGTGGGTTCTGTGGATATGGGGGAAGGTCGGGACGGGGGTTCGAGGAGCTTTTTGGTATGGGAGCGTTTGGTGAGCATGGATTTTGTGAGTCTGTGGAGGGTATTCCATTTGGAGAGCTCTTCTCTCTGCTCGGAGAGGATCTTTTCGGTCTGGGCCTTGCTGGCTATTGATATTATAGGGATTGGGGAGCTGAGCGCAGATTCTGGTGAAGAGGAGATCTCATGCTCCGAGTTCTCTGGAGATTGATACTCCCCATTCTTCACCCTCATCCACTTCCCACACTTTATCAACGCCTCCCTCAACCTCACCCTCAACCTCGGCGACCCAAACCCCATCTCCGCAAACCTCGGATACCCAAATCCGCCACTCCCATCCGGCACCAACCCGGCATTAGGCTCCCCCGCCGGCTTCACCTCCACCGGCACGTCATCATCCAACCCTTCCTCATATATCGCCCTCCTCTCCCACCTCGGCGCAGGCACAAACTCCGCTGGCGCCCCCCGCGGATCATTATGCCATGCATACCCCCTCCAATCGGGCTGATCACTGCTCAGCTCGAACCCGCGCACCGGCCGCCGACTACTAACACTCTTGACGCTGACCTCCCGCAGGTCCGCGTCGAGCACGTCCGCATCCGCACCGACGTTTCCAACGGCCTTCAACGCCTCCCACCCCGGCGCCCCGGTCTTTGCTGCCGGCGGCGGGATCTTGGGACGCCATTGCGGTTCCATGCTCGACGCCGCCTTCCTGCGCCGGTCGCGCCGCGTCTGGTCAGGAATACTATCAGACGTCCAGTCGAGGGGTGCGGGGAGCGGCGCCGGCATGTTTGCGAGGTTTCCCGGGCCAGTAGGGTCCGGGTCGTTCCAGCCGCGGCCGCCGCGAGACCGGCGGGTAGCAAGGCGGTAGGCTTCGCGCGCGAGACGCATCTCCCCGCGACGAGCGTCGCAGTCGGCGATGAGGTCGGCGTACTCGTTGTTGAGGACCGAGTTGGTGTTCATGAGTGCTGTCAGCTCCGCATTGACAGTTGCTGGGGCGATAGCGGCGGTGTTTTCCGCGCGGGCGATAACGGCGTCGAGCGCAGGATCTGGCGGCGGCGGGGGGTCCAGCGGCGTGCGCGGGCGGATTCGGTGGCTGCTACGGTCAATGTTGTTGTAGTGGTCATTGACGTTGTTTGCTGTTAGGAGGGCGTCGGCCGCCTCGGTGCGGACCTGGATTGCCGTGCGCGTGACAATGCCGAGGGTCTTTGTGGCCATGCGGGCGCAGGCGTGCGCGTTGAGGAAGGTGTCGAGGTGGGTGTTGAGGGGGATCTCGCGGAGGGGGCGGTTGCGGAGTGCGGACACGGCGGCGAGGTTGGCGGCGTTAAGGGCGGCGGTGGTGTTCTGGAAGTCGGTGAGGGCTTGGCCGCGGGGGATGGAGAGGGAGGGGAGGGGGGAGGTGGGGGCGTAGAGCCCGGCGGTCGAGACGGAGTCGTCGGTGGCGTAGACGTAGTCTGGAGTGGTCAATATGGGTTTAGATATTGAGGGATGGGAAATATGAAAATGAGATAACAAAGTTGCAGAGTTACAAAGAGGCCAGTAGTATCAAGTCACATGAAGGGTATATACTAATTAATAGAGGGTTATAGGGAAGGGCAACGGGATTATGGGGGGGGTGTCTGGGGCAATATACGGAAAGTATCTCTAATATCTTCAAAGCCAGTATAAGGGTATAAACCAACTGACCGCCCCACAAAGAGGCAATATAAGAATGGGGCCAGCGGTAATAACAATTGGATCAAAGGGCAAAGATATTCAGGTACTCAATAAAAACCCCAGGAAAGGGCAGTATCAAAAATGTGAATGGGATCGGAGCAACAAAGAGAAAAGCACCTCCAGCATTATCAAGCGGTTGCTGGGTATAAACCGACTTAAGGATTCACAATCCCAAAAAAAGCAATATAAAGACGTGGTGGGGGGTAATGATTAAACACCACATTTCTTGGCCAGGGTCAATGATCAAACACCAAGAAATTATTACCACCACCACCACCAACAAAAAATAAAAAAGAATAAAGACATACCATCCTCCCCATCCGCCAACGGCGGCAGCGCCGGATCCCTCACATACGGCTGCCCATTCCTATACCTCGCCCCCACCGGCAACGTCGGCCTCGCCAACTCCCTAAACTCGGCCTCTTTCCCCGCTGTATAAAACAAAGAATGACCCCCATACCTCTTCTCCCTCCACGACGGAGCAGGGGTCCCGTAATCGCTGTCAGTCTCCTCCGCACTCTCATCCTCACTATTACTCACCAACTCGTCCGGGTCCCTCCCAAGCTTCCATCCGGCCGGCCTCGGCGGCGGCCGCAGATCGAGTTGTCCCGGGCGCTCGGCAAACGCCCATTCGGGATCGTCCCATTCGGAGGGATCGTTCATGGGCACTCCGACGGGACCTTTGGGCGCGCGGATGGGTGGTGGCGCGGGAAGCGGTGGGTAGGCGGCGTAGGAGATGGGGACTTCTTGGCTCTGGTCCGGGGAGTCGTCGGAGTCGGCGGGGCTGTCGCCCGTTCGCTCGGTCCAGACGGGCATTCTGGGGGTTACGCGGGCTTTGGCGGCTTTGGGGGGGTATATATTTTGCTTTGGGGCCATGCGCACCTCAAGATCGTTCGCGTTACCTGCACCTAATCGGCGGTCATACCCCTCGGCGATCAACCGCCATATTGTCCGTCTGGCGGCCATCCCCGCCTCATCTCCTGGCAGGTCCACCGCCGCCACTCCCTGCAGCGGACACTCTGGAATACTAACCATCAATACCCCCACTGGCCCCTTTGGCCCCGGAGCCGACACTGGCCCCTTCGGCACCCTCTTCTGCGGCTGCCAGCGCTTATCCTTTGGCTGCTTTGGCTGCGGCAGTCTCTGTGCCCGCAACGCCCTCGCGACTTCCCGCTCGTCGGCTTGCCGCTTCACGTATGCTGCGATCTCTGCCGCGCGCGCCTGTACCCGGGCGTTGGCGGCCATGTATGCTGCCATCACGCGCCGGTGCACCGCTGCCACCTTATACCCGTACTCGCGGGCCTGAGCGGGCGTACGTGTGGGGCGGACGTACGTGGTGCGGGGGCCGGTATCGGGGTGCGTCATCGCCCACCTAGACTATCGATTAGAGATTATGTGCATCACCAGGAATCACTCGGGCGGGCATACATACCACTCCGCAAAGTTACCCCACCACGCAAAACTAGTCCCCACCGTCTCCAGCACCCCCGCCGTAAACAGGTATGGCGCCCACACCGTATACACCCCCCACCCGGCCACCGCCGCATCAACCAACACATTCGCCACAGGCCCATAGTCGCCCCCACCCGCCTTCATAAACGCCACACACCCCGTCAGGATCGCGCCCAGCATAACCGCCCGCACGCCATCCTCCCCAAACACGCGTGCCCCCCAAGCCCCCAGAAACACAACGTTAACCACCCCACTCCACGCCATAGCCCTCAGCACCTCCCTCCGCATCCCCGCCACCAGCGCCCCATGCAGCCAATACGACACGGGCACAAACCCCCAATAAGCCAGCACGAACACCACCCCCGCCGCCTCACATAGCCCCGGCAGCACCTTCATCACCACATGCACGCCCCCCACCCACACCCCATTACCAGCCCTGAACGCCACCACACCCGGCGACCCCCACAGCAGCGCGGCATACAGCAGCGTCAGCACCTTCCACCGATTATTAAGGACCCAGTCCAGCGGCGGTAATGGCGACCCCGTCTCGAGACCATATGACCCACGTGCCCACCGTAGAATAACGACGGTCATGATTGACCAGAGGGTTTGTGGGATCAGTGGGGGTGGGTCGGGCGGGATGAGGCCGAATGTAAGTGTTGAGAGGGCGCGCGTGAACGCGGTGTATCCGGCGGTCGTGGGCGCGAGGAGGACGCTGAGTGGTGGGAGGAGGTAGGGCGTTAGTGATGGGAGGTGCGTGCGGAGGTGGGAGGTGAGTGTTATGAGCGCGGGGAGGGGGGCGGATAGTAGGGAGTCGAGGAGTTGGCCAGGGGTTGACATGGTAGGTAATAATAATGAGAATGATACTCGTGAATTAATTCCTCAGATACACAGCGCAGGTAGGTAGGTACGTAAGTAAAGTAAAGCAATGTCATGATACATGGGACAGAGGCAACTATTAACTCCCAAATGGCAAACAAAGGACACACACCCAGAATGGGATTGTATTGTAGCGAGCGGCCGGCCATCAAAGGGAATAATCCGAGTCTTTGTTTCCGTTTCGCCCCTACCACACAAAGGGAGTATCGCGCTTGGCAACGAGTGATAATGAGTGAGTGAGTGAGTGAGTGGTGGCCAACAATTGCCAGTGATAGATGATAGTACACGAAACACTGCTCAGATCATGCCGACTACCTAGGTACATGATAGAAGAAGAAGAAGAAACATGACCTCGCCTGAACAACAGCAAGAACCAGAACTCGCCCAATCCATATAACAAAGCAAATATAAAAACACAATGAAGGGAAAGAGTATTTACTTATTACCGCCCCTAATTACTAACCTACAACCCCTCAACAAGTAGAGGACAACCCTTAACCCCTACTCCCCCCTCAAACAACACGCACTCCACTTCTCCACCTCCCACGCCACCACCCCCGCCACAACCGGCCACACATCCTCCACCCACCCCCACCACGCCTGCCACCCCTCTCCCTCCCCCTCCCCCTCCTCCTCCCCTGCATCAACCCGATACCCCCGTTTCAGCGCACACATCCTATCCACACCACATTAGCCCACGACCACCAAACAAAGAACCACAGCACAGCACATACCGATACCTCACACACCCATCCCCCAACTCACCCCTCCCATCCTTCCCCGCCGCACCAACTACAACCCCATCCTCGACTGTCCCGCCATTACGGTCCGGACTGGCCAGCGCCACCCTCGGCGGCAAACACACGTGGTCTGTGAAGCGCCACTGGCGCCCTGGCTGCGCGTGTAGCAGGTGCAGGCCGGGGAAGGTCAGGTTTGTGGGGAGGATGTCGTACGGCCCGGTTAGTGCTGGGGTGGAGGCATTGGTGTATGTTATTGCGTAGCTGTGAGTGTGGGTGGGGTGTTAGTGGTGGGATGGCATTATTGTGGGTGTGTGGGTGGGTGGGGAGAAGGGCAGATTGATGGTAATGAGTGTGGGGAAGTTGTGGGGTAGGGAGTGTATATACATGTATGTATGTAGTCAATGAGAGATCCGGGGACGGAAGCGACGGCAGAGAGGCTTAGGCGGTTCTCGGGTCCATATGCTTCTCTCCCATGGGCATATGACGGGGTACATCCAGGGAGGGACTCGACTCTATATTCCCGCTTCTGGCTATACAAACCGGCCGAGGAGGGGATATGGGCGGGTATATGTATGTATATGAGGTATGTTTTGATAGTTATGACTCGATGAGGGGCGAGGGGGAAAGGAGAAGAAGGGGGGGGGGGGGATGTTCCCCTCGAGCTCTACTATTCTCCGAGGCGGCGCTAGTATTGCGTAGTGGGCGAGCTAGTACGAATTCGTAGGATCAATAGCGTCGATAAGATAGCGATACAGAAATATTGCCATCTTATCAGATGCTTCACCAGAATTGTACTAGCTCATGGGAAGCTACCAAGTCCACCAAGTAGAGCCCCCCCAAGCTCCCCGCCATGGCTAGCTCATAGCTCATAGCTCATAGCTCATAGCTCTCCACAAAACGGGCACTACGATCATTTCCCTATAACTCCCCGCGCAAAAAAAAAAAAAAAGAAAAAAAAAAAAAAAAAAAAAAAACCACTTACGTTGAACTCTTTAAATCCAGCTTCACAGCCCCCACCCTCCCCTTCCCTCCCACCGTCCCATTCCCCACACCCCCTTCCACCACACCCCCTTCCACCACCGCCGTCCCATTCAACGTCCCTCCAACGCCCGCCCCTCCTTTCGCCGCCCCAGTCGTATTCCCCGATCCCCAATACCGCCCACCATCCAACACCAACCTAACATCCAACACCCCCCATCCCTCCAATTTATCGAACCGCTCCCTCTCCGGCGCACCCCTTCTATACAGATTGAACCCCGGCTCCATCCTATAATGCCTCCTAACCTCCCACATCCCAACCTTCTCGCCGCTGCCCGCCCTCCACATTGTGATCCTGCTGCTGGGCCCAAACACGGTAGTGTTGGTCCCATCGTACCATCCTGGGAGCACCTCGACCTCGGTCATGAGCTCGTAGCCGGTACATGTCCCCGCCCATGCCATCTCTCTGAACGGCTCCGTGAAGACCGTGCCGACAATGAGTAGGTAGGCTGCTGCGGCGCCTATGGCCAGCGGCACGAGGATGTAGTGCATCTTGATGGCGTTCCGCGGGTGGGGAAGGTGGATGCTGAGGGTGCGAATGACGCTGGGACGAGTGAGGAGGGTGTAGAGGAGGTAGGCATTGAAGGCGCCGACGATACCGCAGACGGTTAGGGTGGTGAGGGTGAGGATTTGGAAGGGGTGGTAGCCGTGGGAGCGGAGGTAGTAGGAGGGGGCGGAGGTGGTGGGGTGAAGGGTAGCGTGCAAGATGAGACAGAGGAGGGTGAAGAGGGCGAGATTGAGGGGAGGGAGGAGGTAGGTGAGGGCTGGGCGGAGCCAGGGGGGGTTGAGGCGCATGTTGGCGGTAATGTACGTCGGGATGCTGTAATTGAAGTGGGGAGGTGGGGCCGGCGGAGAGATTGGGCGGTCTGGAGGTAATAGGTGTATACGTAGGTAGTACTAGGCGCTGCTAACGATTAACGAATAACAATTGATGTAGGCAGGTAGGTATTCGTAGAGTAGATAGCAGCTGGTATTAACGACAGACAGTAGTAAAAGCAGTAAAAAAAAAAAAAAAAACACTCCTTCAATTCAATGGTTTAAAAAAAAAAAAAAAGCCTTCAAATCCCACAATCAAAAACGCTACGATAACGATAACGACCGACAGCGATCAAGCGACCGCCAAAAAAAAAAGAGTGACCGAATAACCCTCCGAAAAAAAAAAAAAAAAAAAAAATTCAATACCGACTTTCCGATATCGATCGCCTACCGAATATTCGAAAGGGAGGAAGAGAGGAAGCAAAAGATCCTTCCGCCCAACACAGTGTTGGTAGAATAGAAAGGAGAAGCTTAGTCCGCCCCCAAGACCCAATTGACACAAAACCCAAGCAATCCAGAGCGTCCCAACGCAAGGAGCCACCCAAAAGAAAAAGAAGAAAAAGAAAAAGAAAAAAGAAGACACCGTATGTAGAATGTACCTATGCAGCGCGGAGATTAATGAGGCGTCGTCCGTCCTGTTTGCGCACGTGCTCCAGCCGTATTCTGGATCACAAGGTCCGAGAGCGAGCCTACACAGTCGCAATGGTAATGGTAATGGGTAAAGCTGAGAAGAAAACTCAGTAAAGAGTTTCTCCAGAGATACAATTGAGAGGGATTGAATTGTTGCGATGGGATGGGATGGGGAGAGGAGGAAGGAATGTGAGAGTAAGGTGAGGAGTGAGGTGTGTTTTTTTTTTTTTTTTTTTGGGGGGGGGGGGATGGTTGTTCCGCATCATGGGGCAGCACTCGCGTGCAGGAATGTATGGTTATCGTGCATGTGCAGTGCAGTGCAGTGCAGTGCATGTAATGTATTTGAGGTGTGAGGTTGATATCAACGGATAGGTTGTAGGCTCCGATATGCTCCCACGATACATACATGTAGGTAGGTATTCATCATACAGACGTGTAGCCAGCCGTTCAAGAACCTACCAGTGGTCATGATACATATGAGCGACGTTTTACTTTATTCCCGGGGTAGTGTGTTGTCGGGACGATGATGTATGTTATGATAAAACGTTTGTGTTATGGCAGCGAGAGGCATCACCACTCAAATGTTACGCGACAGCACTCTCTACCCGCCGCCCCCACTGACATTGTTGTGCCTGAAAAAGTCTGTTTGTTTTCCTTGAGCAACCACATCGATTTCCCGCAAACATACAGAGGAAACGTGTTACCTACAATTGTACATTTGTAGGTAACGATCGCTCAGACGAATGCAACGTTTGAGATTCAATGGATGGATGGATATACTTTTTTGTATTTGCCGGCCCGGTCCGCTCCATCCACACTGCTCACTTTGTAGACTATGACCAAATAAATAATGATTTTGTGGTGTTATATTGGCAGACCTGGCAGACCTTTTACCCCATAGAGAGAGGAAGGATGTGTTAATATGGCTGGCCGGGGCGAGAACATCAAATCTATTTGGGTTTTCGCCGGAAGATGTTCACCCCACTCATACTCTTACCATCTTGCGAGCCTACCATAAAGGTGACGGCTGGAGAGTACCTACATACATACGCGACGCGTAGGATGATAATCACTCTGCAAATTATTCCGTGATGCACTCTTTATACACTGCTTTCCACTTTCCATGTTTCTATTCTTGCCTTCTTACCTCCGTACCTCTCTCTCTCTCCTTGGCGCCGATCCCCCATCCCCCATCTCCCATTCCCCTGCCTGCCTCCTCCTCCCTCCCCCCCCCCCTGCCTGGACCCTAAAGTCCACACCAAACGGTGCGGGACACCAGCCGATAAGATAACCTTCCCACGATAAGGTTAAAAACCCCCCTCAACCTCCAGCGCGCCCGAGCCGCCCCCGCAAAACGCAAGACCACACACCAAAACACAGACATGGCCGATCACTCGCCCTTAGGGAGGCGAGCGCGTTAGTAATCCGGGGCATGCAGTCCGAGCGAGAAGATGCTTGGGAGAAACAGGGCAGGTGCGAATCTGGGGTTGCGCACGGTTGGGTTGGGTTGGGGAGGTCTGCGAGGAGGGACGGTTTCGGTGTCGGTGTTGGGGGCAGAAGGGTCCTAATGTATTTCATTGCTCCCCATTTATTACACGTTCAGAGAGAGTATCGATACAGCTCTCTGCGTTCTCTATATACCGCCTCCTCAAGTACCGCACTCTTACCTTCTATCGATAGGAATCAAATTAAATATTTGTAATCACCACACGCTACCCCTGTCGCAACAGAATTTTTCCGCCACACCAAACACTCACATAGACAAGACGGGCCCAGCCCAGCACGCCTCGCTAGCTCAATCGGTAGAGCGTGAGACTCTTATGTGGAATCTCAAGGTTGCGGGTTCGACCCCCGCGTGGGGCTTCTTGAGGAGCTTCTCTTTTTGTCCTGGCCCAGTCTCTCCCTGTTTACCCAACTCTCGCAAGCACCGCAACAAAAGCCTCCTCTAAACCAAACCGATACACCCCAAAAGCAATGATAAACATCCACCCGTTTGCATACATGATGTGAATTACGAGAACCCAAATATGCAACCCTTCCCAGAGAGACACCCCCGCCGGTACTCCCCGCAAAAAAGAAGTCCATCTCATCTCGCTCAAAGGCGCATTAGATGGATTCTACAAGTCCCGTTAATTAGCTATTGATGACTTTGGTAATGAAGCCCACAACAAGCGGATCCTAGGAACTAGTGTTTTTTTATTTATTTTTTTCCCTCTATTCATCAATATCATGCCAAGGCTTCTTCTGCCAAAAGTTGTTTCCGGCCTTCTAAGTTCCAATTGTGACTTTTATGAGCAATCTCAGTATATTTTGGAAAATAAATTTTTGTGGTAGGGTTCTGAGAAGAAGTATCCGGCTATTGTAAGCGATCTTTATCATATGTACGTAATATTCATAGGTGGTTCAGTCGCGTGTTCCCATGGCGGTGCTGGGTGTTGCTGGATCCGTCCCTCTACTATAAGGTAGGAACTGTGCGTTGTAGTATGTACAGTCGCACCTCGCTGTACTGAACGTGCATAATCGGGCATGGCTCGTTCCTTATAGCAAAAAATTCCTTACAGTAAACTTTACAAAAAAAAAGGGGGTTAGGGTTTCTTCATGCAGTTCCCCCATTTCTTGGGTGGTTCTCACCAGTTTTTTCTTTTGGCAGTAGTCACTAGTGAACTCTCAGATCACTGATTTGTGAGACTCCTACGATCACTGGAATTTTTTTTTTTTTTTTTTTAAAAAAAAAAAAGCATAAAAAAGAATATGGAAACACTTTGTTGATCACCGGCAATCATGAAATTGTTGAAGAGATTTCAAGGAGGTTTGGGGAGACTGGGTAAAAATTTGCGCCCAAAACCAAGTGATAATTCCTCACAGCAGATTCAGGGCCCGTTTGGCAACAAGACAAAACGGAGTTTCCAAGGATCAAGGCCTAACAAACACGATCATTGAAACGGGGTTTACAGGGGTGAAAACTCCGTTTTTGGCCTGTTGCCAAACGGGGGCCCTCAGTTTGGATGGGAACAAGGGTGTGACAGGGGGGGGATTTCATCCACTACACTAAAGGCAGTTTTTTTCCTTATACAGAGGTTTTTTTGGTGAAGTGGAAAACAACCCTCAAGTCTGTTTCCTTATAGCAAATATTCCTTAATCTGGGGTTCCTTAATCCGAGGTGCGACTGTATGTACTCTAGAGTAGCCAGGCAGGCGGTGGACAGATATGGATGGAGGTGGGCATTGTATTTACATACATAGTACCATACAGTAAGAAGGAAGCCGTATACCTACACATGCATGTACTTGGTAACATAGAGGCACTGTCCTGTCAATCTAGGTGGGGTAATATACATGTCTCCCTCTGGAAGCGTCCTGCACATAACATACTAGAAGAGTGTCAATCACACATAAATTTGTATGGCAATTTCTACCTCTTGAGATGATACTACAAGATGGGTCCTACTTAAGAACAAGGAACGGTTCGGTGGTTTCCATGTTCGTTGTGATAAGTCTTTGGTTTTTGAGCCAGTTCTGGGGTACTTTGTTGGGAACGTTGTGTAGGTATTTACCTGCTCTATGCCCATATTATAGGGTAGAAAGGTCGTGTCTGGGGGCGCTTAAGTTTCGTGGATGCGGTCAGTATATGTACCTACCTACTACTCACAGACGTAGGTAGTATAACGGGGTTTGAATGGGTACGTAAGAATTGAGACAGCGTAATAGCTATATCGCCGTAATGGGAATTGGGGTATCGTTTTGCTATATTGCTATTGCTATTGCTATTGCTATTGCTATTGCTATTGCTATTGCTATTGCTATTGCTATTGCTATTGCTATTGCTATTGCTATTGATACATTGCTACATCTCGATATCGCCATGTAGCCCGCGCGCCCGTCACTAAAGAATCGTTGGTCTCAGACCATTTCCAAATCCGCAATCACAACGCCTACATACATACATACATACATACATACATACATACATTAAAAGCCAAAAAACAAAACAAAAACCTAAACCCTCCCCGTCTCCGGCCCCCCCCTAGCACTCATCTTCACACCCCCCGGCACCTCGAGCTCCTCCCGGCCATTCCCCAAGCACCCCATCAAATCCCTCACAAAGCCGTCAATCCCCCACACCCCCTCCACCCCCCCACAAACCCTCCACTCCTCCCACCTCCTCGCAAAATCCTTCACCAGCAGCATGCGCAGCGGGTCGTCTGGCACGCCTTTCGTCCCGCTATACACCCTTCCCAGGAGCTCCACGCGCTCCGGCAGCTCCAGGCGCTGCGCAAAGGCGCTGTGCTGCGCGCTGTGGTAGGAGATGAGGAGGCGGTAGATGAGCTGTAGGGCGTGCGAGGAGAGCACCGGCATGTGGTATTTGCTGGCAAACAGGTACACGGATGCGTGTGCGAATATTGGGGGGGGTGTTGCGAACGGGGGGATGTCGTAGCCGCCGCGCTGCAAGAATTGGAGGACGAGGTCGAAGGTGCTGGGGTCGTCGTGGGGGAGCGTCAGGGTTATGGCGGGTTGGGAGAGGATTTGAGGGGTGAGGTGGTGGCGCCAGTAGGCGCTGTGCTTGAGGAGGGGGTTGCGGGAAACGGTGAAGTGTGCACGGGCGGGGCCGACGTAGACTTCGAGGGGCGGGCTGCGGCGGCGGCGACGGCGTTAGTAAGAACTGACTATAGCAGGTAAAGGCAAGGATAATACTTACCTCTCGATCTTGATGCTGGGATTATTTGGATATGGATTATCCTCCAGCGGGAAGGCCGTATAGTTTGTGAGCACCGGGGCACCACCAGTCAAGCTGTTGGACGATAGATCGATGACATGTATTCTCTGCATCTTTGACTCTGGGTTTGAGGATTATTCGCACGAGTTCTGCGAACAATATCTCTCTGCCCGGTTTCCCCTCCTCTATATATGTATATATGGGGGGTTACAATACCCGCATTCGTGATCCTTGGAGGATAATATTTCTTTTGTAATGTAGACAGCCATGTCCCTTGTTTCAATTCAGGATTACATGACCCGGCTTCCGAAGTTATGCATATATATATATATAACCTCTGCTCGCTATTCATAGATATCCCACCAATTAACTCGCCCCAATTTATCTACTTGACTTTCCCCACCATCACAAGTTCTATCCAACTAGACCTCAGTAGGGTAGGGTTGGTATGTGTTTATATCGGAAACTCTGGGGAGAGGGGGGGGGGGGGGCAGTGCTTGTTTTGTTGCTAGTAACAATCATGTCACGGGTTAATTATTTGTGGTGGTCGGATATTCAGCATGTTGTGGGGATATTCAGCATGTTGGGGCTGTGCTGCGCGTGCGGATTACTAACAACCCCGAACGAACCCCTTGGTATGTATTGTATGTGTCACCATCAATTATCACTCGACTCCAACTCCACTTCCAACTACCGCCGGCGAACGGTATCTATCTATCTACTCTACAATGTATCCATCTATGTACAACCGGTGGCGTAGGAGTGATGGATGGATGGATGGACTTCCTCTTCAGACGATAAACACCCCCCACAACTGCGCATCACATGTTACCCTTATCTTATCTTGCTCTCCGTTCTCTGGTCTAATTTTGACGACAGCAATATCTAGGGGGGTTGGCGATGGAATGTGGACAAGACACGGAGGTGCCATGACGTCGGTCGGTATCGGGAATACATGTGCAGAATATGGCACAAACTTCAGGAATGCAACTAACATAGCCCCAAGGGGTCCTGTATCATTTCCCGGTATGTTGTGCCCCGGTGTTACTCTGTGTAAAGTCCTAGTTAACCAATCATAGGAGAGCCGTACGGTCCGTCTTGCGCCCCTTGGTGTGCTCTCTAGTTGTTTTAGAAAAAAGTATAGCCAATTGGCCCCAGGTCCAGTTTCTACGCGGGTTCAGCAGCCGTGGTGGTGGTGGTCCGCCGGATCGTATAATTTAGGCGGGCAGGGGCTGTTTTTAAACACCAGACTAAGGCCCACCTTCCAAATCAATGACAGTTTTTACCTAACCCTCCCAGATGCTTCAAGCCTGTAATTGTGTATTTGGCCTTTAAACAAGATACCCGGCAGTCCGTATCGCCACTACTTGATCATCACCATTGCTTCAATAGTAATAATGTGGAGGTCTTGAATTGGTATTCTTTTTCCTTTTCTTTTTTTTCTTTTATTCATTATGTGCATGGATGGATTGATATCTCTAATTTAAGGTTGTTTCTGTCACCCGCAGATGTGGGTCCAGACTACTTCCATCCAGAGAACTCGATCGACCTAGGAGAATGCACCCAAACATGAAACCGACCCCTGATCCCGCAAGGCTGAGTCTCGTGTAGCAAGACAATACTTGTAAGGCTGACCGACCGAAAGATATGGCCGAGGGTACTTTGCGATAGAGGGAGCGGAGGATGCTCTAGATAGAGCCTGATGCCGAGTGCCGGTGCAGCGGTCTGGGCGCCCACCCACTTTGCCCAAGAGTCGCTTGCAGGAATGTGTGTTTGTGGACTTGAATAAGATGTACCGACCGACCGAGAGATCATTCTGTCCTCCATCTATCTAATACTACGCGAGTGAGCGAAACAGCCGTACACCCTTCCGTTATCGCGACAACAACCGCGCGATGTAGGTAATACGGAGTGAGGTGTCTGCGGGGAATGGGCAGTGTAAGGTCTTTGGTGAGAAATATGTTGTCTACTCTATCTTTGATGTTGGTGTAGTCCGAGATCATTTGGTATCACTCGATGTACACGCATTGAACTGTCTTGGCGGTCTGTAGGTAGTCGGTCGCGAATGCAGGAGGTAGATATTTTGGCTCGTTTGGGGTAGATATTACTTTATTAGGTAGGCTCATCGTTTTCAGACTTGGTAATTGGTTTTTTTATGAGGTTTCTTTTTGAGTGGGATTGGATAGGAGTTGTTCTTGTTATATATCAGGGAACTGGTGGGCATCTATTAATTCCAACAACTATGCACCTTCTTAACCCCAATCCAAGAGAAAACCTGCACACGCACTATTAACGGGACATACATACATACACACGGAGCGGCGAAATCGAGGATATACATCTTGCAATTTGCGCTTTCCACTACCCAGCGTCTATCTCCGTACGTCCCCTCCCCGCCGCAACCAAACCCCTTGCGGAGCAAGCCCCAACTCCAGTTAAAGCCAAACAGCAGCCAACACCAAGATGTTTGGACGGAGGGGGACACGGGCGCGGGCGCGGGTCTGCCGACGGTCTCCGGTAGCCGGTAACCGGCTGTCATGTCTGTACTTCTTTAGTACATTACGGTTCAAATGCCGAGAAATACTCTGGTGGGCGCGGGGTGGGGTGCCCTGGGGGATTGCATGGTAGATGCTGGATATGTATGGTGTTGGTGTTATTTTGGGTGCTGTGGACTTATAGACCCCGGGGTTGGGGTAGATCTGCTGCTGGTAGTAGTTGGAGGTGTTCAAGAAGCTGGTACAGTAACGGATGGCACCGGCACTACCCTGCAAATGCCATTGATTATCTATACTGGCTATCCTCCGCAGTATGTAGTAGGTATGAATCTGGCTACATGTATGTACTATATAGCTCAAGCCCAAAAGTCCCAGGACCGCAATGGCCAAAACATGGATTTCTTGTAACACTCCCGGCATCACCACCACCAATTGGGGCTCAAGAGATAGACCCGAAAGTACCAAGCTACCCTCCGCCAAAATACCCCGCATTAATCTTTCAATCGTGGGCGGTGCAGTAGTTGAGCTCTAACAGCCCCATTCACGCCAATACCAACAGACCATCCCCAACAATTATGCTCGTCCATGCATACAACTGTGGTTTTTGGTTTGGGCTCTTCAGATGGCTCAGCGCAGTAGGCTCTAATGAACCATCATCTGTTGACATATTCCATCCGCGTAAATATTTAAAAGTCATTCGTTTTCGTGGATACCTAGCTAGGTGTTGCTTAGGCTCGTCTATTGAGCAAGAAATATCTCAACCCCGCCTGTCCGCCAGGTAGGATAGACCGTGGTGGTGGTGTCGGGCTCGGGGTAGAGTCATGTAGGATCGAGGTCGGTTATATGTCAGTGTATGAGTAGAGCCAGAGGTGTTGGTGGCTCTTGGTCTGGGTTTGTATGGTTCGGTAGTGGGTAGGATCGACTGAATTTTAGCCCCAATATGATACTCGGGATGTAATGTTTGTAGATGTGGGGGCTGGGTGTATGCTTATTTATGTATTCGCCGATAGCTCAACAGACTTAGGAGGAAGGCGCCAAGCCAAGCCCAAAGCTGGAAGTGATAAGGAAAATACGAAATAAGCGTAAGCTCTACTACATCAAACGCGTTGTGAAGAAGAAGTAAAGAGCTGAGCTGGGTAGGGTGGAAATATCCCTCTCTCAATGCTCAATCGCCCATTGCACTGGAGAGGGAATCTACTTCATGTCCACCCGGCGAACACGACGTTCTATCATGTGAAGTAACCACCAAAACGCAGCGTCGGAGCTCCGGCATATCCCAATCATGAGCTATCACTCGAGTGCTACATGCACTCACCACAAGAGCGAGGTCTTCCTGCATAGAATGTCCCACTTTCACTTGATTCCCCGTTTTTCCGTGTTGCGCATGTAGCTGGCCTAACCTCCTAACAAGCTTGACTAGTGGTCGCTAGCTAGTGGTTTATCCGCGCTTGGAAGTCCATACGGCTTGGCAAATATTAGGTCTACTCTATGTATGTAGTAGAGAGGGGAAACTCCGTATGTGCTTAGAGTAGTAGTAGCAACAACACGTCATGTAAGCGCCACGCCCCTCTCTCTGCCTAACTCCCTCCATCATCAACAGGACTTGTGCTGGGAGTGTCATGTATCCGGGGGTGCCGGAAAGTGATGCAACGCTTGACCTAGCGATGCCGAAAGGTACTCAGAATTTCCACAATATAATGCTCGAGCAGGATAGAATCTTGGTGATATGAGTCTCTATAATAGGGACTGCGGTTTTTTTCAGGTCATTGATTTGGGGGTAGGGGGACAACTTGAGACAAGAGACAGTAATGACAGGAGGAGCAACAGTCAACCATATCAGCTCTTACCATACATATGATCTCCAGCTGCTAAAGTACCATATTCTGTTTGCTAGTTTTGTTGGTGAGAAGGGTGGACTATTTGGTCGTTGCATCACCTGACGGCACAGACGCACGCACTGTGGTTGATACTCTATACAATGGTTCGAGGGAGCACACTTTGATTTCTATCCATTCCCTAATGCTATCTCTACATGGACAACGCCATCAACGCCACACCATGTCGCCACATATACAGCTTTTACGAGGATCTACATATGTATGTATGAGGAGTAGCCTACCTGGCTCACGGCGTATCCTGCAGGAGCTCGGAACCGTAGTTTATGGGCTGGATTAGCCTACTTTATTCGTGTTGGTCGTTTCGGGTTGCTTTCTGGGCTGCTCGGTCAAGGGTTTAGGACCTAGGAGATCATGGTTTGGGCTGCCACATAGATATATAGGTATGTGAGAACCTTTAAGACCAACAGGGTAAGTATTTTAAACTCGTTATGTGCATAACAGGGCAAGTTTTTTTTTTTTAAATTCATTATATGCATAACAATTAACAATAACAAAGTAAGGTTACGACTCGGAATACCGCAGTAAGTCGTCTTGAACAAACAATCTTTGTGGTACATACCGGCAGACAACATCTCCAGCGATACTCCCCTCCCACCACCTCCCTCACCATCACACTCAATACCCAACCGAACCTTGGATGGACGGGAGAGGGAGGATCAACCAATCAACCTCGTATGACCACCGCCGATAACGGGAATAATCTGCTATATACCTAGCTGTCTATGTTGAATCCACAATAACTACCATTTACCCGCACGAAATTAGGGCCTAGACTATACACCAGCTGTCCATCTAGAGTAGCTGATCCCAATCTCAATCCCAATCCAAAGTCCGAGCGCCAAGCCTCCACCTCCAACTGGCCGCAAGCAATCTAAACCAATCTTCATATCACACAGTAAACAAAAAAAACGAAACCCCACATCCCCACAGCACCTCTCCATTCCTCCAAACACTATTTACCCCATACCTCCAAACTAAGCTCACCAAACCCCCCCCCCCCCTTGCAACACTACATTCCAATTAACGATGACCCCTCCATCCAATACCCCCCAAGCGGCAAGTAATCTACTCCAACAGTAAAGTCCAAGCGAGCTGCGCATGCATGCATGCATCCATCCATCTGCCAATGATCTGATTTCACCTTTATTTTGCCCGCGAGTCGAAGCTGTTACCGACGATCGCAAGAAAAGATCTACAAGAGTGCCTGCATGAGCGGGATATTGGTTTACAGGGCATCATGGCATGGCATGGCAGGGCATGGGTGGGTGCGGCTGTGGCTGCAGGCGGGTATGGCAATCAATGGTGAGATTGGTATTGCATATATTGCACTTCAGCGACGCACTGATTACTGGGAGGTTCGACATGGTGTCATATGTGGGGGTTGGGGTGGAATTCGTAGGATAGGGTATCGGCAGTCAACGTAGGCATGTGATCGGCATTATTACTCTACGGCATCTCTCGGGACATATGGCACAGGGGCGAGTTCACGAGGCAAAACCTTTTAGAGTAGGTTTGTTTGTATTTACATGTGATTTGAGATAAGTATTCTTGCTATTCCCAAACCACAGGCCGGTCCCTTAGAATTCTAGGTGAAACTCTATCCTCTCAAAATATTCCAGCTTCTAGTAGAACCCACACCCAACCTCATAAACAATTATGAAAGAAGAAAAAAAAATTTACAGAAAAGATCCTCCGCGTCCCGAAACCCACATAAACCAAAGAACGCATGCAGCATCCAGCGCACAACGCTCAGTCAGCCAGGTACATGAGACAAAAGGCGACAACAACACAATTCATTTATCAGTCATTAACCTCCGTAAACCCGATGATCTAGGCCGTCTTGTTGCCCCTGTCATCATCCATGTAGTCTCCAGCAGCCTTTTCAGCGCTACTTGAGGGCGCAAAGCCGTAGCGGATGGCATACTCCTCGACGTCGTCCTGGGAGAGAATTGGCAGTTCCTTCGAAGCGCGAACATATGAGATCTTCTCCTCGAAACCCTTGGCGAAGATGAAATCGATCTCCTCGAGGGAGCGAAGACGAGTCTCGGGGTAAAAGAAGTAGCTAGTTTTCATTAGTTTTGTCCTTGACTATCTATTGGTATATGGGGGGGGGGGGGTAATCCTTACATGAATGGGATGAAAGCAGCGTTGACAGCGGCAAAGAAGAGATATGTACCCCATTGAATACGGTCAATCATAATAGGTGTGATCATAACCACCATAAAGTTGAAGAGCCAGTTGGTGATTGTCGAGACAGCGTTGGCCTTTCCACGGGTACGGAGCGGGTTGATTTCGGCGGGGTATAGCCATGGTAGAGGGAGCCAGGTGACACCGAAGGTAGCAATGTACAAGAAAAGACCGGCGGCGGCACCACGAGCTGCAGTCTCAGTGCCAGGGATAAGGCAGGCGAAGGTGATGGTCATGGCTAGAGCCTGGCCGATAGTACCCGCGAGGAACATCTTACGGCGACCGGCACGCTCAATGATAAACCAGGAAGTGGACGCGAAGATGGAGTAAACGATCATGTTAACACCGCCCATGATGAGAGACATGTGACGGGTCTGGCCAATGGAGTCTTCGAAGAGAATAGGGAAGTAGTAGATGACGGCATTGCAGCTATAAGGTCCTCGTTAGTTATATTGTATGAAGATATATGAGGGGTGAGGATGCGATGACATACCCTCCTATCTGCTGCATAAGTTGTGAAGATGCTCCGATGATCATACGGCGGAAGTGTTGGGTCTTGCCGCCAGTGAAGAGGTCGCTGTAGCTGGACTTATTTCCGACTTCGGCGGCAGCCATTGAGTCGAGGATAACACGCTTCTCAACCTGGACAACGCCGGAGTTGAGATCCTCACCAGCAAGATCGGCAATAACACGGGTTCCCTCCTCATCACGGTCCTTGGAAAGTAGCCTGCGCAGTTTGTTAGCCAAATATTGAACCAGTGTCTCATATTGAGTGGTATAAATACCAACGGGGTGACTCGGGCAAGAACATCATCCCACAAATCATGACGATGGCGAACACAATCTGAAATGCGATTGGGAAACGCCAGACAACATCGCTGTTGGTGTATGACACGCCGTAGTTAAGCCAGTAACTGATGAGGGTACCAAAGGCAATGGAGCCGCCCTCAATACAGATGAGAAGTCCACGGTTCTTCGTTTTCGCGCACTCGGCCTGGTAAGTTGGGATTGAAGATGTGTTCATTCCGTTACCAACACCCGTGACTACTCTGCCAATGATGAATTGGGCCTAGTTTTCCAAATTAGTAAAAGCTCGAGACGCCTCCCCCGCGAACCGACTGAGGAAAGTTTTCCAAGAACTTACCAAAGACTGGTGCCCTCTGAACGATGTGACCTGAATAATAACGCCTATGATCATGATGACGGCACCGGTCATGATACTTCTTCTGCGCCCAAGCTTCTCTCCGATAAATAAGACCGAGATGGCACCAAAAAGACAGCCAATTTCATAGATTGCGGTCACGAGACCCTGCATGGTTGGGTCGTCTTTGGTTTCAGGAATAGCCTGGTTAAACTCTGGCGCGGTGATAATACCGCTCATAACACCTGCAAAGCGACATTGCGTTAAAATTGTATTCTTATGTAAATTTCTATGTGGCTGGGGATGACTTGCCTTGGTCATATCCAAAGAGTAAGAAACCAGTGGTACAGATGACTGTGATAGCAAACTGGAGGGATCTCCCTCGAAGCTCGAAACCCATGATTTATCTGTATTGGTGTTTTCCTTTATTAAACAAAAGTGCTGTGTGGTATCTTTCCCTTTCCTTTTAACTAAATAAAAAAAAAAAAAAAAAAAAAAAGAACTCCCAGCTGCCAGCGTAATAAGAGCTGTTGATGCAGATGTCACAAAAAGCTGGATGGAGATGGGGCTAGTTATATACTTATACCTGAGCTACCTTCCCAACATGTAAGAAGTTCCGAAGTTCATCCCCACCACACACACACTGCTCGAATTCATAGGCCTATGGTGGTTCCTGCAAGAACCCCACCAGTGAACCTTTTCCCCAGGCCCGGAGACATTGCCGAGTCTGAACTGGAGCGACTTCACTGCAGCAGATGACGGGGAAATGATCTTCGGCAGTATGAAGTAACCTATCGCCAGCCCTCCAAATCGGGATTAGTCCGTGTCCTCTTGCAGTAACAAATATTTCCCAGGGAGAAGCAGTACCCACGTCATAACCCAAGTCTTCTCACTTAACCCAACCCAGCATAGACGAAAACCCCATCCATCCATACTTGGAGGAGAAAACGACAATTAGCCCCAGATAACTCCTGTGCTCTTGTCTATCTACTACTACTAATAGAGTACAGAGAGATAGAGCCGCAACTTAAACTTCATCTCGGCCTCGAACTCTTGGTTGATGACAACAATAACAACAACAAAGACCACACAAGCACCTGCCTGTCTGTACTTCCTTCCTTTGCTGAGATCGATCGCGACTCTGATGCGCCTTCACGGCTACGGCGTTGCCAAGCATAAGTAAAGGGTCTACTCTACTCCCTCCATTGGTGCGCTTCGGGTATGCAGCGGCGCCAGGGTTTAAAGTTTTGCTCACCTCCTGCTCTCTATCTCTCTCACGTCTTTTCTGGCTCCGCAGCATGTGAATCTTGCCTGAATACACGCACAGTATTCAAGGGGAGACTCGGGTAAAACAAGAGATTTCGCCCAGAACCCTGTCCATGGACCAGGTAGGTAGGGCTGCTTTTGCAAGCAAGGGGGGCTGGGAAGAAGGGGGAAAAAAAATCGTCATACCTGCCATGCCAACCCTCCTGGCCCCCCATGAAGTAACGTTTCTTCAAATCGTCTTCAAACCACCAAAAAGCTTTTCAAATGGAGCCCGTACCTCTGCAGATCACACGCTGCCCAAAGTGGAAGGAAGCCTCCCCGGCGGTGAGCCGCATCCAAACATCCGAACATGTGGAAAATGCTTTTTTCAAGCGCCCTACATACTCGGCCAACCTGCCGAGCTCACGTGACCAAGTCAATGATCGACAGCGACGGGCGCAAAGTATCTATCAAAAAAAGATGTTCGAACAGAAGCTACCGTACCGACTAATTTGATAGATTGAAAAGTGACATCTCAGAGGGGGGGATGGGGCTCGGAAAAATTCGTTGGCAAAAGATCACCATCAAAGTCGAAAGATTTTGTGAAAGTTTTTCCGCTCCGTACGTTGGCCTCGAGGGATTGCTGTGAACATCACCATTACCAGTTAGGGCGTGGGTAAAGTCAAGATACTTACGAGTAGATTGAAATTGGCGGGCTAGCTTGATAATTTCAAAAGAAACACATGAGAAATGCGGCGAAGGGTACGGCCTAGCTGTCTGGCTTGCCTTATGATATCATAGATTATATCCATCGGGGTTTTCTTCTTTTGCTTCTCTTTCCACAATAGTAGTTGTGTTTTGAATATGTAACTCCCTGTGCTAGGCTACTCTATCATCCAAGACCCAGGTTCTGGTTCCAAAAGACCTGGCCGTCGGGAATCCATAGAGTGCCTGCCTTCCTGACTACCTGCCCACCTGCCCACCTGCCTAGCTGCCTGCTCGCCCAGCGAGATGCCATGGCCTCCCGCGACCCATCGGCCTGCCGGAATAACTCCAAGTGCGCGGTACCACACCGGTGAGCAATCCTGCTATGCGGCGAGTGCCATCTAGGCGCCCTTCTTCCTTCTTTTCGAATTTTCTCAGGCGACTATGTAATTTAATACGGCACATTTGATGGGGATCAGCGCTGTAGGTACTATACTCTACATGCATCCAAGAACCAGATCGTCCTATCCCGATATATTATGCAACTTATCTTTCTTTTTCTCTTTTCTCAGGGACCACCTTCTCCCACCCGTCATTGCATGCTCTAGCAGGTAACGAACAACTCAACAGCCGCATTCTGCGCTGATGCTGAGATGATCGTTCGATGCTTGATACGGATTTGGTAACTCTAACCCGTTCCTGTTTTTTTTTTTTTTTTTCTTTTCTTTTCTCTTTTCGTTTATTTCGCTTGGTTGATAGTTGAGTGGTGGATGTAAAACTAAAATCGCTCGTTAGAGACTTTTTTTTTTTTATATCTATATATATTTTAAAATTTAAATTTTTTAAAAGAATGCCATAAGTAGTAGGATGTGTAGAATATGTGATTTGATGGGTGTCTAGTTAGCAGAATATACCTCTTTCTGAAACAGACGTTTCACGAGAGCCATCCAGCTTGCGAATACTTATTTTCTGCGTGCAATATATCTACATGTACCGACGATGCAAGCCACTCTTTGCTGGTCTCAATGACGGATAAACTCCTCGGCTAGTCATGGAGAAGCACATGGATTAGCGTGATATAATTACCCCGAATCATGAGAAATCATACAATCAATAAGTGCCTTGAGCATTCCCAGCTCCCAGCTATTACAAAACATCTCCCATGTACCCTAGCTACAGGTCAACGGCTACCTCGGCAAAGACCAAAACGATAATTGCAAAATCGCGGGGTACTTGCTACTTACCCCCCCCCCCACCTTCTATGTATGTATGTAGACCCTAGCCTGCCTGGCTGTGTTCACGATAATTATTTTGCGCGAGATTCTGGGGTTGGCAGGGGTTTTGGGTTCTCGGGTTCATAGAATTGGGCCTGCCTGCTTGCTCTGTACCACATGCTTTTACTACTCCACGCACTCTACACTGTAACTGCGCTTTTATTCTTCTATTGAAACGTGGGGAAACATACGATAAGCGGAAAGTAACATCAGTGGCACTGAGACAGAGCGCGAATTAACCAACTGAAACTCTCTCCGGCTTAATTTCTAGGTTCGGGAGATCAGTATCTACTTTTACTAATGCTTGTGGTTTCTTGGCGTGGGTAAGGGGATATACTTGGAACCCCTGCACGCCGTGACAGCGTCCTGCATACCCTAAAAGTGTGACATTGGGGGACTAAAGTGCGAACCCTACACCCCAACCTCTTTAGTCTGGACCCCTGAGAAAGCTGAACTGTTACTGTTGCTATTACAATAGCGGACCGACATACTTATCAAAATTGAGTAATCTTGATCCTTAATTACGCTTCTATTACCTGGACCAAGGGCCCAATGTCAATTCGCACTACGGCATCCATAGCAGTGCCGGCCATCAGAGCCATCCTGTGGCTCCAGCATCCCCCCAACCTCCTTAATTGCAATCCCGCCGCCGTCACGCACACGGAGAAGTCCCCAGCTGAATACTCCATCACACTACGCATTCCGATCATGTGGGGGCTGCTCTCAATAAGTGTTTCGACCGAGGCTGTGTTTGAGAACAGAGCAGATGGGGTGTTTGTGACAACGGTTACGAGGGGGGTAAGGACGAGCAGTGAGTGGACGGTGGCAGGGGACCGTGACGAAGCGGCTTGCCAGGTGAGTGAGGAGTTTAAGATAGTAGAATGTTGGTGGGGAGTCAGGTGGTTTGTAGTCAGGACAGCGAGGAGCGAGCACATCGTATTGATGGAAAGGGTTGGGAGGGGGTTGAGGATGATGTTTGAGACAGAAAAGAAGGTGAAGTAGGGCATATGTATGGATAGTATAATATATGAGTGATATTCTATGAACGTAATCAAGCGGCGAATGCTTTGCATTAGTGGGGGTGCGGGACTGGATGTTGGTTTAAGGTTAAGACTAGGGTTGCTACCAAACTCCCCGCCTAGGCTTGGTTCAACACTTCCGGACATAACACCCAGGGTTCTCTGGAACTTATTACTCCATGGTACCTCCCTCCCCAAATTTTCTCTGTATCAAGCAATAACTCATTTCTTCATTCTGACTTCACAACTCGAAAACTCCTCAGCTAATGGCCTACAAATCGCTATCACCACAAACCCCATCTAGATTCTCCTTTGGCCAATCCTTCTTTCCATAGCCCTGCGTCGGAATATCAATCTTAACACACTCTTTTGGTGCAGCTATGCCATCACCAACGTAATAAATTATGTAGGTCCGCTGATAGTTAGGCGTTGGACAAGCATACCAACCATCGAAATTTCTGTATCTACCCGTATGCAATTTATCATATCAGCCAATATCCAGACCTCGGGGGAAGGTAAGACCATTACCGCAATAGTCGGTCATCCTTTCCAACTGTAAACCCGTACAAATCTGCTCCTTCCGGCACAAAGCCCGAGTGCGGCATCGTAAAGCTAAGCGGTGCTGAACTACACGAAAACCGATAAACCTGTATTAGCGTACCCACCACCGACATCCTTTGCCTTCAAAGACACTTAATTCAATAAGATACCCCTACAGATTTGGGAACACATAAGCGTTACGCCACCCCGTCATGCCGCTCCTGTAGTTTGTGAATGACATGCCGCCCGCACCTGCGCCGGGCCTCCCACCCGGATAGTTTGTGATCAGTGGTTCCACCTGACCGCTATATTTTATGCTTCCAAAATATACGTATCCACCAGTCGATATGGAGAGCTGGCGCTCAGGTGTTGATAGAGAGCCATTAGTCGTGACGAAAGATATCCAGGTACTTGCACCGTCGCATTCCGCGGAAACGGTAGTGGCAAAAAGGAGAGGAAGGATAAAAAGAAACGAGAGGAGCTGCATTTTGGTGGGATCTTGAGAGTTCTGTTTTGGTATGGGATTGGCGAGAGCTGTTGGGAGTCCTTTTATACTGACTTCTGGTAGGCACAACGTATCAACTCCACGATCAAGTGATCTCATTGCTACGGTATATGGTTTGGCCGAACACCAAATGCGGAGTGGGGTGGATCTTCAGCTGCGTATGTACCCGATAGTAGATTTCTATATCGATGGTCAGGTTATATTGACGCTAAGCATTAAGTTCCCGCTATGAATGCACATAATGGATTTAAAAAAAAAAAAGAAAAGAAAAAAAGAAGTCCCGCGGCATCCAGATTGCGTTACACGTGCCCTCGATATGGGAATTCTACTGAGGAAGATCTACATCTAGTTACCAGTGTGGAAATCTTGCCCCGAACCCTGACTACTATTATACGTAGAACACGAAAGGGTACGGAGGGTCATGGGGGTCGTACTCCTACGTTCCAGTTGATAATAAACCTCAAAAAGAAATTACGATTGCAGTCGATGGTTGCTTTATCAATCCCTCCCCAGAAGATAATCTATAGTTAAGGGTTTCCCGAAGCCAGATAAGTCTATTCATTCGTACTATGCTCGCGCCGAATCCTCTCCATAGAATACCAAATTACATGCGATTAAGGTCTCTAGCTCCAAAAAGGCCTCCCTCTATAAATTTCAGCTAGAGGCTCGCCGGCCATACATGTGCAACAGATATGCGTATATACTGCCCCTCGCTACCCCTGGGTTCATACATCTTCCCCTACTATGATCGAATTGTAGCTACCCGAAAACTTAAGACTGATTCTCCGGACGCGGAACAGCAAGAGTCACCACCAAATGCTTGAAGTGATGAAGCGAATATCTCAACCAACCATGCATAGTGTTTCCATGAAGCAAGGCCTATGTGCACCGATGGACAGAACTCGGGGATAATTGCTAAGAAGCTCCACTTGGAAGCTAATACGATCAATTGTTTCCGGTAAATGTGTTTTGTGTGAAGAAAAGGAGGCAGCGTCTCCTTTGTTTGTGCCCGTATTCAAGGCTTTCCCTTTGGCTGGTTGAGTGGGACAGGACGAGGCGCGCCAGTGGAGCACTGCGGGACAAATACACTACTGGAGGAATTAGTGACTACATTGGGATGGAGGTATCAAAGAATTTGAATATAGAAATGCTTAAAAGGGTTATTACGTATCTCTGGGGGATTTTATCTCGAGATCGGGTGCTCCAACGTGGGAACGGCAAGACATCCTAGGTAGGCGACCTTGTGCACCTTTGAAAGTTTGTAATACTAGTTCTATCAAGATTTTAGTCGGGTTTAAGCCCAACGTGGATATACTGCCGGGTTCAGCGAAAATCGGCACTGTACTTTACGGGTTCGGTCACCTTTGATGGACAATTGCGGTATGTAGATGTGAGTTATAAGTGAGTATTATAGAGGATAATTTTTTCCACAGGCTACAGATAATTGCTCCAGTCCCATCGCATAACCACAGGTAACCATTCTGGCCACTCCGTTATCCCTCGCTATTTTATCGGGCCAGTGAATTACCCCCTGGAGAGAAGGGATTATGGTAAAGAGTTTGGACCTAAGGACGACATTGGAGTAGTTCGTGACAAAGATGCACAGAATAAAAGCAAAGTTTTGTACTTCTAAATATCGCCCTGATGTTGCATTGTTACGAAGTAGCTAGTTGGAATCAATAGAGAACGATATGCATCGTCACCAATTCACGCCAAAAACGTATCCTATTCGACTACGCCCTCAAAACAACATGGTTATTATTCAAAAGTACTTATATAAGAAGAGCCGAATGAGTAGGGGATATGAGAAGTTGTGCCTCAGAAGCCATGAAATCAAAGACTACGGGTAAAGGGGGCCACGATTGGGGTATTCCACATCCTGTCGAACGAAGCGGCTAGTAGACATGAGGGTGAAACCCTGTATTTGTACTTTAGATTGTAGTACACCGCCATAACCGTGAGGTTCCATGCGAGTATGAATAAAAGAAAAAGAAGAAAAAGGGGAGGGGCACGAGTGATATTATATGATTAACAAAATCGATGGGACAGGGCAAAAGGTCTTGCACAAAGTCTCTGATATCTTTTTTATTCGCCAAAACTTACAGGATCTATAGTACAGCTACAAAATGACATGAAACTCTTACACTCAAGTCTTATTTTGGTTTATGGGTATTAACGATGCTAAAAGTCCATTGTTTGATGTGGTCATGAAATATCACTCGATTACTGGATTCCGACTAAGGTTCATTAAACTTGGTTTGATTTCTTTCTACCATATATATATAGTTGAACAATGTTCTCTTGGGAAAGAATATGAGATAGAAGATACAGATCTGAGGCTGGCATAGAGTCAGATAGTATTTGGGATTATTGATAATTGAAGAACTTTCGGTGGGTGATAGAAGTTGTTCTATCATAAATGGAACATGGTTCATGCAGTTATATTCTGTCACTCAACGAATTTATATTGACCAATACCGAGCATCGAGTCAACAGAAGTTAAGATAGAGAATCCAGCACTTCGCAGGCTGTTTCTTTGTGGGTAATTCATACCAAACATCCCTCGTTTCATACCTGGGTAATCATTCTTTGGCTGTCATATGCCCATGTATCCAAAGTCATAAGCTGTTGATTACGGGTGTATACAGCAGTTTGTTCAATTGTGGTAGGCGGCAGGGACTTGAAACTATTAGTTTCCCACGCATACACGCATACCATCGTAATGGTATCCTTTCATATCAAATTTTATATATGAGTTAAGGCGATGTCGAAGGTTCTTTCCCAACAATATACCAAAAAGAGCTTCTGGGAAACTTCTATACTAGATGCTTTATTTAAATACCTCCAATTAACTGAGGATCTACCTAATTAATAAATGAAGAACACGATAGTGAGCGTGGAAATCATAGTTTACCGGGCCCCAACTGGAGGGTACTTGGGCAAGTGGGTGTCTATACAATATCTTCAAAGGTTGGAGCAATGTGTGCTGCACATTCTTTCGGGAGCGCACTATATAAAGTCACTGACATGAGAATAGTTGCGAGAATGTCTATCATTAAGCACGGTTTATTGTGCACCAGCCAAGTTTCGTCCTAAAGACATTCATAGAGCCGCAACACCGAGTTTGTGGAACAGAGGGGATCTGCAAATGAGAGGGCCCGATTCAGTGCATAGTCGCGAACAACAAGTAATGCTTGGGGTTTGGAGTTACAAGGAAGGCGTTTAGGACTCGGCGTACGGTTGAATAAAGTTGATATTATATCATTCAACTTATATCTACCATATAGGCGGATATCCGGCCGGTATATATAGCTACATTGAGGTGTTGGCGAAGGACTTTTTCAGGCAGGCTGCATAAAAAGATTGCGGAAGGTGCCCGGGTTGTTTTCCTCTTAACAACTATTGGTCGGGATAGAACTTCTTTTATCGCGGGCCCCACGGGCCAGGCGATGATTGGCCTAGAACTGGAAGACTGGAGCGCGCGGGGTAAAATTACATATCACCATCAGTGATTCTCTAGTAATTTGAGCATCACCAACTGGATCTCACGACTTTTCCCTACAGAATGTCTTTCGGTTTCAGTGTCGGTGACTTTATCGGCACCATAGAGCTTGCATGGAAGCTTTACACAAAATGCTACAAGGTTTCGAAGGGTGCACCAAAGGACTTTCAGTGCCTAATTCAGGAGATCAACATGCTGCATAGCTCCATCAAGCTCCTTCAAGAAGAGGCTAACAATAAGGATTCCGTTTTGGTGCGTGCCGGAAATGACCGTGTGGAGATGGTTAAGAATATCATGCTACAGGTCAATGTCACACTTAACGAGCTGGAAAAACATTCGAGAAAATATGAGAGTTTGAGCAAAATCCATTCAAGCAGCATAAGAAAATGGTGGACTGGAGTGAAATGGGCGGCCGAAGCCGCAGATCTGGACGCATTGCGCAATAAGGTGAGCAAATTTTCGTATAAACTTTTCATAATTGTAGTCGATCGTATACCTCTAAGTACTAATGTATACACACTTACCTTTACGATATGACACAAGTAGACCTTGTTTCTGAACAAGGGATAATCATTCCTGGAAACCTTTTTCCAAAGTATTTCTTTAGTTTGCTCAAAATACTAATGCACATTTGCAATCTGATAGCTAGTTTATCACAATGGGGTCATCAATCTACTCCTGACCTCATGCGGAAAGTAGTTTTTCCCGTTTGAGCGGCCAAGGGAAATGACTGACCTGTATTACCACAGTTC
The DNA here is from genome assembly GCA_024713595.1 of Morchella rufobrunnea. Lineage (NCBI taxonomy): Eukaryota > Fungi > Ascomycota > Pezizomycetes > Pezizales > Morchellaceae > Morchella > Morchella rufobrunnea. The sequence goes on from JAMGYT010000015.1 coordinate 1,728,530, forward strand.
CTCCCTACAGCGTATAGAGGATATAAGCTTGAAGGTTGAGATGGGAGTCAATGATATTAAAGACATGATTCGAAACCCCACGGGCAAAACACCCACTATCTCCGCTATCCAGGGCGACGAAATTCTCACGATATCTCTAAGCCGGAAGTTAATGGAGTATGCACAAATCGAGCGAAGATGGAGCGCTATTGGAGTCGACGAGTGGATTCAAGCTGGGAGCTGGTGGTTATTAAAGGTAATGGTCTATCTTAGCCTCTATTGCATGTTTTCGTGGGCAGTGCTGACTACCATAGTCGCAATTGGACCTTTATACTGGGTTACCACCAGAGCGCAGGATATCTTGGCAAAGCTACGCAAATCTCATAAAAGCAGCCTGGATCTTGATAGATATAATTACTAGACATCCGCAATTAGATTACCTCGACGAGAATACTGGGTATGGTGTAAAGTTATTGGTGGAAGTACGTAATATCCTAGAAATTTTAAAAATACTGTTCGCTCATATAGACTAGAAAATACGAAGGGAGCTTAGGAACGTCGGTGGTTCAGGGCTCACAACACCGACACTTTCGGAGTTGTATACCTGTGATCTATCAATATGGGAGACACAAGTAAAGGGATCAACACTTAAGCCCAATGTGGAATCATCAAGCTCAGGCTTGAGCCGCCAGGCATGGGTTACTGAAGATGAATATGTCCTCTTCCAACGGTATCTCTTCCTTCCCGAGCCCTTTCATTGGTTTGGATACCTAATTATTTAGATTTGTATATTATCAGACGAATAGTTACTCGATAGAAATGCCATGTATCGTTCTTTTCTTGATGCACAAGACGAAAAAGGAAGCTAGTATAGTTCTCAGAGATCAAAGTTGGCTCACGTTGGCTACATTCATTGGTGTGTTCCCTTCTCGTCGACTCATCGTTATATACTACATACAACCCGCAAAGCCCTTTCGCATACACTAATCCAGACTTTAGTGAGGGATGTAAACCCATATCCTATTGATAACATCATGCATGTTGGGGACCAAAAAATAAAATTCTCGACAAAGCAAGGTACGGTGCTACTATTTCAAACAAGGATTTAGGGACTCATTTTGTGACGCAGATGTACAGCATCTCTGCGCGATCTCGGAAGCCACTGTGGAGTATCTTTTTTATTGCAAGTTTGATGAAAACAAACCAGAGATCTTAAATTCGTTCACACTGCTCTTCTCAATTAAGAACAACTTTGGGGATGCGGTTGAGCGATTGGTCGAAGACGAAAAGATTTATCCTGAAATAGATAAGACTTCTAGGGAGTCAACCAGGGTAGAATATTCTACCCAACTATTGCTCGCGACACAAGATTTAGCGCATCGATTTCATAGGATGGATAAGCACACGGATTTTCGCACTCCACAATCTGAGCACTTCCTATCATTATTTCTCTGGTGTGTAAAGCAAGGACACAACGCAGTCGCCATCATTCTCAGCCAGGTGAAAGGTGTATACATAGACGAGGAAGATTTGGTTATGTGCAAGTCTATACATGATGCCGCCCGCAGCAAGAATTCGAAGTTAGTTCAACTCGTTTTACCGGAAAGAGGGATAGATGTCAACGCTCCCAATAAGGATGGTCTCACGGCGTTGCAGCTGTGCGCCGAAAATGGAAACGTAGCTGCGGTAGATAACTTGCTCAAAGCCGGCGCCGATGCAAAAGCAGACAATTCACGGGCACTGCATTTCGCAGCCGAGAAGGGTCACCTAGATGTAGTCAATAGGCTTATCGAGGCCGGTGCCGATGCGAAAGTGGACAATTCACGGGCGTTACAGTCCGCAGCCGAGAAGGGTCACCTAGATGTAGTCAACAGGCTCATTGAGGCCGGCGCCAATGCGAAAGCGAGCAATTCATGGGCATTACAGTCCGCAGTCGAGATGGGTCACCTAGATGTAGTCAACAGGCTCATTGAGGCCGGCGCCGATGCGAAAGCGAGCAATTCACGGGCATTACAGTTCGCAGCCTGGAACGGTCACCTAGATGTAGTCAACAAGCTCATCGAGGCCGGTGCCGATGCGGAAGCAGGCGATTCACAGGCGTTACAGTCCGCAGCCAGGAACGGTCACCTAGATGTAGTCAATAGGCTTATCGAGGCCGGGGCCGATGCGGGAGCGGGCGGTTCACGGGCGTTACAGTCCGCGGCCGAGAGGGGTCACCTAGATGTAGTCAACAAGCTCATCGATGCGGGAGCGGGAGCGGACAATTCATGGGCGTTAGAGTCCGCAGCCAGGGAGGGTCACCTAGATGTAGTCAACAGGCTCATCGAGGCCGGTGCCGATGCGGGAGCGCGCGATTCATGGGCGTTACGGTTCGCAGCCGAGAAGGGTCACCTAGATGTAGTCAACAGGCTCATCGAGGCCGGCGCCGATCCTCTTGGCCTTGATTCCCACCAGAGAGCCATTATTGAAACCTGGAACCTGAAAAAACCAAGCCGATAGCACATTGATTAATTCCGAGGAGGATTTGATTCCGGAGAAAATGGGTATATTATAGACTCTGGTAGACTTTCAATCATTATATACTACAGAACCGGCGAGGGTGAAGGCTATAGCTGAGAGGTATACGTAGACTAGGTATTTTTCTTGATCAGGCAAAGTTTGACCAAATCTAGGGGGAGGGGGGAGCGATAGAATATTTGATCTGTATTTACGCACCTGACGAACTTCACGGTATATTTCTAGCGCTACAGGTAGATGTTAAAAAATATTCCATCTTTCTTTCTCGGACCTCGTACATAGTTTAACAAATCTCAACCAGTACTATAAGCATGCTCTGAAAGCACTAAATAGGAGGACTAAAGCAGGAAACCTACTATAAAATTGAAACTACATCCCAAACTAACTATATACTAAACAGGAAGGAGTATCGAAAAGAAAAAAAGAGAGGAATAGAAGAGGAGAATGAGCAAAATCAGGAAATTTATGAAATACCGCCACCCAAAACTAAAAAAAGAAGAATGAAATCTCTGAGCAAATGCCCGCGCCGATCAAGAAACAGAACTATGGATGAATTCAAGAACAATAATTCTCAAAATCACTGAGACAAGATACCATTGTTGATCAGGATCGCTGGATCTGGAGCGTTCTTGTCAGACTGGAAAGGGAGAGCGCTCGATACAATAAGCGCCTTCATCGCCTTTGTGTCAGTTACAAGGGAAGAGTTAAGGCCAAGGTGGTAAGCAATGAGACCAGTGACATCTATAGTTGAATTAGCGGGTGATATTCGAGAAATCAAAATAGTTAGGAAAGGGACTTACGAGGTGTAGCCATGGAAGTACCAGATATGGTATTGATAGGGTTGACAATGTCGGGAAGAGTAGCGTCCTTGATCCAGGTGCTTGTCACATCAACACCAGGCCCATAAACGCTGACACAGGCGCCGAAATTGGAAAAGATGGCTCTCTCATCGTTGATATCTACTGCACCCACACTTAAGATATCGGTGCCCTTACTTGCAAGTGCGGGGCTGGTAAGACAAGCGTCAACATCATCGTTGCCTGCAGCAACACTGATGTGGATTCCACCCTCACTCGCCTTCTTCAAGACTTCGTCGATGGCATCACTGACACCTGATGTACCAAGGCTCATACTGATGACGGATCCCTTGAAAGTAGGGTCAGACTTGCGCTGGTCGTGCTGGTTCATGACGAAGTCGACACCGGCAAGGATATTGTTTGAGTCGCCAGTTTCGGCAGAGAGCACACGCACAGCGATGATATTGGCTGCCTTGGCAACTCCAAATGTTGTTGATGCTGCCGATCCGGCACAGTGAGTCCCGTGGCCAACATCGTCAGTCTCGGCGCCGTCAAAGCTGAAGCCGAAAGTAGCGCGGCCATCAAAGTCAATATGAGTGATATCGACACCGGTATCAACGATATAAATGTCGACACCAGCCCCCAGAGTACTGATAGAGCCGTCAAATTCATATGAACTGAAGTCGAAATCCCTAATGGTCTGACCTGAGCCAACCTGGACTTGGCTGGATTGTGAGACACGCTTTAAACCCCATGTTCCTTTCGCTGAGTCGTGAAGCTTGACCTTGGCCTGAGGTTGGTACGTTTTCCACCCTGACGAGAGGACCTCTAGCTGATTAACGCAATGTTTCGAGAGCGAGGCAGAAAATCCTTTAAAGGCGCTGTTATTATAGACATTTGTTAAGTCTGCGACGGTGAGGTTCATGGCAACAAGCATGTCGTCAAGGGTGCGCGGGTCATCTTCGTCAATAATGACGTCCCAGCTGCCACCAGAGCCGGGGGTCTCATCCAGGATATTGACAGTGTCTGATGTGTTAACACTATCGGCGGTGGTTGTCGAGTTTTGATTTGGTGTTGAGTGGCCACCGTGTGGTGCGGCAAGGGAAAGGGAAAACCCGAGAGAGAGAACGGAAAAGAGAGCGTTGCAAAATTTCATGATGAGGTTGGTCGAAGCTGGACTATTGCGTATTCACAAAAAATGGGGGGGGTAAAAGTATATTCAAAAGAAAATAACTCCTACATAGTGTTAGGAATATTGTATCAAACCACAGTAAATCTACAAGAAACTCACCTAACGGAAAAATTACCAACAGAGAATGAATGGCGGGGTAATATTCCAGATAAGATTAGAAACAGCGGTCGACACAGTTTCTGAAGGAAAAAAGATACAGTGGGGACTGTAGGTGGTTGAGGGAATGTGGCGGTGGTTGGTTCGTTTCTTCTTAGAAGGAATGCAAGAGCTGCAAGCAGACAAGCTCGTGAGAGCAATAGAAAGGAAGAAGTAAAACTTAAGGAGAAACAATAAAAAATTAGAAAGAAAAAAAAAAAAAAAAGGAGGGAGAACCTGTCAATCCCAAAGAAATTGTTTCTGTTCAACGGCTATGCTTGTAGAGGTGAGCGAGGTCGAAATATCAGGGACATCTCACAGTTTATATTGACCATTGACTAGGAGAGCCATACGTACTGTGGGTCCAAATTAGTACTAGCCTAACCCTTACAAGATGCAGGAACCAGCAGGTCCTAGAATCCTTGTCACCATCCCATCTCCACTCCAGCCAACCAGCTGTCACTTCACGACACAACTATTGACTATTGGTTCCCGCAGTTCTCAGCCAACAATAGGCGTCAATTTGGATATTCGCGCCCCAGTTCAAAATAACAATCCTACACCAGTCGTATCGTATCCAGGCTGGTGTTTTACAACAGTAATCTCCAAATAGAGGTGAATTTGCCAGCGCTAAGCAATTAGATACTGGGTTCTTCGTTAACTCTGAATCTAGGGCACCGACCTTCAAACGATACCTATGAATGCGCATTGCACCAGAATGGCGCGCTTGCTAGTACCATGTAACTATATACATGTAGGTACATAGAATAAGCCATGGTTTACCCAGTCATGCATACGATGGAGATGAAACGACGCTTCCGACGCATCTACTACTACATGTACCCTCGGGGGGGGGGGCGGTACTCTTACTTTCATCACACATTGCTCTCGTGTTTTCTCCCCTTTCCTCTTCTCTTCTCCCGTTTCCTCTGTTTTGTAGTTACCGTTTTCTTTTCCGGGAGAACACCCGTCTGTTCTAAAAAAATTTCCGGTTGGCTATGGCCATTGGTTGGCCGCCAGGTATATACACACATATAGTTTGGTTCCATGTATGCATTTACTAAAGTTCGCAGGAACCAACCAATTCACACTAGCCCAATTGTAATACCTTAAGTGGGCATTATTACCGTTCCTGTTAACCGCGCGGGGTCGGAGTCTCTCTGTATTTAGATGAAATAAATGTATCCCCTAATCACGAAATACCAACCTGCGCCTGTAAAAACTCTCCAGCTGATTGAGACATCTATGTATGTTCCTGCCTATCATCATTTTCAGATAAAGTCGTATTCTAAGCTTCCCAGGCATCCTCACAAATAAATACAAGGTCTACAAGGTGTACCTAGATTGAAGTGTAAGATAGGCTGTAAGTACTCGGCGGGCGGTGGTGAAACCTTTGCATCCCTCCCCGTAGCCGAGTTTGGTAGGTTGGTAGAGTACGATGTATGTACGCAACTGTGTTCCCGACCCCAACTTTTGGCGCCGAAAAATTGGGGTGCGAAGTTTGCCGAAGAGTGCTTATGTATGCCTGGGTTTGAGAAATGCCCTTTAGTTTTTCTGTTTCGGCTGGGGATCAGAGGGATCAGATGAATTTATCCCCTCCAGCCTTGTAGGTATGTAGGTATGTAGGTAGGTGCATTTGCACAATTCGTTGTCGATGCGAGATTCTGGGTTTTCGGATCCCTCATCGCATCGAGTTCATAGTGCAGTTTGCCCATGCACGCGCCATCAGTTTCGAAAATGCTCCAGTGTTTCGAGTATACGCTAAAGTCTTCCCCTGGCGCTATGGCCCAGCCGTTGGGTAAGCTGTGGGGAGTTTCCCTGGTTCGATTTTTTTCGGTTGTGCACGCGGAGCAGGTAAGGCGGGTCGTGTTTTTGCCACTGTGGCTTTAGTGTGTGGCGCGTGAGATACTAAATGTATGTAGGTACTCTATGTACCCTATATGTACCTACATAACAGTATTGGTGCTAAATGAATAGGTCATAAAGCAATGTTCCCACCCAGTCGCCCGACGGGGATTATTGTAATATATTTTACCTCCTGTGTCGGAGATTATATCTCTCTTATATATGAGGTGTTTGGATGCTTAATCTTATTTGATTAAGTTTTTTTCTTGATCCGGGTGTACATACAACTAAATGCCTACCCCCATTGCGTGCTGCGTGCTTTAATAATGATTTATCCCGTTTGCTATGTTCATACATAGACATGAAGCTCTCACATCGGCTTATATCTATATAAATGCATCTATCTACCGCACTCATACGCGCATATCCATTGCGTACGCATTCCCCCCCACAGCAACGGTCACATTTCGTGCTGGAGATTCGTGCCTAAAACATTCCCTGTCTCGGATATCATCATGGAACGCCAGCGAGTTCGGAATACATCGTTCAGAGCGCGGAGATAGGGTAGAATATACGGCGTACGATATAGGCCGAGCCACGTCAGTCGGTTAATCCTAGGCATGCGTTGTTAGAGAGGCATCTGGTATGACGGTCTTGGGGGCGAAGTATATCTCCTCGAAGGTAGGATGTTTTATGGGGAAGCTAGGGCTCGTACATACGAACCACTGATACTCCTCCAGAGTACTACTGACATGGCTAGAAGATTACTCACAGCCTAGATAAGGAGTCTGAGTCTGAGATGAAGCCAGAAGAATTACGCGATTTTGCACCAATCATGTTAATGGCATCCTGTTGATGGTGATGTCACAGTAAACGGAGCATGAGGAGGAGGTTGTGCTGTCGTTCTTCGTAACTTTAAAGTTTAGAGCTGTGCAGCAAATAGACACTTGCTAAAGTTATCCCTTGCTTGTCTACGGACCTTAACTTTATCAAGCGCCAATCAAGGTTTATGAGATTTGAGTTTCGGGATAAATGACAGAGCTAGCGAAATAGAGTTACATGTAACTAAAATAGACGCACCAAAAGAAATTCCAGACGTTGAAGGGGTCCTCAGGAGCACTCCCCTCTTCTCCTAATTCTCAGCGACAAACACCTTGATCGCGCAGCGCCAGAAATATCCACTGCTTTAAATCCGAGTATAGCCGAATGTCTAGACCTCTGAGCCCTGACAAACTATAGCTGTGAAGCCTCAATGACCTCTCGCTTTGTTGCATTTTTAAAATTAGAATTATATTCGTCGTTTTATGAAAATATTCAGGTATGTATGTAGGTATATGATATTGTGGGCATACGTACCTACAATAGCCAACCCGCGGATTCTGGTTTAATTATGCAAGAAGTGGATCCTGACACGTGAGATTAGCATGCACACAGCATCTATTTGAGATCAAAGGGCACATTTGAGTGTTACGAGTCTAAATAAGCAAGTCTCTTCTTGTCAGATGGATATCTGAATGCCATGTCGGTTTTGAACATCTATATATGATGGTAAATACTGAAACTGGGCAATATAGCGCTTATATACATGTAGCTAGAAGTACTCTGCGGGGTGAATGATATTAAAACTATGGATTATCGCGACTAAAGAAGACCCCACGAGCCCCCTAACCAGAGCGCTTGTCGATAAATTCACCTAGCTTCTTGAGATCTGGTTATTTCCATGAATCTTCACTTGCAGCTCTCCACTCCCTCATCTAATAAATTTTCCCAGGGGTTCAATAGCGCTATCAGAAGTCTGTCTAAGTATATTAAAATCTGTTTATGGGTGTCTGCTCAACGAGCCTAATTCTAGGCCTTAAGCGTATGTGCAAGCCACCGGATTCTCACGCGGTGACCTGGCCTCGTCGTTCGTGAGAAGTTATGGGCTGTTACTTCAATTAAGTTGAGCGTAGTAAGGTTCGCGAGTTTTCGTTCTGAGCTGGGCATAAAGATACCCTTTGCTCATTTCCATGGGTTGTGCAGCATTGGGGTATGGCTGGCTGTACTCAACGACTATATGGAGTTTGTGGGTCGTAACCTCATTGCTTGCATAAGGGCTATTAGAGCTTGTATCTGCCATCAAAATTCTCTGTAAATTAAAAGTATATCCCAAGAAATTTGAAGTCGGTACCAGACTAAACGATCAATGTTATACATGATAAATCCAACTCACAATACAGAGACTCACAAAGCAGCAATGTAGCAGGACCCTTCGGGGTTCCGTACCTCCTCATAGCTACATACATCTACCTCCCCCCACGTGCATACGAGCTCTTAAATGCCCCCCGATGCATATCCAACCATATCACCCTGACAAACATCTAAAGGCGCAGTATCCATACATCCAATCCCGAGAATTTATTTCTCCGCCTGTATCAATCATGGGCACTCACTCGCCAATGCCCTACGTCACGTTTGGTTAGCACGGCGTCATTAGTACGGTGTGGTACTAACTAATGCTTGGCACACGTAGAACAGCGAGCTGGCGAGCGTGTTGCCCCTCCAACTATTTACAAAGACACCAGGCATTGGTCTCTTTTCAATATCCACCCCGACATGAGAGGGAGTCTACAGACCCAATGAATGGATGATACAGGGCATGGGTGAAGTCGGCGCGATTGGATAGGGTATGATGGGATATGATGGGTGGCTTAACAGATCTAGATGGTGAGGATAGTTTTCCTTTGATTGAGCCGTGGAATTTCTCTTGAAAGCAGATCTCAAGTCAGGAGGGAGAGCTACAGAAACAAATCCAGCTGTGTTATTGCCTGCCATCTCCAACTTGCTCCCAAAGGATCGTCAAAATACCTAGTAACTCCTTCTACCCGAACAACAAAATGAGAAACTAGAAATACAGTAAGCTGACCAAATTTTTCGCCGCTCGTCAATCATAGTGCTAATCTCATAGCATATAAAAGAAAGGACAAGAAGGGTATATATATAAAAAATAGAAACAAGAATGAGACGTATAGTATACTAACTAATTCGTATATGTAAACTAGGAAAGCAGTTAATAAAAGTGGTACATCAAGTAAAGGAGTCATAAAGAACTATCTACCCCCAACTCCGTTATGTATTATATGGGAGCTGACACAAAGAGAGAGAGAAATGTCTAAACCTCAACTATCTCCTCCGCCCTCTTTTCACCTTTCTTTCCCTCATCCTTCTCTGCAACACCTTCAATTCTTTTTACCTTTCTCCCTTCCCACCAAACCATCCCTCCTGCGACACCGGCGACAATACATGCTAGCGCCACAAATAAACCAGTACTCCAGCTCGGCCTTTCGATGCGATTCATGCCCCACATGAACCCGCTCAATACGGCCTGCAAGAAGGTATTCCATACGTATAGCCAAACGACAAAGTCCATCTTCCAACCCTTGGTCGGCGGTGCCCTTTCGCCAGTTACAGTCTCCTTTGGTCCCGCCTCAACACCAACATCCTCCGCCGGGACCCTGAACCAACCATCATGGATTGTGGCTAGCCGGATTAACGCTGACTTCTTCCCGGCAATACGCCACTTGAGAAGGAAGTACAGGTCTCTGAAACGCCATGGGATCAGCCCAAACCCGGTAACGCAGAAGAGAGCATTGAGAATCTGGGAATCGATCTCAATCCAGACGCGACGGGGGGAATTGATGTGATTGCAGGAGGGCTTGCACATTGCCGGTGCAGCATTGACGAGCAGAAGGAATAACATCCCGCCCCATGCAACAATGTTCAACATGTAGATTGTTATGCAAAACCCCTATCAACGCCAATCCGTCAGCATGCGAAAGAAGGGGAGAAAGGTGGTAAAGTGCTAACAAACCATAGGCGTTTTGAAGAACTTCCAGAAAGCGAGCAAGCCCTGCACAGTAACAGCCCACCATCCCGGGTTATGCTCGTGCCCCTCCTCCTTTTCGTGCGGTGGCGGCACTTCGCTGCCGTCGCCAGTTCCACCACTTGACTTGACTGTCGCGACGGCGGTGTCCCTTGGACCCTCCTCTTCAAGCTCATGGATCGGGAAGCTCTCGTTCCTCGCTACACCAATACCTGGGCTTGCAGCACTGACACTACTTCCTCTTCGTCCACCCATGGTGGTACGGCTGCTCACGCTGTTGCGGCGAAGGTCTTTGAGGGACGGTGCGGAAGAGAGTGCGTCGCCAGTAGCTGCGCAGAAGCCGTAATGTGGGTTAGCGTCAATGAGGGACTGGAATGATCCTGACCGCGCTCGGCGGGAGGGAAGTGGAGAGGTTGATATAGAGCGAGGAGATTCCAGCTGGCCTGGAGGGGGCGGAGGGGGCGGAGGGGGCGAGAACGACATCCTCGACTTTTAGGTGGCGTTGGCCTGCGTGGTGTGATGTTTCTGGAGGTGTCGTACGTATCTTTGAGGTCTGGGCGAGGCTTTGGGCGGAATACTAGATATCTAGGGATGGCTAGCTAACCACCAATTACCAAGGTTACTCTGCTGCTGTTATAGGTATTTAGTGTGAGATCTCGCGAGATAAGCTTAATTGAACGGCTGTCGATGTAAGGGTTAGGGGTTCGTAAGCGACGCAGGTGGGAAAACGTAATCTATATCGGCTTTGTTGTTCCTTTCAGACTTTTTCGGTGTTGGATTGCGATACTAATGGGAGAAGAGAAAGGATTGACACAATAGCGTAGAAAGAAGAGAGCAAAGCAAAGATAGGTAATTAGGTATTCCAAAGGAGAACTTTGGTACCCTTCGACACTCCCTCCTTGCCGCCTTGCTTGCTTGCTTGCTTGCTTGCTGAGACAAAAATATCAAAAATATATACAGGGAAGCTGCACCCATCCTCTCTCACCTCCGTCATGCTGACTCACCAATAATGGAACCAAAACAGGGATTCATGTGTGTGATGCGAGAACCGGAAAAACGTATCATGGCAATTGATCTAAGTCTAATCGTCCACGTTTCCGCCAGCGGAGAGAGGTGAAACGTTTTTCTGCCCTTTTAAGAGATGTCCGCCCATTCATTGGCTTGGCCTTGGCCTCAAGATGGACCCAGAGATATCTCAATATTCTATACTTTTCTCTATGTACCTCATAGATTGTTAACTTGTACCTACTGCACTTCCGGATCCGAAACAAACCTGACAAACAATGCAATTGCGATATGCCAGCGACAGGCCGTAGAATTATAGGCAACTACATATGGGCGTAAAATAATTTTAGTTACTCGCAACCAGGCGACCTTGCGGCTATGTGAAGCAAACGTTACCCTAGAGTACCTACACCTCTACAGTCGGATGGCAGTCTCGTATCTCGTATTCGGATTGTACCCTGCAGGCCACGCCAAAGGACATTACATAGATTCTATTAGGAGTGCAGGTGCCCTGAACACCATAGTACCCCCCCCCCCCTCCCTCCCCCAACCTTTAAAACCCAAAAACCCACTGGCCCAGAGTCTTAGCTACATACGACGCCACCAAGCGATTTTCGGCCGCGTAATCTCGCATCACAACATCGGTCAAAGCGAAAATCGCATCTCTTTAAATTCCGATAGCGAAAAGACGTACGTGGCTGTAGCCAAAAGAATCCGGTAACGCGCCAGCTAGCAACGGGAAAACCCCTCCAATGTCGACCTCGATATCTCAACATGATGAGATATTTATCTCTTATTGAAGATATATAAAGCTTGAGAACAATTAAATAAATCCTTTGATTTAATATTGAGTTATTAGGTCCATTGCTAGTGGGAGTGGAACTCATTGTCGGTATGTGTTACAGTTGCAACATGAGCTCTACCGGATTCTTTTGGCCATAACCTCGTACATACCTGCCCCCACCACTACCACTATGACGCCCTCACATCACCCACGCAACCGCCTCCGCGCCCAGACTTATTTGTGTTCTCCTATATCAACACAGCGCATTATCTATCAAATACTAATATCTCGGTTCATTTCGACCTCCATAACCAATTACCAATTATACATTAGGAATCAATGGTAGTTTGCAGTGTACCTTTAGTACCAACCCACAGAATAGACAGAATAGAAAAGCAGTGACGGCTACCTACAGTAAATACATAAAAAGATGACTTCAAATTATGTAGCTACAGTCATAAAGTATTACCCTCCGCGACAAATATAAATATAAAACCTTTCGGTGACATCTATGATCTTTCCGCGGCCTCTTATAAATTAATTAGTTAATTGCATCTATGCTCTCAGCATTTATTGTGAACACTAGTATTCAGCTAAAAGAGAGGCTGCCCTACGAGAGGGTTGAATTCGCTTCCTTGAGATTATATTAAGAGTTTCACGCCCTTCAGATTAAGCTAGCGAGGTATCAAAAGATGGCGCGAGCAAGATCATAGATGTGCATATTCAACCCCCCCCCCCCCCGCGGGCTATTTTTTTTCTTTTCTTTATTCTACTACAGAAGAGGGAGAGGGGCGGGGAGATGAAAGTGTGGTAGTTGTGGCTAGTGCCATAGTCGTAAGGCTACATGCACGTAATTAATGAATAAAAAAAAATTGGACTAACATGTGCTAACGCTATTAAAAATTTTGCGTCACTGAATGTCACTAGTTATCAACAAATCGGCGAGTCTTCAATCACTAATTATATCCCTTGCTAATAGACGCTATGTGTTCATTGATCTACCTATAAATCGGGGTTATGCTCGGAATCTATGCGCCCCCCGCATTTCCCCTTCGCACAACACATCGATATCTTACCTGCGCCCAGTGTCTTTGGCTCCTGATCCTTCAAAGGGGTATATGGATCCATCAATTCCCATTCCTCTTCTATCCCATCACAACGATACCGGTCGCCAACGTTCCCCCCTCTATAATTGATTGACATTCTGATCTGCTCATCGTCCGCCTTCCCATTCTTAACCCAACGTTTTAGGCGTGGGGCTACACGCCCCCATACCATTGTATGATCCCATATGCCATGGTACGGCGGGACGAATCCACTGACTCCAATATGTGAGCACGACACACCGCCGACAAGGAGGATGCCAAACGCTGCATCAATACCGTCGGGGAGGTATGGAAGAAAGGGATAATAGCTTGATACATCCCGCTTTAAGACTCCCTCATCGCCAAAACTGACGGGACGGACGTGGAACGGCCCATCGGGCAAAGTGAGAATATCCTCTTCCATGTTAGGGGTGATGTAAAGTTCCTTTAACGATTTCAAAGTCGCTAGAGACGCTGCTATTGATTCCTAGAAGAAGATTTAGCGTCACGGAGAGAGTCAACATAGGGGGAGGAGTCTATACTAGTTCATCAAAATCAACTTTGATATTTAGCGCTTCCAGTTTCTGGCACGCCGCCGCCAGTTTCTGGACATCTGCGGCGGGAATAATATGTGGGGTGAATAAGTATAGGTTCTTGAGCGATGCACCATGTTGCACTAACACATCAACATTGATATTGCGGTCGTGTTTATTAGTCCAAGATAGGTACTCCAATGTGGAGAAGGAGCCTATGAACGGTGCCACAGGGCCCTCAATTCGTAGCCATCGTAGGTTCTTGAGCTGGCCTGTCAGCGTGCTCATTAAACATTCTGCGGTGCCTGACTCCCGTAGGTCTAACCGTACTAAACCAGACATGTCAATTACGCTAGTGAGTATCTTCACTGCATCAGGGGTAAATGTTGGCCAATCCAGAACTAGCTCTTTCAGCGGAATCTTGAATGACTCGGCGAATATCGTTTCGAGTAGTTCTGGAATTTGTGCTTCTGGAATATAACGCAGAGAGAGGTGGAGCGTCTGTAGTTGCCTTGCGGAGCGAGTAACGAGCGACTTCAGAGAGTCAAGCTTGTGTGCAAAACGAGGGATACAATAGATCGATAGGGACTGGGTTGGTGGCGCGCTTTCGAGAGATCTGAGGATACATGGGGATGTTAGCTGGCGGAGAAATGGGCGTTTTGATACTGCTGCAGACAGCCTTGGACTATAATGTTGCGCATGATAGCTGTTCTGGTTAGCTAAAATTGACCAAGTTTTCAATTCCTGGATACATATAGTATATATACATATGAGCTCCACGACAAGCCCTACGAAAACTCAAGGTAAAGATGGGACGGGGCGTTGCTTGGGCTGTTGAGACTCGCAAAATCTAGGGCTTCCTATTTCAATAGTAATAGTCAACTTGCCAACAGACTCCAACAATCTCTGATAAACATCCGCAAAGATTGACAGGCCCAGTCACTTAGTCACACCCCGAATAGGAAGTTCTTGATTCTGCGGATCTCAACAGCTCGGGGGATGTGCAGGAGTGGCTTGGGGTATGTTTGATATATTATGGATGGCTTACACAAGACTCTCCAGCTTATCCATCCGCTCTACAGCATCCTCAAGCTTTACCCATCTCTCTAGTTCTTTGGAGTGATATGGGCGTAAATTGTGTCGCATAATAGGTAGCGGGCGGTGTTCATCAATGATAAGTGAGCGAACCCAACCCACGTCGATGGTTTCGAGAGAGTCAATTAAAGATGAGTTCAGATCTTCGATTGCGACGGTGTTATAGAGAAGACGTCCAGCATGGGCGTAGAAGAGTTTAGAGACGCGACAGAGCGTAGCTAAGCCCTTTAGGGTTTCGGCGTCATACTGGGTGGGTGATGTGTCAGGGAACGAATCGTGTTGGGGTGGGAGTAAGTAGGAGAAGATCTCGTCGATTAGCTCTCCCGGGAGCTGGAACATGTCTAACTGTTTCTGTGTGGAGTAAGGTAAGTTTGTGGTTTTTGGTGAGATGGAGGAGACCAAGTGATGTAACGAGGTAGATATAGCCGTCCTTCCTTCTAGGTTCAGCTTCCCAGCCGGTGAGTCGGGGGTATCGTAGGCCCTGGCATATAAGTATTCACCTTAATTTTCGAGAGACACAGGCTACAAAAAATCGCACGCTAAAGACTACGTCACATCTATCCCGGTGAGAAGCAACAGAAAGGTGGATTTAGGCACAGCTACTAGTAGTTTATAAACATAATAAATGCACATATAGAGGTACTGTCTGTGTATACAAATGGTTATTAATCATAAGCCCCACACTTATTTTTAGATGGTGGCGGACCAATGGCGGCGAGGGTGGCTACAAGAGCCTCAGGGGCTCCAACCAAGTCTTTGCCAAGGATCTTCACCTAACCACTCTCCGACTCTAATAAAGCCTCAGGTGAAAATCCTTGGCAGAGACGTGCGCATGTAGTTGTCCTACTACTAGACGTCACAAGTATCAGATTGCCCTCAGAAGAGGTACCCACTGTGCCTGGATGTAAATCACCGATTCGAAGCTCCAAAAAATGGGGAGATGGCGCATTTTACACCTGCTGCATAACCCACAACTTTAAGATATAATCCTCAAGATCTGATGATATACAAATTAACTACTACAAAATTTATCCAGAAGTCTTGGAATCCAAAAACAATCATTTGGACAGAGATGGTAAAGCATTTTACTTGGGTGTTCTTGAGAAATGTGCCAAGACCTCAAATTTGTATAGTGTCTTGGCAAAATCAACACAGATCTTAATATCAGATTTCAAAGTGGTACAGCTCCTGAAGAGATTTGATAAAGGAAGGTATAACTTTCTTATGTGGCTGGGTTAAAGAAGTTTGGAGCTGGAAAAACTCTCCCTTTTGGCTAATTTTGGTCTGTTTTGGCCCGGGAACGGTGATTTACGTCCAAGAACTATACATTCAATACGTAACAAGCCTATTTGTAACATCTTGGGCCTCTACTAATAGGAATTATTATTGCGTATAGCTACTTATGTTAGGATTATAACCTTCTTTTAGGTGTAGTTCATTTAGTATAAGTTTTCAGCGCCGCTACATAATCCAAACGTTGCACCATAGTTCATTGGTAGATAGGCACCACTTGGAATGTGAAAACCGAGTGCAAATCTATGATTGAGCAAAAAGATTCAAATTCCGTTATCCTGGAACAACAGCATGAAATCTATGATGATCTCTCAGGAGTATCGTATTCTAACACTGTGAGATTTCGCGGCAGATAGTTGTTCCCAAGTATGTTTTTCTAGTGTGCGTGTTCAGGATCCTAGCAGGCCAGCGATACTGACGTAAGAACATTGATTTCGGTATCTGCATATTCGCTAACCATATGAAATAAACTTATCTTGCGTCTAGGGGCTAGGTTACCAAAGTCTATGACGTATATAGAATCACCACATCGGTGTTGCCATTTATATGTTTGATTGGGGGGCCCCCACCGGCGGTCTTCCCAACTTGGCTTCTTGGGAGCAAGAGTAAACTGTAAATATAGATACTATACCAGAGGCAGGCCGAGACCTGGGTTGGGGAGGGGGGGGGGGGTATCATGGCCACCCCACCGTAGCCCACCTGACTCCTCTTTCGCTCAAGTACCGGATCCCGCACTAGCCACCCCTCAGATGACATCGCCGCAATATTCCAAATACATATTCTGCAGAGCCGGATTTTTCGCGTACAAAGCTAGCACCTACATGCATACCGGAATAAAAACTTGTGCGGCGGCGTGTGCTCTACTTAAGCTCAACAGAGTAGGTAATTAAGAAACCCCCTGGTACCTTGCCAGGGTAGTTGGATATATGTAGTTAGACCCATCCTTGTAGCCGCGCCGCTCTCAACACTTAAAAAAAGCCTTGCATGGTGAGGTACCCCACCGTGTACACACACTCCGTAATCGAATAATAGCTGAGAGCTATGGCACCGCTGTTAAGATATCCCTAGAAGCCTGGGCGTTGTTTGTTCCGACCCTATCGATGCCGAGTCAGATACCGGGGCTGCTGGATTCGGATAAATGTATTTGCTCGGCAATTGCATAGATACAGGTTTATCCCTTAAACAATGTAGACAAGAAATATTTTTATGTGATTGCTCGGGCTGCTACGTGCTCGGGTCGTAGGGGGGGGGGGGTTGAGTTGGGTCTGTAGGTGAATCGGAGCAGTGTAGATGGTGACGTTTGCCATGTCGCCCTTGGTGGGGCGTATATTCCACTTTTGTAAATATTGCACTACGGTATCGGTCAAATACGAGTGCTTTCCTGTGTTCCGTCTCAGCCACTAGTGTCTTCAATTATTCACCTACCTGTTTGAGCCACCGGTAGCAGGTCTTCAGCCGCCTCGGGAGATTGATTAGATGGAACCAACCTGCTATCTCTAGCTCTAGCCCTGCAAGATATGGGTCTGCTGTCGAGTACCGGGCCAGTGTTACTATTTTTGTCTCCACCGACTGCGGATAACAAATTACAAATCAGCTCTAGCTCTAGAATTTGCTCTACGCTTGTCCTAAACTTAAACATGTGCTGCTTTTTTCAATACAAGATTCTCTTCAACTATACACCGATAGAAGTGGAAGAGTCGAGAGTCGAGAGACTATCTTGTTGTAGGTTATCATGATTCTGTGCAAATTCAGAGGGCAAAAGTGTCTTTAATCCCAAACCAATCATCGTATATTACAGTTCAGTTCTTTTTTTCTAAAAGTGCCCAAGTCACGTAGTGGAAACATATCTGGTCAAGATTTGTCTCTTGATTGAATATGTCGGGTCATGATCATTCTAACCGTAGATGTGAAAGTACAACTGCAACTACGCCGCCATTAATCCATCTCGCCGCCGGTCACAAGAGGTCAGGGTTGCCATATTTGGTTATTATCTTGAGAACACGCCTCCTCCTAATCTCTTTGGCCGTTGAGACGAATTAACGCGGTATATACATACATTAGTGGCTACAGATTGGCGAATATGTGTCACCGGGCCCAGGGGTAGGTACTCTACACGATGCTGGCCCGTGCGTTTCCCCGCGCCGCACCGCAGTAGCGAACAAATCACAAAAGTTGTCAGCAGCCACCGGTCGGCACCAATATTCCGGGAAATAGAGTAGGGTTCTGGAAGTGGGTAAGCCGTAATCTAGATAGCCATAAGGCATGCAGCTGGCTAGATGCCCGGTTTTGGGGCAAGGCACTTAGCGAGAGGGTGAGAAAGTTTTAACAGTCATTGTGACCACGAATCAGGATCGAGTACCTGCATTTGTCAATTGAAGGTTATTGAGACTCGAGAGGGGATTAATTGTTTGCGGATGGAATTGATGTGAGGATTAGCCAAACGTATAGCTGTATATACATGACGATAGGGTAATCGGTCAATTCGAAGAACTAAGAGGGATAATAATGTATGGATGTAATTAGAAGCTAAGGTTCTGTCGTGAAGACATACCTCACAACTACATGTAGGCACTGGTGACCCATGACAGGCGGCGAAGGAGGCGGAGATGTTAAGATAGGACATGCACTGTGTACCCACCATGAAGACTCGCGGGTGCGTGATCTGATGCAATTGAGAAGATGTAAGCAGAAATCTATTTTTTTTTATTATTCTCCGCCGCGACACCCCAGTCACCGGGATACATTCAACTAAACCAAAGGCTGAAGGTACCGATATGATAGCAATTATTCATCACTGCAATATTTTCTTCTCTAGCAGTAATCACCACCACCCCCCCCCCCCCCCCCCCCCCCACTACAGACTAGAGCGATATTCCGGTGTGACTATTCTTAATTTCTTGTGGCAAAGTGCTGTAATGGATGTAATGGATGTATATGGATACATGTATGTATACTGCGTAAAATTTGTATTTAAGGTCTCTCTGTATCCCGCAACTTTAGAACAGCAAGCCGGTCTTCACTCACAATACTCACTCACTACATTCATTCACGATCTTTATCTACCACTCTCTTTTACAATTTCTCAACACATTTCATTTACCTTTGCTTTCAATTATTCAACATGTTGGCCCCATCCACTTCTTTCAGTACCTTCGTTCAGGGACTTCTCCTCCTATCAACTTTGCTTTCTACCGCGCAAGCAACCAACCCTTGGGCAACGGCGCCAAATACTGCCGTTTTCTATTGTGGTGAAGCTGCCGATAAGAAAACAACCACAGGAACCAAGGCCTTTTTGTGGGCTTCAAAGGGCTCAAAAACCGGAATGTATGCCAAGGCTGGCCGTCCCGAATATCAAAATATGCAGACCATCAACATGGTTCCAGAAGCCAAGAAACCCGGCGTCAGGATCGGAAAAGCCCAGTCGAAGCTGTTTGCCGAGGGCGCCCAGGGCATCGTTCGGCTCTTCGAGGACAAGTTAAGCGCAGACGGCAAGGAAACTGGTGTGTGGAAGGTAGACGAGGAACCTGCTTTATTGGCAAACCCCAGAGTCACAGCTTTGCACGTCATTAATCCCGATGACAAAGATGCTTTAGAGTACATTGTTTGGGAGCGCAAGAACGGCAAGGTTGTATACAGGGATCCAAAACACACGGTCACCGGGGTTCCCATCTCGAGGTTGGATCTCGAAGATCTCGCCTACATCCCACAAACTCCCCCAGGTTCACCAAAGGGGTCTCCAAAGGCGTCTCCACCGGGGTCGCCAAAAGCTGCGCCAAAGGTATTGCCAAAGGCAGGAAGCTCCTCAAGAAGCGCATCGAAGAGCCCGACTAGGAGCACCGGACATAAGGTTAGGAGATCCAGGCAGTTCAAGGCGTAAAGAACTGTGGAAGTGTATTGGCAGTGTGGATGCATAAGGAAGGCGTTGATTTGATGGCTTTGTTTCTTTTCGTTTCTTCTCTTTGTCTTTTCCTTGGATAGAACATAGGTCAGCGGGCTGTGCATATAGAGAGGTTTCTGTTTTGTCTGGGGTTAGAATTGAAGCATTACAATGAAAGCATGGTTTTGAAAACGGTTCAAGTTTATCGTGACACATATAGCGCAATGACTCGAGCAACCAGAAGTACTAGAGAGCTCTCTGGAGATAATTATATATAATCGGGGGAAAAGATATATACACGCGAGACCAGGTTCCGGGTGTTTATTCCTATTGCCCGATAATTTGTGGTAGGTAGTAATTGCTTATTCACCTACTACAGCAAGTCATTGCTTAAGAACCGGTATCACTCTGTATATCCTTGAGTCGAATAATCTCCTTGATATTAAACCATAGGTGCTAACTACGATTGTAACCGGGGAGTAGCGAGAGTTTGTGCTCTATGAAGGTTTTGTCTAGCATACATTCGTTGGATATACGGGATAGATCTCGCGTCCGAATAGCGAATAGTTTTATGGTAGCTTCGAACGGGAAGAGACTCATTGATTGAAGTTTAAGTATATATATTCATAAATAATCTGGCGATATGTGCAGATACTCCTGTTCCCGAACAAGGTTAAGCCCAAACCGAGTGATGAGTTGTGATGGTGGTATCATTAGTTCATCCAGCATAACAAGAATGGAAATATGATAGTCAAAGCTAGCTCAGTATCATTATGAAATCATGTACGCAATAAAATGGGCGGATGCAGAAACGAGTTACATGGAAAGTGAAGGAGAAGTATGACAACGGTTTGTCACTCGTGAGATTTCTATTTATGCCCAAAGACTTAATCAGTCGCTGATACAAGTGAGGGACTTCTTGGTACTATCTTGCACTAGTAAGTGGGTTTCTCTACGGCAACGGACAGAAAGTGGCAATAGTAATATACTCCCTCCTCTAGAGGGGGGTCTATCTCTTGGAGGTTGATATTGTCAAATTCACAGCTTGCCTTATTGAGCTAATACTAGCCTAAGCAAGTAGCTAATATTTATTTTTGATTGGATCTATGGCTATTATCAACCTTTAAGAGCAAAGGATACACCCAACTCAATGCATGCATGGTCCAGGCCGCGAGTTTGATGATTTAATCTGTCCAAGATAGCAAGCAAATTGACCCCCTATCCTATTTGATAGAACATCAAAGTGTCGTCTATCGGGAGATAGAACATGTCCTATCGCTTAAAAAAAAGCTATAATTACCTGTACATAGAATCCTATTCAATTTCCTCTCATTCGCCAATGACATAGGTACAACCTTCGTCTCCTATCCAAACCTCATGCATCACGCCTTTCCCTACATCGATCCTACCACCTGGGCCAAAGGTCTCTTTCTTGTCGGGTGCTACGGGGTCTTCGGGGTAACGAATCGTGAGCCTCCCACTCAAAATTAAATGGGTGGTGAGAGCATTATGTTTATGTGGTGGATAGTGGTAGTTCCTGAACAATATTAGTGCTATTAAGGGAAATGAAACTCAAAGGATAGGGTTCAAGTACGGTGGATCGGTCCATGTGAATATATCTTTGAAGCCCCAGGATCGAACCTCATTTTCAGACTGGGATCTAGCCATTGCATGAAATGGGTGGTTTGTAACTGTTGATCGAGGTAGATGTCTACTACACAACTACATGGTAAATATGTGCGGCGGAGACGGAGGGGCTGACGAGGCTTGGCGGTTTATACTAATAAATTATTTGAATTCTAAATTTGTAAGCCAAGCCTCGCTTCCCTAACACCACTTTAGCAGCCGCAGGGATTTAGTTAAGGCTAAAATGATTGTTATCACCCGTATGCTACTTTCCCACCAACAAACTCCCGAAAACATATTTTCTCTACATACTGATGATTCTAATATGTGGGCGGCCGGGTGCTACCCTCCCCCTAAAATCCGATGAAGTGCAGTTATCGACTGTCCTGCAGAAACCCCGAATGACGATTTTCCTTTGGTGCCACTTGTAACAATCGTACCTACCCATTGAGAGAACCATTTCCAAACGGCGGAGTTGGTTCAAAGAGATGTTTGTACCCCGTACAGATAATTATGGGTATGACCTGAGCATTTATTCATGTATTTGCATAAGCACAAAGGCTTGTCGAAAATTTCGTACCACCTTGATTCCACGTGCAAGATAACTAGAGAGGGGAACATCATTCGGTCATCAACAGGCTCAAGATAACTAGAGAAGGGAACACCTTCAGGTGGGGGTGTGCTTCGACGGGTGGCCGTCGGTGCGGCCGTGATGGGGTCATTCAATTGAGCTTTGGAGAGAAGCATCGGTTTTTTTCCGCGATCATTGGCATTGCTGCTTTGGGTTCCCCCTCTCCCGAGACTTTCCGAGATGAACATGAAGCTGTTAAGTAAATTGGCTCGAAGATCAACAAATGAATCGGGGGTAACGCCGGAGACCAGCCTATATTTTTGACATGTGGTAGAGTTGAGGTATGATGGCTATAGGTCGTCTGCTATATCGAAGTAAGTAAATCACTTGCATGGATGGGAGAAAACTGGGAGAGTTAAACTTATGTACAAAAAGATGACTGCAGGTCATAGTTCCGTCGTATCTGTCAACTAACGCTGCCCCTACAAAGTGCGTCATCGATAACAACTTTCTCATCGGGATCTTTGTTCTCAGAGGGCTATATCGAATGAGTTCAAGTTTCGGCAGACCTTAAAGTACTCACCTTGCGCCGATAAACACCGGGAATTGCAGCTCGGGTCCCTCACATCGCAATCCGATATTTGCAAATTATTATCATAGAGTATAGAGTTCTATACTAGTGATCCTGCCACCTGCTTAGGATGAGTTGTATGTTATTGGGATTATGATATCTAGGTCGACTTGGTGGAAAATACCTTGCCATTATTGTGCGGAATGGCTATCGCTGATATAGCCTCATTGTTACTATAAATACTGACAATCACATTGTCGTAGAGAACTGGGAGTACAAGGCATCCCACTGATGATCCATACAGGTTAAAGAATTCAGGTCAGACTTGTGCAGTTTATCAAGTATTGGTAGTAATATTCTCGTGGGAAGTTTGTCTATGCGCCGGACTTCGTAATGGCGCATGGTGAGTCAATAATCTTGTGCCATTGCTGGGGAATTAACTGAGTAGATGTTGAGGATTCTTCGAAAAGGATTCAATTATGGCTGTCGACTATAGTGTTATTATAATTAAGGTGTATCAAGGTAGACAATATCGTGGAAAAAGCATTAGGGTTAGTACAATGGACGTAAGAGGGAACTAAAGGAGAAGACAGGTCTTCATACAGCCTTATGTAAGGACTAGGTATGGGGAATTCCAGCACAATACGGCGGTCTTTCGGGGATTTGTCTCCTTGAACAGCCACAATCTTGGCGGGGGTATCTATTACCTCCGGGATTCTCCAAGACAGTAGATTTTTTATTTCCTTTCTTCATTACGTGCATGCAACCTCACAGTTATGTGCTGGTACTACTACCTACCCTTCCTTCCAAGACAGTAGTCATCAACGCGTTTGTATGTAGAGTATTGCAGAGGCCAGGGGGTAAATACATATGGTAATTATTCAATGGCAAAGTAAGCGAGCACCGTCCCCATCGTAGCTCCCATAGGATGTCTCCCGATATCAAATAGTTGAGCCTTTCCAGGTTTATTCCAAGCCAGCTATATAGGTACAAACCATACTACACAGAACTAGATAGGCCAATCCTCAGAAGATGCAGGATGAATCTTGCTGCCTGAGTGCTTACGGCTGCCTGACCGTAAATCTAGACCAAGAATTAATTAAGAACGGATATATGGGTTCCGACGTGATGTCATATATATCTTTTAGAGTCTACCAATATCTCGAATTAAGGCTGAGTAAGTGCAGAGATTCACTACATGCGTTCAAAACGGCCAAGATGACTAGGTGTGGAACGTCCCAACATGGATTAGCCAAGTGGTATTCTATTTACACGCCGGCGGCGCTTATGTACCGAGTGACTAGCTGTGACTGTTCGTACTTTTTTTTTTTTTATTCATTACGTTGACTCTTCGGACTTGAGGTCGTGGTATAAATCAATGAATTCCTATGCCATATGTATGTACATACACAAAATCTGTATCTAATTACCAATTTCCATTAAAACTGCCTACGTAATAGTTACTAGGAAGCAAATGGGAGTACTTCTATCCGTCATGGGCGATAGAGTAATGGAACGCAAGCCCTTAGTTAATTCCAGGCCTTTTTCCTTCTTTTTCTTTCTCTTTTATTCATTCTGTGCATGCACCCTTACGGTTATGGCACTAATCCTAGGCCTTCAATATGAGTCGTTATATAATGAAAATGATTTTCCACATGCAGCCTCTGATCCCGCGGTCACTATATATATTCAAAGAATCTTTTATAAGTACCCACCAGGCACAAGGGCAGGCTACTTAGCTCTAGAGGCGCTCGATAGCTCTGTAACTTCTGTTATCTACTACAAGATCTCCTAAGAGCCTATTAGACCCGGAGTAAATACTCCTATTTTAATACATTGTTCCAAGATAAGGTCTATCCTCAAGGGTTTAAAACCCCTAGCCAAAGATATCCCAGCTCGAAGATTACATGTAATTAACAACAAAGGGTACAAATCGAACTTTGAAAACCAAGAATAAAATATTCAGAACGAGAAGAATGACTGATCCCCGCTCACTTAAAACATCGGATGCTCATAGCACAATAGGTGCGGCAATCGGCGTGGGGTTCTCATATATTGGTTCACAGCGAAGTCCAACTCCATGTCAAGATGGATTCTATCTTGGCTAGAAAAGGGAGTTTGCTGAACGTGCACTGAACGGGTACCGATAGCTGTGAAACCTTGGGAAGATTTCCTCGTTAGAATCAATAGCGCACTTGAGTGAGATTGATAAGACTTAGTAACTTGCCTTCATTTGACTTCCCTTCGCATCATGAACACTTGTCTTCCTTTGAGTCGGCGTTGTTTGTCCCCATGCGTTAACCGTGAAAGTGATGTAAGCCCCAAACCCGAATATGAACAATAGCAAAGAAATGCTGAGAAATATCCATGTAAAGGTTGTGCTGCACCATGCTTGGAACTTGTACGAACTAGACAAAACGTACTGATCAGTAACCATCTAGCACTTCTTTTCAGACAAGGTATGATGTGAATGCGCCTACTATTCAGCGGAACCATTCACCTGCGATGTTGTTACTGGCATCATTTAGTTTGACCGTGTCTCCGTTTGTGAACAAAAGAGGGGCAAGTCAGCTTAATTATGTATGTAGGACATACTTGTCGCAAAAGGAAATCGAGGCCTCCCGTTTACTTTGGAATACGTCGCAACAGTACAATTGGGCACGGATGTCGCCATACAGAGCTGATTTAGAATGCCAGCGCCTGCACCAACGCGTTGGATCATGGAGCCTCATGAAAGGCGGGTAGAATGAATAGATTCACCCCGTATCTATATGTGGTAAGTCCGAACCAAGGCAAACTAGCAAATCAAACTTCACGCAGTCGTGCAGGTACAGACATTTTCTCACCCGGAACTAAGATTCAACGAAACGGAGATAGTGGATTTGTCGAGTTTTAACGGTGCTCCCTATTTCACGACGTTTTCAAACACGACTGCTATCGCATGCCATATAAAAAGATAGCCTTGGCGGGTTTTTGTGTGTATGCAATATTATCAGTCGTGTTCAAAAACGTTGTGAAATGGGGGCATACGATCGATATATATAGATATATCGATCGACTGCTCGTTCGAACGGCTGCCAAGGGTCGTAGTTTGCAGGAAATACGGATCGAACTGAGCGTTGCTTTTTCTTGATACGTTTGAGGCGAGGTCGAGGTTAAGATATGGGCGAGGTTGAGTCTACGGGTGATATTAACATTAGAGAGCTTTAACTATGCGAGCACTTGGACAGAAGGACCTGCACCTCTTATTGGCCGCATCTTTGCCTAAAACTGCTAGGCTGTACGTCGACTTTTCGCTTAACGAGCGTAGCTAAACCTCTCTATTGAATCCACGGGTTTGGTGAACGGGTTTGTAATTAATAAAATCCCACAACTAGGGAGTTATCATAAGTTTCCCCAATTACATCATGTTCTATTGTCAGGTTACAAAAATAACTGCGCATCTCAATTTGTATGGGAAAAGGGTGTATTTTCAAGCCTCAAGCTCTGGAAATACCACAACAGACCCCACAATTTGAGACCCATCTTCTTGGGCCTCTTGAAATTGTATAAGTAATAGGTATCCTCATATCATATGTTGTTATGGAGTTATTGATCTTCAAAATAGGACAATTTTATATGGTTGCTATAAATGAGTCTTCTTAACAAAAATTATCAGCTTTGGGGCACTACAATTCCTCCACAGCAGGTTGTATCAATGAAATGAGTATATTGTTAGATTGATAGGGCCTCAAAGTTGGTATACTCATGTTGTGGGAGTGGTAGTGCCATTTCCAAGCTATGTTTTTCCATACAAATTTAGGTGCGCAGTTATTTTTGCAACCCCACCATACCTCTACAGCATATGATGCCGCGCCCTCCAACACCCAGCCACCAATTCCTCCACAGCGAAGCCTTTTAATCTATATTTCATAGCACCGGCCTCCGTAAACATGCCGAAATAATCCTAAAAGACAAAATGACTCTAATATATATCATATTTCTTTTCTCTAGACAGAATTTATCCCAAATATGACTTATACAAGTTGTAATCATGATCAGCTGTCTATCTCTTTGGGGTCAATAGTCTTTCCTTTATCATTTTCATTTTCTATGCTCCCACCTGTGTCTAAAGACCCTAAAAAACTACAATAGATGTACATACATATCATTTTATAGTGGCTGATGGAACGTGATAAAAGGGCAGATATAATAGGGATATAAGAATCGTACATAGGATAGACAATGTGAAAACTAAAAAGAATATGTAGGAGGTAGAGTTGGTCTAATAAAGTACTACGATGTGGATTGAAGTAAGGAAATAAGAGCAAGAAGGGGTGGTTAAGAAGAACAGAAGGAAGACTGAGATTTGAATAGAGTATAGAGAGGCCTGAGAGATCGAGGGCGGGAACGAGGGAAGAGGTGAGGGGAGAAAGTATGTAGGTTGAGCTTATGCTTTAGTGCTATAACCGTGAGGTTGCATGCACATATTAAATAAAAAAAGAAAAGAAAAAAAGAGGGCCTTTCTACCCGCAAAATCTCGAAAAATTGGCTGTGCATATAAGATTAGACTTACTATTAGAAGACATGATCTACATCCTTCAACAGATCGTTAAGGAGGTAAACCCTGGCTGGAGATAGCCAATCTTTCGAGGTTTTTGCGGTATCTAACAATGAGAAAGGGTCCCGGGTATATAAGGGGACAACAGGATTATTGGATATGCATATGCATACGCAACTCGATATGCCGGAACTCAATGTACCGGGCGGACCCCTTGTTGTCCTGTCCGGGATCCTCTGAGAATATTACTTTTCCTACTGCAAACTGAATTTTCTGTCCCGGATTTTTGCTATCCCGTACGAAATCCTCAATCCAGCATATCGAGTTGCGACAGTAGTCCTCTTCGGAATGAGTTGGTTTTCCATACCCTCAAAGGTTTAAATTACCTAGAATGTCCCTTCACTTTGAAAATACACAACATCAGCAATAAGGACTCTAGATTATTCAAACCAAATGGAATATGTTGACAACATACTAGAGATTCTTTCATCATATTAATGGAACAAATGGGTGATAGTTGTTGCTGCTAGAAAATTTAGCATGAGAGGTTGTACTTTTATTTTATTCTTTATTTTGTATGGGGGATGATGGTTGCCACTTACACTGATGGACCATGCAAGAGTACCTACTCGTAATCTCATAGCGTTTCCGAACACGACTAAATATTTGCATGACATACGAAAAGGTGGATTTGACGCTTTTTTTGTACGGTATGCAATAGCAGTCATGTTCGGAAACATCATGAATTTACGGGTAAAGGAAAATAATAAAAATACCCGCCTAATCTTTTGCTAAATCTCAATTTAACCAGAGATATATACGCTTGTAAGTACGTAGTACCTGTCAAATAAGTACATATATTGATATATATCCAGCTAGAAGCCGTAATAGGAAGTACAGGATGAAAATACAAGAATTATGCTATGATTTAGATCTTCTTTTAATCACCAATTGCAATTCCTTCATCTCAGCCATTCGAGCGGCGATTTCTTTGGCTTCACCATCAGAAACATTCCTTCCCCATGCGGCACGAAGCTGAAGACCCTGTTGAAAGAGTCTTTGATCTGGAACGGTACCAGGCTTGGATGTGAGATTTCTTGACCTGACATGATTAGGCAGAATAATAGCGTCATCGAGTAGAAAATCCACTACCCCCCAGCGCTTGTTACTAAATGCATATTCAGGTGCTGTTACTCCGCTCGCATTCAGCGCCCAAACGTCCGCGCCAGCATTCTTAAGAATTTTGGCAACCTCCAAACGTCCTAGGCACGCCGCCACATGTAGAACTGTAGATCCATCTTCGAGTTTCGCATTTACATCAAGCTTCGCCGCTAGAAGTGCTTTTACCACCTCTTGGTGACCACCGTATACAGCCCCATGAAGCGCGGTCCATGCAGACCCATCTCGAGGACTGACATCCGCTCTTGCAGCTAGAAGCACTTTGACTACTGCTTCGTTTCCAGCGTCGCAAGCTAGATTCAATGCTGTTGCGCCATTGCTGGTTCTTAAGTTTATATCGGCCCTGGACTCAAGAAGGGTCTTGACGATTAAGTCTTGGCCCCCATACGAAGCGCAATGTAAGGCTGTCCAGCCAACAATACTCTGCGAATCCACTTCAGCACCTTTGCCTATGAGAATCTTGAGACTTCCAAGCCGTGAATTATCAGCAGCGTCAAATAGAGGAGTATGCCCGTACATATCCTGGGTTGATGCATATGCACCTAAATCAAGAAGCTTCGTGAGGGCTACTTCATGCCCGTTGCTGGCAGCGTGATGAACTGCGGTAAGCCCGGATTCGTCTTGTATTTGCAGATTTATACCACCACTGTCAAGGCGCGCTATCTCCACTGCATCTCCAATGAATGCAGCATAAAGTAACTGGGCCGTTGAGTCTGATTTGGTTTTCCACCCCAATACTTCCTTAACTATATCATTAAACCCCCTGCGAAAGGCCGTATATAGAGGGGTCCACCCAGAGTTGTTTTTTGCCCGAAAGTTGGCCTTTGAATTGTGAAGCATCTCTAAAATATCTAGATGTCCCTTTTCAGCGGCGAGGTGAGATGCCGAGTCTCCGTTTTTATTGATACTATCCGGGTCCGCTCCAGAGTTTAGGAGGATATCAACGGTGGACAAGTGCCCTTTCAACGCGGCATAACAAAGGGGGGTATTCTGACTACTGTCCCGCGCTTCGATATTGGCCTCTGCACCCAGAAGCATCGCGACAATGATATCCTGCTTTGCAAGGATTGCCAGGTATAGAGGGTTAGACCCTCCACCATCTTGGGCCTCCACATCAGCCCCCATATCCACAAGTAGTTCGACGATTGAATCGTGCCCATAAACGGCTGCCAAGTGTAGGGGGTTAAATCCTTCATTATTTCTCGCCTCCATATTTGCGCCTGCATTTAAAAGTATTTCGACGATTGGACGGTTATTCAACATAGTTGCCAGAATTAGAGAGGTAGATCCCTCGTTAGTTTTCGCTTCTACATCAGCCCGTTGATCCGCGAGTATTTGAACGAATGAATCTTGTTTCGATAAAGTCGCCAAGTGTAGAGGTGTAAATCCCCGTTGTCTTTTGCCTCCAGATCCATGCCCAACCCAAAGAGTTCCGTAATGGACTGGCATCCTTGTTCAGCTGCCCAGTGAAGCAAAGTACGTTGATTAGCGTCTTTAAGGCCGATGGAAGCTCCGGAATTTATAAGAAGTTGAACTACTGAGCTGTGTTGGCCTAAGATGGCCAGGTGTAGCGGTGTCAAGCCGTTATTATCCGTAATATCTTTTTGCACATCCGCCTTGAGAAGCAATTGTATAGAAGCATTCCCTTGGGCTGCCGCTGTATGAATTGCCCTCCGACCTTGACGATCCTCCATTTCTAGATTTGCGCCTGCGTCGATGAGACTTCTTACAGTATCATACATCCCGTTCTCACACGCCATATATAATGCAGTACGCCCGTTCTCATCTGTCAGGTCTTTCTCCACACCTGCATGTAAAAGAAGATCAACAACTTCAGAATCCCCTTTTAACGCTGCTCGATGCAAACATGTCAACCCCCCCAAATCCTTGACATGGAGTCCAGGAAATCCAATCAGCCTTTTGCTAATTTCTAAACGTCCTTCCCAAACCGCCCAGTGAAGTGCCGTGTATCCCAATTTATCTTGGGCTTGCGTATATATCTCCGTTCCCATGTCTAGCAGAGCTTCTACAGCCTCGATATGCCCGTCTAAAACTGCTAAATGTAGCGCGGTACGACAATTATTTTCCTTGAGGTTTTTATCTGCGCCCGCCTGGATTAGGAGCTTAAGGGTTGTGTGGTTTCTCGTCTGACTTGCGATATGGAGGGCTGTTAGCCCTTCTTTATCACTTTTAGCATCTATAATTGAGCCGGCATCTATGAGAGCCATCATTACACGTGCGTTGCCGACAAAGGTGGCCAAGTGCAGCGGTGTAAACCCTGTAGGAGTCAATACCTCGATATCGGCCCCCACAGATTTTGCAAGAAGTTCCTTTACCAAAAGGAGGTTCTCTCTCTTGATAGCGATATGAAGAGTAGTAAATCCAGCTTCTCCTTGGTTGGGCTTGAGTAATACCTTCACTACATTTTCATGAGCATGTTTTGCTGCAAGTAAAATGGGCGTCATCCCATCGCGGTCTCTGATATCTTCACCGGTAACTGGTGTATTCAAAAGCGCGGCAACAATACTTTCCTTGCCCTTGATTGCAGCAAGATGGAGAGGAGTTCTTCCGTATTCATCACGTAAGTCGAGATAGGCGTCTTTACTGAGTATTTCGACAACATCGTTAGATCCGTAGAACGCTGCCCAATGTAGTGGTGTTTTCCCCGTATTATCAAGGATTCTCATTTTGGCCCCCAATTCTAGTAAAAATTTCGTCATGCCCACATTATTGCGTATTTCCGCGCAGTGAAGGGGTGTTAGCCCATCTCGTCCTTGAGCATTTACATTTAGACTCTCGTAGCGACACAGAAGCCGCAAAAATGTATCAGCGTGACCTGCCCAAATGATGTAGTGTAAGGGTGTCCAGCCCATATTGTCTATCGAGTTCGGGTCTGCATGATTGTCCAAAAGCCTTTCCAAAGAACCTTGATCACCTAGCCCTGCCGCATAGTGTAGTGGGGTCCATCCAAATACGTCTTTAGCTTTGATTCCATGGAAATCCGAGTAATGTTCCCCAGGGTGAGTAAGCTTTCCATGTAATACTGCTTCGTGCAGTGCAGTGCGACCGAGAATTTGAGCCTCGAGATTTTCGCTGATATCTCCTTGGCCGGGAGCTGCAGTAATATTCCTTTCTGGACACCACCCAATGCTTCCTTCATCGACTCGGCATTGCGTTACATATACCTCCGCTAGTGTCCGCCTGACCGAAACGGGACATGTTCGAATTAACTCATTCATGAGTGCCGATCGCATTTCTTCTAGATGTCTGGAAGATTCAACAGCACGATTTTGGTATTGTCTCTCTTCAGCTGCTGTGCTAATAGACCGAATGAACTCCGCTAGTGCAGTAGTGGCTTGAATACGAACAGTATGGCTAGCCTCGAACGACATACAGGCACGGTAAGTCCATAGGTATATGTCTCTGGCGTTTTCCCATTGCCCCACTAGCTCTTTCTTTCTTGCCTCTTCTCGTGCTAGCTCCACTACTGCGCTGGGCTCTGGAAGTTTTTTATTTGCAGAAAGAGGGGGGATAATACTGAGATATATCTCTTCCTGATTTCCCAACCCAGTTCTCTGGGTTTCATGAACTACCCTCAAAAGGGTAGAGTTCTTCAGCGTAAAATATTCCCATGTAGTACCTTCAGTACTAGCTGCGTTCTCGGCTTGCTGAACTGTTGCCGGCCCCATGAGGAGCGCCATATCCTTATGGTCGACAGTCTTGGCCACGGCCCACATAAAGCTAGAGAACATATCTTGGGCAAACAATAACCCAATGGGTGCATCTGATATTACGGCCAAGCTAGGTTGAGGACACTCGGAGTCGCTCAAAGTAGTAAAAGTGCTCTCCGGGTTAAGCATAATAGGATCGATGCTTCCCTCCGAACTGGAAAGCTCACTTGTAAGGTCTTCGGGAAATGGTTCGTTCTTATATATCATTAATTCTGACAGATTTTCTGGTGCGGGATGATGGTGGGTCTCCGGATGTTGAAGGCCTGAAGGTATTCCGGGTTAAATTACGTTCTAATGTGATAACAAGAGGGGATTGGGCATCCCACCTCTAAAACCAACAACTTGATGATGTTCAATACAATGTATTTTGTCCATATCTCCGGTGTTGGTAATGCCATTCTTGCGGTCAGATATGGATTGCATACCCACTTGAAATATACTTGCAACTCCGTTGCCAATCCACCACTTCAAGTCTCTACGAGAAGACTTTGTGCTACTCCCAAGCAGCCGTAACCCTTGCCGTTTCGATAGAATTTCACGTTTAAGCCATGTACTCTTATCATTACTGTCATAGCTCGCCTGCTCTTTCTCGCGAACTGCATAGAGCCACAGAGAGAGTGTGGCTTCAATCTCTGCGAGATCAGCACTCCATTTCCCTCTAGGGCGGGGACGATCAACTTTAAGATAAACCAATTCGCCTCTGGGAGCACACATAGTCCAGAAGAGTTCTTTACCAAAACTAGGCCCAGCCATTAGAGTATTCATGACGATCTCAATGGAAGCCGCCAGAGAAGTTGCATAACCAAGGCCAGGGCCGGGCCACTTCGTTAACCATCCAAGTTCTTTCCGACATTGAACGACCTGATGCATTCTCATAGTTCCATCGCTCGGAACTTTATTCACTAAAGGCCCATATGCGCGTGCTTCTTCACCAGTTAGAATTTCCCAGTCAAAACATTTTGTGCTCCGAATAGAGTCTGTCCGAACTATACTCGATAATGACGAACGCCTACATATCACATGCCAAGCCTTCTTCCAATAAGATAATGGTTGGGGTTCTGACTCTCTCCAAAGCTCAACTCCCGCGCATGTACTCCGTGTCGCGAGCCAGTCGATCTCATGCTTTGGTGGTAATATCTGAACGTAAGGGCGCTTTGCGAGGCCTCGTCGTACCCACGCTCTTAGGATCATCATTACGAGAGTTACTCCAAGCTGCGTGAAAGAAACAGACCAGTGCATTGCACGGAGACCCACAAACTGCCCAAAGAAACCGCATAGAGTTATCGTTGTTCCAAGTGAACTCAAAATCTCCAGGCCAGTTGAACTTGAGAAGCCTTCAGAGGACCCGCTTCCAATATTTCGGCGAGAGGTTTTGATGAGATTGCGTTTGTCCTTTGCAAAAATGGCATAAGACCCGAATTCCTGATCCCCAACAGTTGCATTTTTTTGGAGCCATAGGATATGAGCATCAGCCTCATTAACCTCATAATCATCCTCTTTTGTGCTGCTTTCTATCACATGTGCACAAATAAGGAGGCCAACCACCAAGCATGAGGTGCCGATCGACATGAGAGGGAAGGCGTAAGTAGCAATATCCGAGCCATCCTTTTGATATTTGAGCTGGGGGTGATAAGTAACGAAACCGCCATACATTAGAACAGATAACTGAAGTATTGTTCCAGCAGCGGCCACGGCATGGAGCTCATGTCTGCTACTATGGTCATGAATGTTTAGAGATATGTTCGGGGCGCTCCTCTTACTAGCAGGCTTCTCAATGGGTGTTTGGGGGGCGGCGGTGCTCTGCGGAATACACTGGAGTTGCGGAGCATTGCTGTTTTTCTTGCTCCTAGGTTTTTCTTGTGCCTGAGGGATTTGAGCTTCGGAGCATACAGTATCATTATTTGATTTAAGTGCCATATTTGGTTCTATCGCCCTATTAGTTACTTTTGTGATATATAGTGAGATGATAAACCAACCTGTTTCTATCAAGGATGGCAGGCTGAGTCGAAGCCATGGGAAAGTAGCGCTTTCTGTAAAAACATTATTAAAACCTTCAGGAATATCCACCGAGGAAACGGGTTCTTTACCTTTGACTTTTGAGACTATGTTGTCTTTGATTGCTTGTTCTAACGTGGTAAGGGTCGATATGTTCTCTCCCCGCCCTGTAGGCCCAGCCACGCTCTTATCTTCCCTGTCGATTCGAATCAATTCCCTTATCTCTGGGGATCCCATTATCCTCACAATCTGTTGCCCGTTCCACAATTCACAAACTTCATGCGATGTTGACGACATTAACTCCACTTCTGCAACGGTGCGATTTTCCCTCGCCCTTCCAATAATCGCCTTGAGCCAACTTGGTCCCCCAACCCGAATTGCACCAACAATAGCAGTGATGATTCCTAAAGGCCCCATCGCAAATATGATGTTGTCGGCCCAACCTATTGATTCACTCATGAACTGCTTTGCTACCTGTTCCCCGAAAAGTGCTAGCAATGGACCGAGGTCGGAAATGAAATTATTCGTGAAGTCATCTCCGTTGCTCCATCCACTAGATCTTGCATGTGTTGTAGACATCTCGAGTCAATCTCAATCTTGGTTTCGGTCTGGGTTATGGGACGAATATCGAAGACCCGGTTAATCCTATCAGCCACTCCCTAGAACTTTAGACGACCTTCTATGTTAAACCTCTCCTCGATAACATTCTGCTGACGCCTTGGCACGCCATATATATACTAATCAAACGAGAGAAAAGGAGATAAGAGAAAGGTGATCTCACTGCTATGCATGACCGACCGGATAAACAAGGCTGAGACATTCACTTTGCGCAGAGTTTTTCCAGCTGAGCAGCCGGCACCTGTAGTGTAAAGGCGCTTTTGGACGCCTCCCGGATGGAGTACGGCTGCGAAATCATTGTCATGGAGGGTCGTGGCATTTAGTCTTTTAATCTGGCTCAAATCTTCAGTGAGATCTATATACACGGTTCTTGAACTGCTCAATTCCATACATTACTCCAACCTGGTATGCATCTAGGGAGCGTAGCAATAGCTTATAATGCCCAAGAATGGACTTTCTGGTAACTAGAGACAGAGCTGTAGAGGTTATGTGGTAAAGACCTTCAAGAGTATCCCATGATCCGCCGATGCTGAGTCAGCCCTCCTATAAAAGGGGAATTAAGTTTGTATGTGAGATCAATTATTTGATAAGAGAGATGACAAAATCTGTTAGTAAATCCACATTTTCTTGGGACGATGGTATATTTGAGTGCGGATAACCTCCCTTAGTTCCTCAAGATGAATGAATGGGTCAGGGGCCCAAAGTGTCGGGGGAAGCAATATTAGAATGAAAAACAAGGCAAAATGACTAGGATCTTTGCATGAAAAGGTCTGGGTCTGAAGTTTAGTGAGCTGAGGAAATATGACCTAACTTCTAAGAATTACGCCGAAAGAATCTCTAACTGGCTTGTGCAACAACCCCCGGTCGTTTTGACTCGGTATTTACCTCACCTTTAACTTTAGAGTAAATGCGGATAAAGATCTATTGCAGGATACGCTTCATAGATCTCATCGTAGGAAGGATCCAGGGGCTTGTCTTGACCTCTATCTAGACGGGCACAATTCACCGCTGGTTTTCTAGCAGTTGTAAATTTTAGGAATGTGTATTTCTTTCTGACACCCCTAGGTAGATACATACTCTGTCTGAGATACACCACCAGTAAACAGGCACTGGATATATCTTTTGTCCCGCTGCTTGAGTACATGTAGTTTTGACTGGCACATGTATGACTAATGAATAAACCATGATATTGTTTAGTTATTCCCACCAGCATTCCTGCAGTCCCCGCAAAAACTTTGCATCGACTCTCAAGAAGCTCCGGGCAAGGTCAATCTCATAACCGTGCGGCTGCTTTCTCACATATCCCAAGCACAGTGTAGTCCACTGCTTACATTTATCCTCGCTGCCCATGATAAGGAGCGTATCGACTCTATGGCGGACATACGAAGTGACCGAGCGCTCACTAGAGCGGTTGAGAGAAGGCGGATCTCTGAGGAGGTAGCGGACATTATCATGCATGACATAGTCCGACCATGGTAGGTCCTTTGGTGTTTTCCTCCCTGAAGGTTCCAGCTGTTAATAATTCATAGCCCATGGAACTGGTGGGGCTTACATTCCCAGATTCTGCCCTCACGATCAAAGATTGCAGTGTGAAGAGCGTCTTCCTCACACATCTCGGAAGGCCAGCAGTCTGGTTCGGACGCCACCCTCAAGAGACTATAAGTTGAGTTTGGGTGTTTTTTCTCGTACTTCTCCATTTCCTCACGCAGGTAGCCTAATTGTTTAGAGTTAGCATACCTCTAAAAATTCATTGCAACAATGCTTACTAGGCCCGGGTGGTATTTGCATTTCTGGATTACCAGTAGTGGGGCACAACAACATCCCACTAATCACAAGACCGCGGTAATCTGAGTATAGATACAACGGCTCGTGAATGCCTCCGCGTCCAACGAATATGGGTACACATGACATTGACCAAGAAGGCTGGATCAAGCGCTTCTTCCATACTGCATCGAAGATTAGTAGGCAGCAATAAGGTGTTTGGGCTTGGGGATACGTACAATGTGCGATATGTTTTTGAATGGCGTGCTCCCATTCCCGGGGCACTTCATAATCGTTCATACTCTCACCTCTCTTCGGGCGAAGTTTGTCCCACTCATCAAGCGCAAGCTGTGGCGCCTTTGGGGGACGTCGCGGGGGAGGAAGCTTGGCGCGACCCTCTTTGTCATGCATAGCTTCGAATTCTTGCCGGTACCCTTTCAGATCTTTCTTGGAGATATCTGGGCTCTCTCCCCATAAACGGTCAATAATGTATTGACACCTCATCAAATTCTGAGGGAATATCGGAGTTCCATTCATGACTGGGTAATATTAGCACGTCAGTGTTACCACTAGGAGTACATCGATTTCTCACTTTCTTGTTCCCTTTTCTCAAGCTTCAGGCGGGTTCTGGTGTTCATGTTATTTTGCCGGCGGCCAACATCGTTCAAGAACTTTCGTTGTTCCTTATAATGGTGCGCTTTCCCGGGAAAGCTCTCAAGTTGCTGCGCAAACATCACACTGCTAAACTCTGTTCTTGGTCAGTATCGCCCGTCGGTGCGGGCTAGAAAAAATTACCTTCGGCCTGATCGTAAAGTTCTTCGTTTTCATCATTCGCCCGATCCCAGATACTTACAAACTCCATATGGTCATTCTCCTCATCTTCCCAGTAGGAATCCGATGTGTCTTCCCAGTCTTCTTCTTGGTCCTCAAGATCATCATCGATTGTTGGTTTTCTCTCGCTTGGAATTTCTTTCCTAATGAGACTCAGCATCTTGTCCATAAGGATATTTCCCAACCTTTCAGCTTCCTTGTCATCTGTGGCAGACTTGTGCTGCTGAGCCAATTCCCTGACTTCTGCATCCTTTACAAAGCTTTTCCGAAGCCTTCTGGACGTGTAATCGTCATACGGATGGTAATCTCTATCAACCCCTTCATCCACACTATCGTAGAACAAGTGTTGCCTTCTTTTTAGCTTGGGCTTCTTTCCTACATCCGCATCTGACTTGCGACGAAACTCTCGAATCGCCATTTTGATGTCTCTCACCCGGGTTGCCATAGATCCTTCTTTGCCTTCCTCTTCTTTTGCGGTTCGATAGTATACTTCTAAGGTAGACTCAAGGACTGAGATGTGATCTGTGAATTTAAAGGCTTTATGCAATAGCTACATGTACTTTCGTCAGAAAACCGAGATCTGTTGTAAGGAATTGGAATTGTACCTTGATGAGCGTATACTGAAGATGCTCCGTTGGCCTTGCAGGCAGACGGTCCCAGATGACAATATCAAGACAATCTCTAAAGGATTTCCACAATCGCTCTCGCTCCAGTGTCGCCTTGAAACCTTTATCAAAATTCTGCCTGATGGTCCATTTACCACGATGAAGTCGACCGGCCCCAATCTTATCTCTGATTATCCATCTCTCATCAACGGGCGGATCAACCAAAACCTCTCCCGTCTTGCAGTCCTTGATATATACCAGTATATCAGAACAATAGGTTTTCAGGATCTCAATGAACCTATAGACATGTGGGTCGTCTCGGGACATATTGGCGGCGATATAATTTCGCGCTTCAGTTGCAGCATGGAGACGGGCGGAGCTACCGCTGTGTCGGGAAGTTTGTGCAAACCCGGATGCATGGATTGAGTTGCGAGAGAGAGCATAAGGTATGAAGCCAATTCTCCGTAGATGTGCAAGTGGGGGCGACTCTTGAGTAGTATCCCATCCGTTCTTCAGTCCCCGAAAGTAGCCGTTCAAGGAGAGGATGTTCAGTTCGTAGAATTCCTGCCAGGACTTGCAGAGATTGGCCGCGGTAAAAAATGATGTTCCAGTAAGAATTGCAAATTGGAACCAGCCCCGCCGCGGCATCTTCGTCTCGGCGGGGTAGTTGTATATCCATTTCCCACAAATCTTTACACGGTTTATCTTTCCATCTTTTTCCGGAGTTTCCGTCACGGGCTTCGGTGGTCTCTTTTTCCCTCTTTTCTTTCCTTTGCCGCCGTTTTCCGCCTCAGGTTGGTTCACAACCGACTCATTTGGCGACTCACCGTTCCTGGTGCTCCCCAGGCCGCCCATCTTTGCCCCGACCCAATAGTCTGCACAGGCATCACGGATAGAGTCCTCCGAAGGTTTGGATAGCTCTAGAGCAAGATCTCTTAGATCCGTATTCCGGACGTGTACAGTGTCATGCAGGAATTCATCGATGGAAGAACATGTTATCGCGGCAGACAGCAATGAAGGAGAAGCAATGATTGCGCGGAGCAGAAGGTATTCATGAATAGCTCGCACCTCCGAACGAACACCCCCCGAGCCACTCTCGCCGTCTACATTGATTTCCAACGCGGGTTGATTTGTCAGGACGAGGTCCGTGATGCTTTGGATGATTTCTTTCATGGCGTTGTCCTGAATCGGATCCAGACTATCCAGAAAGTCATCTTCGCTATCGGGGGCTTCTTGAACTTCTTTTGCAGTCTCGATTATTTCGTTGCGGTCACTCTCTACCGTAGTTACCAAAGCCTTCCCGATACCACGATTCTTTCTTTCTTCCTTTCCCTTCTCCCTTTTTGGCTGCTCTTTCTTCTTTGGCGCTTCTTGCTCTTGTACTCCCTGGGGTTTAGCCTTGTCCATTTCACTGAGAATCTTTCGGTTTCTCCTCTCAATCTCCTCCTTCACACACTGCTCGTGTGACTGTACACGCAGGCCATGTGCAGGAGTTGGGGTTCCAGCCTCCAGCCCTCTCACGAAGGACGCTTCCATATACCTACGCCTTTTCGCCAATAACTTGTCTGCATTGGATGTAACCATGCGCGCACCCAACTCCCCTGTAGCGGTTGTGTTTATCTCCTTTGCCCTTTTCAATGCTATCTCCATCTCCTTCTCCTCGACCCCTTCGGCATTAATGAGCACCCTAATAAGTGCGACATATCCAGCCCTGGCATCTTCTATAATGTCCTCAATAGGATCCCAGACCTCTTCCTTTTCCGCCTGAACCCGACGCTTCGCCTCTTCTTCGTCCCGGAGCTTGGCTACGTTCTCTTTATGAGCCTTGAATAGAGCTGCCTCGGCCTTGACCTTTTTCTTCTCTACTTCGGACTTGGCATCCATCTCAACCTGCAAGGATTCGACCCAGTTATACCACTGCGTCTTTGAGTACTGCACATCCAGCGTCCGTTTCTCGAGACGGCCAAGGGTTGCGGTCAAAAGT
This sequence comes from Morchella rufobrunnea, assembly GCA_024713595.1. Taxonomy (NCBI): domain Eukaryota; kingdom Fungi; phylum Ascomycota; class Pezizomycetes; order Pezizales; family Morchellaceae; genus Morchella; species Morchella rufobrunnea. Next base: position 1,768,541 of record JAMGYT010000015.1, read on the forward strand.
GCACGCTTCGACCGGAGTCGCTCCAGATACGCCTGGTGCCCGAAATCTAATACCCGTAAACATAGTTATTACGCGGCACACAACTCCAGCGGCATCAGCGGGACACAAACCAGAGGTATCCGCATAAAAGTGGGAGTGGTGGAAGTCTCTCGCCATGATACACCTCGTCACCAGGTTGTACCGCTTCAACAGGTACGTATAAATCTCCTTCAGCTGCGGGAGTATCTTGACCACCGTGAAGTCCGAATTGCCAAAGTTTTTTGGTAGGCACCTTGGGGCTTCTTTCTCGAGGGTTTCGAGCTCGGAGGATCTGCGCTTGTACCCCTCGTAGAGGCCTTGCACTTGGCGGGCGTGAAATTGGCAGAATTGGTCATTGGCATTGGTGGCGGGCTCGGCGCAAGGCGAGCTGTCGTGGATGTGGAGGGCTGTACAGGTGCCCATCTCTATAAATTTGTGATTTCTATCTTGGGGGGTGAAGTGTCTAAGCTTGTTTGAGAGCGGAGGCGTAGATGGGTATGAGAGGGATGAGATGGTAGAGTATGTACCAGGTTTCTCGCCTCTGACGTCAAGAGTCAAGATTTGTTGGGTCAATGGGTTAGGTTTGCTGGTCGGCAGTTGCACCGGTATTCGCATTAGCTGGGTGTATTTAGCAAACACGATATAAAACATGCTAGAAATGTCCTTGACCCCGTGATGAGACCGACACTTGTATCTATGAAGGCTCAATGACTGGCTGCAGGTACAAATATCTGCAAGTATTCAGCCAGATGCTATTGGAATCATCAATTGATGACACACTATAGATTCAGAGTATTCATTGTCTTTGTACAAATACAAGTACCCTAGTTTCCTTCCAAAGTGAAAAAGACCGTACTGCGCAACCTATCTGATTGGTGCTCTACTAGTAGATCCTGTGTTGTCCACTGTATGGTGGATGCGGACTGCAACGGGCACCTGTTTCAATGGCTAATTCATGTCTAACCAGTGACCATAGTGAGGTAGAGCTTGGATCAGTGCACATTGCTACGGTCAGTTTTTGTAAGAAAAAACGTTCCCTACAGAGTAATTAGCGAAATTCAGTATCAGAGTGTTTCACTGTGGTGTCCGTTGTAGCCTGCATCCACCATACCGATATCGGTCTTGGCAAATTAAAATTCTTCAATTAGGTACTTGGCACACCAGCCATCAGCGAGTTTGATTAAGCCATTGAATTTAATGTAGATCAAAGCCTGTTTGACAGGCCGGGTGCTTGCTGGTGATTGATGCTACCGCAATATAAGTGGGTAAGATGGAGGAGTGGTATGTGAATGTACCAAATCACTCAATTTTGGGGTTCATCCCCTATGTAGGATGACTCGGGCGTGGGATTTGGGATTTAAAGTTTGGATCTGTATGCGCTTAATGAAATATGTGGTTTATAACCTACATGTACGTATCTTGCGGTTGGGAGTATTGATTCGGAAAGCATGGGATAAAGATCCAATGGAGAATAAAAGTACAGATTTTGGACCTTCCAGATATGCCTAGGAGTTTATCTCTGCGATCAGACCTTTCAAGGCCACGGAATATTGCATATTGGCAATCTTCAATTCCACACCTCGCCTACGCAGCTACGATCGTCAGCGATGCTCGAAACATAAGCATAAACTAAGCGAGTGCCAAGAGTGCGGCTCTGTGCTACTCCTGTTATGACACTCCTTAATGACCAGACGAGCCCGTCCGACCATACATGATACATGTAGATATAAATAACCGTAGATATAAATAACCTATAAAAGATGGACTTGTTATTCGAATACCGCCAGATAGACGCGGTAGGCCGATCCCAACCAATCTGGATCATTCAAAATCGATACGGGCGCGTACCCCTGATAAAGTATGTTCTACCTACCTACTTTACCTGTAGAGTACATTACATACTCTACCGTCGTCATATGGTCTCTGATTGATGCCTCCAAATGAAGGGTCTGCGGTACCTACATGGAAAATGTGATCGGTTCTGGGAACACACATATGTGAGACAGATACATGAGCCGCAGATGCGGCATTATTTGCAGCCCCTGACAAAGTCTCCTGCGATGTTGTGCTGCGTAATACTCTTTTGGAGATAAAGGGTATATGTAGTATATAATTTAGGATACCTACCTACATGTAGGTATTGTATCTCCAGTATATTCGAGTTGATAATGTTTATGGTGATGATGAAGAGAGTGGGGGACGGCCTTTAGACCGTGACACCTCCTGACTGCTGCTGCTTGGTCAAAGTGACATTTCTCAGGACCAGGATTTACCTCTGTCGTTTACATCCGAGACATCTCAGAAATCATGTCCGGTGGAATCGGCTTACCTGATTCGATAGTCTGTCTATTCTGTCTATTCCTTGATTGTAAACGCCAACCGCCCTCACTCTGGTTCGGTTCAGTGGACAGGCACAGCACAGCCTTGCCGAACCCCCCCCCCCCCTTCCCCCCCACCAGGGATGGGCGAGAGAGGTGACCATCACGGCCGTGACAGGGGTTGCTGTAACAACGCGGCATCATGGCCAAAACAAACATGCCAGTCCTCAGGGCCTATTAAATACGCATAGTTGCGCCGCATCCCCCCCCCCCCAGACCACTCGGATGAGTGTGTGTGTGCATCAATCCATCCATCTCCCAAACATCAGTCCAAACAAACAAACAAACAAAAAACACACCACTTGTAGGCTCACCTTTCTCGCAATCTCCCACAAAATGAATCCCCCCACGCGTCCCTTCCTTCCGTACAACAATCCAGGCCTCAACAGTGTCGAGGACCTCAACAGCTTCAACCCCAAGCGCTTCTCGCAACAGTCAGAGACCCCCATGATCTCAAAGCCGCAGCCCACTGCACCCTATGTCCAGCTTGATCAGAGCACAAATGCAAAGATCGCGCGCGCGGAGCGTGCGAATGCGTGTGTAATCTCAAAGAGAGCACTGCTGAGCGTGAGGGTTCTGGCAATGGCGCTGAGGGCACTACAGTTGTTGGGTGCGATGGGGCTTCTGCTGTGTATGATGTTTGTGAGGAAGCTGGATGATATCACGGGGTGGGTTTGTCGTGTTCCGGTATGTACAGAGTTCCTCAACCCCTTGATTCTTGCGTGGACGAACGAAGGAAAGGAAGGGGTGTGGGAAGGTATAGAGACTGACGATTTGGTGGTGGTGGTGTGTATAGCCCGCGGTGGCGATATTTCATCTGATATACTACATTTATCATGTGGCATGTAGTGACCGTGTCCGTACGCCGAGATCAAGCGTTAGCTACTTCCTTTTTGCATCGGTCGTGGACGTTGTCGTCATATGCTTCTATGCATTCATCGCCATTCTGAGCTACAGGCAGCATCAGGGTGTGACCGAGGGCGCATGGGCCACAATCTTCAACAACAACGAGGCCGCGTCCAAAATCTACGTGACAGTCTTTCTCACAGCCTGTGTAGCTAGGTAAGCTTGTTTGCCATCTTGTATCTATCTAGACATTAGTTGGTGTTTATAATAATAATATTCATGACAGTGCCCTGACCATCCTCTCCCTCGGTGTAACACTCTACCTCATCCGAATCTTTCGCCATCTCGCCTCGCTCTCGGCCGACCAGAACCCATTCTTGGTGGATGAGAAGGACTCGGCCGCCTACACACCCCTCACCAAGCGCTGGACCAACAATTCGACCCTCAGCTCCACCACCATCAGCTCGACCGCCCCCTCCATGCCCGAAATATCAAAAGCTGTGCCATTCCTCACTACCCGTACCAACTCGGACCTCTCTGTCCGTGATTCGGCCTACTACACTAATATCCCTGTGCCCTCTAAGACTGCGCGACACAATCTCTACCCGGCCACCGGTCACCTTTACCCCGCCGGAGGTCCAGTCTACGATACCCCGGCGGAGACAAAGAAGAAGCCTGCTGCGGCCACCGTCGAGAGCAGCGGTGAGAGTGCTAGGAGTGTCAAGAGGGGAAAGAAGACATGGGGTAATCTGAAGGCACCATCATTGCCAAAGAGGCATGATAGTAACGGGAGCATCTATGGTGTGGGTGGGAG